>KE371041.1:61974-73681 GCA_000418225.1 Zizania latifolia
ATTTTCCACTGCGTTTTTAATTTGCGCCCATTCACCCCCCCCCCCTCTGGTCGCCTTTTCGGTCCTACACTATCGTCCAGTGGCTTTCACTTGGGTTTGACTTATATCTGCTCATAACACTTAAAGCATAAGAAACATCTAGGCGTGTACAACGCATGGCATACATGATGGATCCGATTGAGGAGGCATATGGGATCACACTCATCTTCTCCAGCTCATCAGGTGTCGAAGGACACTGACTCTTGCTAAGAGAAATACCATGTGACATTGGCAGAAAATCTTTCTTCGAATTCTGCATATTGAACTGTTTCAATACCTTATCAATGTACATGCTTTGGCTTAATCCAATTAGCCTTCTCGACCTATCTCTATATATCTTTATGCCCAAAATGTATGCTGCCTCTCCAAGATGTTTCATTGAGAAACTTTTTCTCAACAACGATTTGATAGCATCTAGCATAGGAATATCATTTTCGATCAATAATATGTCATCTACATATAAGACCAAAAACACAAGTGAGCTCCCACTAACCTTCTTGTAAACACAAGGCTCTTCTTCGTTCTTGATGAAGCCAAACCCTTTGACTACCTCATCAAAACGAAGATTCCAACTTTAAGAAGCCTGCTTCAGCCCATAAATGTACATTTGTAGCTTATAAACTTTCTCAGCATTCTCTAGATCATCAAGATCTTCAGGCCGTGTCATGTACACATCCTTACTTAGGTTTCCATTAAGGAAAGCCGTCTTGACATCCATTTGCCATATCTCATAGTCATAAAATACGACAATTGCTAGGATGATCAGGATAGACTTTAGCATAGCAACGGGCGAAAATGTTTCATCATAATCAATACCTTGAATCTATCTGAAACCTTTCGCCACCGATCGTGCTTTATAGATGTGAACATTTCCATCAACGTCTATCTTTTTCTTAAAAATCCACTTACACTCGATAGTTTTTACACCATCAGGTGGATCGACCAAGTTCCAAACTTGATTCTCTCGCATGGATTCTAACTCGGATCTTATAGCTTCAAGCCATTTCTTAGAGTCTGGTCCCATCACCGCTTTTGAGTAGGTCTTAGGTTTATCATTGTCCAACAATAATAAGTCGCGCTGCCTAGTGGTTAAAAACACAAACCGCTCGGGCACACGACTCAACCTCTCCGACCAACGTGGGGCTGGTGTCTCGACAACAGGTTCTGCAACATCTTGCATGTTGAGTTGTGGTTCAGTAGGAGCTAAAACAATTGCTAGTGGTTCTCAAACCTCTTCGAGTCACACCATGCTCCCACTAACCCCTTTCGAGAGAAACTCTTTCTCCAAAAAGACACCATTCTGGGCGACAAACACTTTGCCTTCTTCTCGGTTATGAAAGTAATATGCTTTGGTTTCCCTAGGATATCCCACAAAGAAGCATTTATCAGATTTGGGAGTGAGCTTATCAGACATCAAATGCTTTACATAGGCCTCACAAACCCAGATCTTTAGGAAAGACAACACAGGACGCTTCCCAGTCTATATCTCATATGGTGTCCTCTCTACAGAATTAGATGGAACTCTGTTTAGTGTGAAAGCAGTAGTTTCTAAAGCAAATCCCCATAAAGACAATGGAATATCAGTTTCACTTATCATTGACCGGACCATGTCCAACAAAGTTTGGTTCCTCCGCTCGGACGCAACATTCCATTGGGGTGTGCCTGGTGGAGTCAGCTGTGGAACAATACTACACTGCTTCAGATGATCATTAAACTAATGGCTCAAATATTCACCTCCACGATCCGATCATAGAAATTTAATTGTCTTGCTAGTATGATTTTATACCTCATTCTGGAATTCCTTGAACTTTTCAAAGGATTCCGACTTATGCCTCATCAAATAGACGTAACCATATTTACTAAAGTCATCGGTAAAAGTTATGAAGTACTGAAAACCACCTCTGGCTGTAGAACTCATTGGTCCACATACATTAGTATGTACAATGGCCAATAGCTCGTTTGCCCTCTCACTTCGACCAGTGAAAGGCATCTTAGTCATCTTGCCAAGCAAACAAGACTCATATGTGTCAAATGATTAAAAATCAAATGACTCCAAAAATCCATCTCTATGGAGCTTTTGCCTGTGCTTCTCATTTATATGACCCAAACGACAATGCCAGATATAGGTAGGATTCAAATCATTGAGTTGAGGTTTCTTCGTATTAATGTTATAGACATGTGTATCCTCAAGATTCAGAATATATAAGCCATTCAATAATAGACAAACACCATAGAGCATACCATTCGAAAATATCGAGCAACACTTGTTCTTTATTACGAATTCAAAACCGTCTTCCTCTAAACATGACAAAGAGATAATGTTTCTGCCCAAGGCGGGAATAAAATAATAATTATTCAGTTCTAAAACTAATCCTGAGGGTAGCGACAAAGAATAAACGCCGATGGCCAACGCAGCAACTTTTGTACCATTGCCAACGTGAACATCCAATTTGCCTCTTACGTACTTTCTAGTCCTTTTCAGCCCCTGCAATGATTTGCAAGTATGAATCATTGATCTGGTATCAAATACCCATGAATCACTTGGACGAGTAGCAAGATAAATTTTAATAACATTTATACTTGAAGCGGAAGTCATACTTCCCTTCTTTTTCTTTTGTTCTTCGAAGTACAACTTGCAATTCCTCCACCAATAGCTAGGCTAATGGTAGTGGTGGCAAGTGTCAGAGATGGCAGGGCCCGACTTGGACTTTCCAGTCGAGTTAGACTTAGAACTCGAGATCGCATTTGGAGCTTTAGCCTTTCCCTTACGCTTTCTCTTCTTATTTTCCTTTTGTACCATCATCACATGACTAGGATTTTTCTTAAGGCTTTCCTCAGCTGTCTTGAGCATCCCATGCAATTCAGCCAAGGTTTTCTTCATACCATTCATATGAAAATTCATAATAAATGGCTCGAAGCTCACAGGGAGCAACTGAAGAATCACATCTGTGGCCAAATCTGTATCAAGTTTAGATCTGAGTTTTTCCAGGTTCTCAACGTAACCAATCATCTTGATCACATGAGGAATCACTGGACTACCTTCCGCCAACCTGCACGCAAACAAGGACTTTGAGACATTATACCTCTCAGTCTGTGCCTAGTTCTCAAACATGCCTTTGAGTCCCACGATCATATCGTAGGCATCCCTGTCCTCATATTGCTTCTAAAGCTCAGAGGACATGCAGGTAAGCATGAGACAGCTCACATCAACTAAATTATTGGCGTGCTTCTCATAAGCCCATCTTTCAGTAAGTGGTGTATCATCTTGTGGTTCATCAGGGTGGGGTTCCTCTAGAACATAATCATTTTTCTCCTGCTTGAGAACAATTCTCAAGTTTCTATACCAGTCAATAAAATTTGTTCCAGACAATTTCTCCCTTTCAAGGATAGATCACAGATTAAAAACAGAAGTGTTCTTTACAATAGGTGCCATGATCTACAATAAAAATGCAAGGTTCAGCACTATGCTATGTTGATCTTCTATCAAATAAAAGATGTACCACAATATGTAAAATGATCGCTTTCCCTCTATCGACACATTGTGGGACAAGATTCATATTCATCTAACTCCTAGTGAGCTTTGGCATCACTGCTAGAAGATTAGTGACATAGGTAAGCAACACTTGCTAATCACATCCTATGTGACTCTTATTCGTTGGGGTGGCATCCTATGCCTCGACGCCCAACTCCATGCCCCCAAGCCCAAAACCGTTTTAATAGCTTTGTTAAGCAAATCAATACTATGCATGTGGTTGTCCGATATCCACCCTAACTGGTCAAGATAAAAGACGGCACCCTGCTTTGGCAGACCCACCATCGATGATTGAGAACCTTGGTAGGTGCAGCTATTTTAAAGAGCATCAATACTTAATTTTCTGAGAAAAACTATTCTAACATGGTAACGATGCCTACCGCACACGGAACATGAAAGAATAGTATGACAGGAACATAAGTAAACATCACAGGCAATCATATTAACTGTGACATAGTATGGCCCTCTCTCATGGTGATCTCTATCTCTATGGTTCCTGTCCATCGGGTCATCACGCTTCAGGCCTCCATGAACTTGTATCAGTCTGTTACATCTAATAGCACTATACTAATTACATGAGCAGAAGCATCACATGTCGACGCACAGGTCATATAACATTTGAACAGCCTTGGGCCATAATTTACCATGACACGCAGGCCATGTTATTACATTCATGCATCTCATACATTTGCAAGGCCATACCAGTCATAACATTCCCTACAAAAATGAGTTAGGCGGAATCTAGACGTGACTGAACTGGACCCAGAACTTATGGCCATCAGGCCCGAAACTTTCGGTCGAAGGGCCCGAAACTTTCGACTCAGGGCCGTAACTTCCGAAATCAACTTTCTGACTCGAATTTATTTTGGCCCAGAACTTCCGGGTCACACCCGGAACTTTCGAAAATAACCTTCTAACTCGGAATTTATTTCTTTCCGGAACTTTCGGTCCAACCGGAACTTTCGGACCCGGAACTTCTGGTCCAACTGGAACTTCCGAAAATAACATTCTGTGTCAAAAATTATTTTGGCCCGGAACTTCCGGGTCACACCCGAAACTTCAGAAAATCTGACTTCAAAAATAATAGATCCAATCTATTTCCATCACATATCGCCTATATGTGATTGATCCAGATCAAACACTACGCACGTAGGCTCTGATAGCACTGTTGGGTTATGGGGAGGCTACGCTAACGCTTAATTTCAAAAATTTACCCCGTTAGCCCAAGAACCATGCGTGTAATAGGATCATGGATCGTTACCTCGAGCCTCGAGATACGCTCGGGCAGTGGAAGTAGAGTCGGTGAAGCGCGTCCTTGAGCTACTCCTCGCGTTTTCGTCTGTTCATCGGCGATCTAGTGATGGAGACGACATGATCAGGCGATCCGGCAAACTCCATGGGAAGAAGATGAGCACCGCTATTGGAGCAGTGCCTCCACGGTATCCACACGTCCGGGGACAGGATCGCCTCACGCCGGTGTGCTAGCACCACTCACGAGATCTAGGAGATCGATCACAACGATTGCGATCGAGGAGAGAGGAGAGGTGGTGGATAGGGTTCAAAACTAGGAGTAACAGCAGCCTTTTCGTGCTAGCCCCACCTCTCTTTATATAGTGCCCTCTCATGGACCTTTAATCAGTATTAAAGCCCAACAGATCAAATATGTTTGTCTGGACCCGGAACTTCCGGTCCTAACCAGAACTTCCGAAAATAACCTTCTGTATTAAATTTATTTCGATCCAGAACTTCCGGTCCTAACCGGAACATCCAGCTCATCTAGATTTCACTTTCAGGCAGGCCCAGAACTTCTGGTCCAACCGGAACTTCTGGCTCCTCCAGAAATCAAAACTAGGGCTGGCCAAAAACTTCTGGTCTAACCGAAACTTCCGGATGCTCCAGAACCCGAAACTTCCAGCCTTAAGCCAGAACTTCCGGTTCCCCCAGAATTCTCTTGGGCATATTTCCATCACACTAACAGGCAAGGATAGGTCCTAAATCCTATCTGAGGATGTGTGGCCCACGTAGCTGGACCCTGTGGT
Organism: Zizania latifolia; assembly: GCA_000418225.1. NCBI lineage: Eukaryota > Viridiplantae > Streptophyta > Magnoliopsida > Poales > Poaceae > Zizania > Zizania latifolia. The sequence continues at coordinate 67,585 of KE371041.1, forward strand.
CCCGTACAGTTCTAGAGAGAATTTCAACAGCATCTCTCTACTGTTCTCCAAATACACGTCTTGACTTTGGGTCGAGAGGGTTGTGTATCCAGAGAACAACAGGGAGATACCACCAAAACTCTCTCTAGAACCGTACGGGACCACATGGTCTAGCTACGTGGGCCATACATCCCCGGACTGTCCAAAGTGCATGGATAATTCAGAAGCATCTTCCTATAAATATGACCAGTTACCCAGTCATATTTATAATCCAACACTCCTGAACGGGAGACGACGTAATCAGTTGCGTGACTCTAATAATTACTTATATAAAAATCTGTAACAAAATTAATTCATAACTAGCAAAGATCCATTAGTTGTTAATTCACTAATTATTTCACTTTGTTCAATATATATATATTACAAAAATATGATGGTGTATTAATATTGGAGAAAAAATATACCTTGAGCCGGACGTTGGTGCTAGCGGCGGTGTGGGGCGGTGCATTGGAGCACGTAACAGTGCGGGTCGCTATCCCAGGCACATGCGTGCTGCAGTGGTCGGCCGATAGGTGGCTTGGGACTTAACTGCGGCCAGTCGGCAGTTATGAGACAAGAGTGAAGTCGACGGTGGGTGGGAGCAATAAGTGCAGAGCTCGGTGAATCTGAGGTCCTTAAATACTTTTCATCAGTGACGGTTATCCCTAAAAAGACGTCACTAACGGTGGTCTTAGGGTTGTGGGCACTTTAGTGATGTGGATAAAATAACACGTGTCACTAAAAGTCACACCCTATAGTGACAGGTGGTACTGAGACCCGTCACTAATGTGGGTGTCCCTCTTTAGTGATGGGTCTCAACATAACCCGTCGCTATAGGGGTAACCTTTAGTGACGGGTCGTATCATGACCTGTCACTAATAGGGGTGCCCCATCTTTAGTGACGGGTCAGACTCTGACCCGTCACTAATAATGCAGCATTACTGACACGTGCAAAACAGTCCATCACTACAAGTGTATTACTGACGCGTGTCATTGATCTATCAGTAAAGCTCCGTCACTGAAGACCGTTTCTATGGTAGTGTACACTAGTAGCGAGAGCATGCACAAGTCAAAGGCATAGTAGCTATGACATGACTTTGATAGCATCAAGTTAGATGATGGCGAGATGGTCGCTAGCTTTGCTACTCACATCATGGCATTAGCTAATCACCTGACGAGCCTTGGCGAAGTGCACACCGATGAGATGGTGGTGCACAAGTTCCTTCGTGTCTTGCTAGACAAGTTTTCATAGATCATGCTCTCGATCAAAACTATGTTTGATCTCAAGAATCTTTTAGTTGAGGAACTGACTAGGTGACTAAAGGTGGAGGAATCGAAAGGAAATTGACATTGGTGTGTCTTTAGGGAGTGGAAATGGTAATAGCAAGCTGCTCCTCTCGTAGATGGAGTCATTGGTCGGGTAGATAAAGCTATAGAACGGTGAGGGCTCATTGGAGGCACCAAGAGTGACCGAGGGCGATGACGCCATGGCCAAGGCAGTTCTCACACCAAGTACAATGAAATGAGGCATGATCATAACCACAATAAGACCAAGAATGAGTGTCAACATTGTGAGGAACTTGGGCACTAGAAGCGTGACTACCGCAAGAAGAAGTGCGAGTAGGCTCACATCACATAGACTAAGGAGAAAGAACTTTCTCTACTCATGGTGCATACATGTGAACTACACTAGGATGAGTAGAAGGTGGAACCACTCCAACACTCAGCCAAGCACCACCGGGGTGGTGCATTTGGAGGAGAAGAATGTCTTCGCATAGTTTGATCACGATGAAGCATGTGAAGACACCATGTGGTATCTTGACATTCACTGAACAGAGTGCCATAATCGGAGTTAAAGACGTGTGCATTGATTAGGTAGCCTTGCACACATAACATAATAGGATTAGTTTGATTTGTGTTAGTTTATCTCTTTAAGTTAGAGTTTGTTTACATTACGTTGGCTAAATTATGCTTATAAAAGGAGAAGAAAACCTAAAACCTCTGTAGAGCTTTTAGCAGCCCAAATCGATATGTTATGTTCTTCATGTGTTCTTGCTTACATTTCTATAGATTCTTAACAATAGGATACTTCTCAGTTCCTTCTTAGAATCTAGAATTGTACAACCTAGAGCTTTATGCTAGATTGTTGCCTCTCTGATGACCTAGCCTATTGGGCCCAAAGTAGGAAGGAAGGGAGAGGCATAGGACTCATAGAGGAGGAGGGTGATGGTGAGAGTGACAAAGAGGAGTGGGCCGCTAACCACCCAACCGTATGGTGCAATGGAGCTAATATGGGATGTAGTGGCACTTGCAACATATGCGGACACACACCTTCCTAAAGGCCTCATCATCGTCAGATGTAGAGATGAAGATGCCATAGATCAGTGACGATGACAACATGGACAGAGATAGGGAGGAAGGGACAAGTCAGCTCCGATGGTGGGCCATGTTTTGCCTAGTGGTCTGATTAGGCTCGATCAGTTTGCTCTTTCAGCACTGAAAGTGCATATAGGCCCCTAATTAATGTTAGAAAATTGATAGCAATAGTAATTAAATGCTATTAACAGTGTTGTTAAGAAATATGCACATGCCTAAGAAAGAAGGCATCAAAATTGTGAGAAATGGGTTAATCTCGAAGACTCAATGTAAATGGGCTCGACTATGAGAGTAACCAAAAATTTACAAATTTTTGAGTCTAGGAATGTCATACAATTAAAATGAATGTGTTGAGAAGTTTTGTTAAAAGTTTGTGCTCAAAGGAAATCATTTTTGGAAGTCTTTTTATCTTCTCAATGTTTTTCAGAAAAAATCCACTGCAGACGGAACATCTGAAAATTGCTCCATGGAAGATTTTTGGAATATCCAACTCCAGTTGGAATGTCTGAAAATTGCTCTCTAGAAGATTTTTAGAATGTCCAGCTTTAGCTCGGAATGTCCAAAAATTACTCTCTAGAAGATTTTTGAAATATCCAGCCTTGGCCTGGAATGTCCGAAAATAGCTCTTTGTGTTAGTTTATTGTTCAAGCCAGAACATCCAGAATGTTCAGGATTTTGATTCCTAGAATGTCCAGGACCTTTGTGAAAAATAACAATTCAACGGTCACTCTGAGGGTGAGGGGTATAAATACCCCCACCCCTTTGTGCCCAAATAAGATTTTGTGTTGTAATCACTCTCTCAAGCTAGATCTAGAGCAAATCTTTGAGCTTTTGTATATGAGAGCATCATCAAACATTGAGCAAACATCTTTGTGATCATCTTGGGAGTTTGGTGTGAGTTGCATCCGTGGTTTTCTTGCAAAACTTTTGAGCACTAGTTTTTGAGCCTAGTATCTTCTTTGGTGGATTCATTACTCTTGGTGGCTCTACCTCCTAGATGGCTAGGAATAATGCTAGAATCGAGCTGCGCCGAGTCAGCTCAGACGATCCACGCAGTGAGAGAGAGGCTCGGCTCAATCGATTCAGTGAGCTAGAAATCTAGCTCAGCTTGGGCTAGGCCGAGCCACGAGCCGGCTCGGCTTGGCTCGTGCAAAGCAGCAACAAGCACCTAACAATCTAGCAGCAAGCAAAAGGATTTTTGATTTCTGAAGTGGAGTAAGGACTGAAGGAAGATAAACAACTCACTTATCGAGGGAAGATATGGCCATCGGTCATGGCCCATGGCCGAGGAGGCGAGCCGGTGAGCGGTCAGGCACAGCGACATGGCCACACAGGGCAGGCAATGGCGAGCGGATGCTATACTCATGCGTGTGTGCATGGCACCTGACAAACCGAGGGGCAAGTAGGCGAGCCAGGGGTGTGCACGCTAGTGGCCAAGCTGAAGCAAACAGGCGGGCACAGTTGGGGCTAGGGGCAGCACCACTGATGATGTGCATGTTCATGAGGTGGGCAATGCCAGACACCCGAAGCAAGGCACATGTGGTGAGCTAGATGTGTGAGGCATTGGTGGCCTTCTCTGCCTGCCCACGTCATGGCCCACCCTTCATCGACTGGTAACTCATCCTCATCATCCCTGATGTTGCGCTAGAGGACGCCGTTAGGAGGCGGTATCGCTACCTCGGTGTGATCGATGTGTTCATCGGTGCCTACTGCCGTCTAATCGCACGTAGCCATCGGTTTCACTTCTTATAATTTGGTTGGTTTGGTTTGAATTCGACGCGTGCATGTGCAATGATGTAGTTGTATTTGGATAAGATCAGGCATTCCAAGGCAGAGGTCACATTCAAGATTGTCTCAGAGGTACCACTTGCTAGTACCATCGACACAAATCTAGTCAAGCACCAGGCTGGCGGGTGATAGCGTGATGGCAATGACAGCGTGGTGTGGATCTGTCAGTGGATCGGTGCTATGTAGACAAGCCAGTGTCTCTAGAGTCTAGAAGGAAGAAGAGAAACTAGCTGATTGGGTGAGCCACCAAGCCGCTCATGAGCCAACTCGGACTCAGCTCACCCAACTACTGAGCCAGAGAGACAGCTCGGGCTTGACTTGATTTCTCTTTGAGGCAAGGCGAGCCAAGCCCGAGCTGGCTCACGAGCTCCAAACCCATTTTCTAGCCTGAGCTAGGAGTTGTTCTCTGAGCACCCAAGGAGATTATGGTGTGTCATAGGTTCAACGAGGTAACTCTAGTGGAAAATCAAGCCCAATCTCCATGGTCGCTCGTTGAGGAAACGGTTGAGAGAGACCTGCCCTTTATGGCCCCTCAATGGAGACATAAGATCTTGGATCTGAACTCTAGTAAACAAATATTGTATTCTTGCTTTACTTTGCATTCTTGTTTAGACTTTTCGAAGAATTACTTGATCCACTTGAGCTCTAGCTTGATCTAGTTTTCTGTGCACAAAATACCTTACTAGCAACTAGATCTACTCTTGTGTTAACTTGGTTCATTTTGAAGTCATTTGTGCATTTCTTATGGTTCTTGGAATATCTGGTTGGAACCGGACATTTTTAAGGCGATAGGCGAGGCAGCGGCACTAACCTTGGTGGCTCGCCATGCGCCTCGGCGACGCATGCATGGGGACGACACAACGAGGAATGGCAGCATGGGCTGGTAAGTCAAGGCGGGGAACGACGACTAGGGATGGCAATTATACACATATACCTATTTATCCACGGGTAAAAAACCTATTAGGGTTGGGTATTTTTCCAATTTTATACACATGGGTATTTTACTGTGTCAAAACTTATACCTGGTGGATAAACGAGTACAGTATAGGTATTGACTACCCATACCCGCTTCATCCGTTTACCTGTTTACCATGAGTATATAAACTAATCCAAAAATAAAACCATAACCTCACCCTCATCTTCTCTAGCCACCACACCCAACCCCTCCCTCTACCTCTTCTCTAGCCACCACCCCTAACTTCTCCCTCCACCTCTCACAAGCACAATGCCTCTCCCTATGCCTATCTACCACACTGGCCTCTCATGCCTCTAGCTTCAGCCCCTACGCTGTCGGCCCCCGCGCCGACCTCCTGTGCCTCCTCGGTGCTAACCCCATATGCCCCTCGCACCGGCCCCCTACACTAGCAGCACCCCGCGCCATCCCTCGGCCGCCACGTCATCGACCCCCCATACCACCGGCCTCCCTCATGGCCCCCCGCTGGCCCCGCATAGATCTGGCTGGTAAACGGGTATACTCGCGAGTGAAGGGTATGAGCACATATTTTTATCCATCACGGGTAATAGGTACAGGTATGGGTATGCATTACCTGTACCTGTGGTACCTGATTGTCATCTCTAACAGCAACACACGATGTAGACTGATGAATCTACACAGGGTAAAATTGCCAAGTCACTTAAGAGAAATAGAAAAAGAATTTTAAATATGTGTTAATCTAGAAAAGAGGTAAAAGTGCAATGATTCACCAAGTATGGGGTATTTTTATAAAGAAACTCAACTTTGACGCATTTTTCCTAATTTTTTTTACCTCAAATTTACCTCTCACCTGTATTTGCCATTTCACCTCAGAATTGAGGACTTGAGGAAGCAAATTTTATAGCTTTTGGATTGCAATTCGAGTCACAACTTCATAGATAGAGTATGCTCCCATTGACGCAAAAAGGGGGGTTATACTTC
>KE371041.1:132764-143002 GCA_000418225.1 Zizania latifolia
AGCAGCGGCGCTCAGGTTGGCCACTCGGGAATTGCAGGAGGACTTGTTACTGGCGAGCGTGGATGAACCTGCATTGTTCGTAGAAGCACATCAGCAGGAGTGCTAGAGGCAGGCGATGAACGATGAGATGGCTTCCATCTAGGCAAACGACACTTGGCGGCTCATTGATCCTCTACCACACCTGAAGTCATTCGGACTCAAATGGGTCTATGAGACCAAGAAGGATGCAGGGAACATCGTGTTGGTCATATGCCCCAGAGGTGATTGACTTTATGGATTGGATATGCGGATGAAATTTAATATAATTTTCATCAGGGTTTATAGACATAATGGGCTTTAATATTGATTAAAGGTCTATTAGTAGGCTCTGTATAAAGAGAGGCTAGGCAGGGGCGCACGGCCCAACTCACCCGCACAAAACCCTAGCCGCCGCCTGCCTTAGCCACGGGCTGCCCTAGCCACCGCTCTCCCCAAGCCGCCCCACACCTCCCTGGCCGTGTGCGATACTAGCATATCGGCACACGGTGAATCTCTCCCCGTATGTGTGGATACCGTAAAGGCACCGCTGCGATTACGGTACTAATCTTCTCGGCGTAGAGATCGTGGTGTTGCATCGTCTTCGTCGTCGACGATTGGATGGAGCTGGGCGGAGCTGATCAAGCACGCACTTCTTCAACTCTACTTCCGCTACACAGCGCGTCTAGTGGTAACGATCCATGATCCCCTACTCGTATAGTTTCCTAGGTGAATGCGGTAGAGAAAAGTTTTATTTCGTGCTAGCATAGCCTACCCATTCTCCAATAGTTGTATCAGAGCCTACGTGCGTAGTTTGCGATTTGGATCATACACATATAGGTGATATGTGGTGAAAATAGATTAGATCTATTATTCCTGCGATCGGGTTTTTGGAAGTTCCGGGCTTCAGCCAGAACTTCCAGGCCAAAATAAACTCGTACAGTACGTGATTTTCGGAAGTTTCGAGCTTTAACCGAAACTTCCAGGCCAAAATAAACTCGGTACATAATGTTATTTTTGGAAGTTTCGGGTCTCAGCTAGAAGTTCCGGACCAAAATAAATTTAGTACAGAAGGTTATTTTTTTGGGTTCCGGGTTTGAGCCGAAGTTTCGGATCAAAATAAATTTCGTACAGAAGGTTATTTTCGGAAGTTCCGGGCCTTTAGCCGGAAGTTCCGGGCCTTGAGCCAGAAGTTCCGGACCAAAATAAATTCGATACAAAAGATTCAGCCGGAAGTTTTGGGCTGAACCAAAAGTTTCGGGTCTGCTTTTCAGACACGTATAGATTCTGCGCTTAACTCATTTTTCAGAGAATGTTGTGACTGGTATGGCCTTGTGATGTATGTGATGCATGTATGTAATTTTTATGGCCTGTGTGTCATGGTTAATTATAGCCCAAGGCTGTTATGTTATTGTATAATGATCTGCGTGTCGATATGTGATGCTTCTTCTCATGTAATTCGTATAGTGCTATTAGATGTAATAGACTTATATAAGATCATGAAGGCTTAAAGCATGATGACCCGAAGGACAGGAACCGTGGAGATGGAGATCACCATGTGAAAAGGGTCATACTATGTCACAGTTAATATGATTATCCGTGATGTTTACTTATGTTCCTGTCATACTATTCTTTCATGTCTTTGTATGTGGTAGATATAATTGTCATGATAGAATAGTTTTTCTCAGAAAATTAAGAGTTTTTGATACCCTTTTCTAATAGCTGCACCTATAAAGGTTTTTGATCATTGTATGGTAGGTCTGCCAAAGCAGAGTGCCATCATTTATCTTAACCAGTTATGGTGGATGTCAAACATCCACAAGCATAGTATTGATTTGCTTAACAAAGCTATCAAAACGGTTTTGGGCTTTGGGGTATGGTGTTGGGCGCTAGGGCATTTGATGCCACCCAACAAACAAGAGTCACATAGGGATATGATTAGCAAGTTGTTGCTTACCTATGTCATTAATCTTCTAGCAGTGATGCCAAAGCTCATTAGAACTTAGTTGAATATGTATCTTGTCCACTATATGTCGTTAGAAGGAAAACGATTGTATAATATATAGTGGAGTATCTTTTATTGTTTAATAGAAGATTCACATAAGCATAGTGCTGAAACTTGTATTTTCCAATTGTAAATCATGGCACCTACTGCTAGTAACACTTCTAGTTTTAATTTGTGATCAATTCTTAAAAAAGAAAAGCTTTCTGGAACAAACTTTATTGATTAGTATAGAAACTTAAGAATTATTCTCAAACAAGAGAAAAAGGAATATGTTCTAGAGGAGCTCTATCCTGATGAACTAGCTGATAATGCATCTGCAGTGGATCGGAGGCTTTTGAGAAGCACACCAATGATTCACTCGATGTTAGTTGTCTCATGCTTGCCAGTATGTACTCTGAGCTTCAGAAGCAATATAAGAACAGGGATGCCTACGATATGATCGTGAGACTCAAAGGCATGTTTGAGAACTAAGCATAGGCTGAGAGGTACAACACCTCAAAGTCCTTGTTTGCGTGCAGGTTAACAGAAGGCAGTCCAGTCAGTCCTCATGTGATCAAGATGATTGGTTACATTGAGAGCCTAAAAAACTTGGTTTTTCCCTTGGCCAAGAGTTGGCTACGGATGTGATTCTCTAGTCGCTCCCTGCGAGTTTCGAGCCATTTATTTTGAACTTTCATATGAACAGCATGGAGAAAAGCATGGCTGAATTACATGGGATGCTAAAGACTGTGAAGGAAAGCATTAAGAAAAGCTCTAGTCATGTGATGATGGTTCAGAAGGATAGCAAGAAGAGAAAATGCAAGGGTAAGGCTAAAGCTTTAGATAAGATCTCAAGCTCTAAACCTAAACCTATTGCAAAGTTCAAGGTTAGCCCTGCTACTTCTAACACTTGCTACTACTGGCATAAGATTGGTCATTGGAAGAGAAACTACAAGTTGTACTTGGAAGAACTCAAGAAGAAGAAGGAAAGTAAGACTTCTACTTCAGGTATAAATGTTATTAAAATAAATCTTGCTACTCGTCCCAGTGATTCATGGGTATTTCATACCAAATCAATGATTTATAGTTGCAAATCATTGCAGGGACTGCAAAATACTAGAAAGTGTGCAAGAGGAGAGTTGGATGTCCGCGTCGACAATGGTGCAAAAGTTGCTGCGTTGGCCATCAACGTTTATTCCTTATCGCTACCCTCAAGATTAGTTTTGGAATTAAATAATTGTTATTATATTCCTGCCTTGGGTAGAAACATTATCTCTTCTTCATGTTTGGAAGATGATGGTTATGAATTCATAATAAAGAACAAGTGTTATTCGATATTTTTGAATGGTATGCTCTGTGGTACTTGTCCATTGTTGAATGGATTATATATTCTGAATCTTGAGGATATATCTGTTTATAATATTAATACAAAGAAGCCTCGGTTTAATGATTTAAATCTCACTTTTGTTTGGTATTGTCGTTTAGGTCATATAAATGAGAAGCGAATACAGAAGCTTTATAAAGATGGTCTTCTAGAGTCATTTGATTTCGAATCATTTGATACATGTGAGTCTTGTTTACTTGGCAAAATGACTAAGACGTCTTTCACTGGTCAAAGTGAGAGGGTAAATGAATTGTTGGCCCTTGTACATACAGATGTATGTGGACCAATGAGTTCTACTGCCAGAGGTGATTTTCAGTACTTCAACACTTTTACCGATGACTTTAGTAGATTTGGTTATATCTACTTAATGAGGCATAAGTCTAAATCCTTTGAAAAGTTCAAGGAGTTCCAGAATGAGGTACAAAATCATATAGGCAAGACAATTAAATTTCTGTGATCGGATCGTGGAGGTGAATATTTGAGTCATGAGTTTAATGATCATCTAAAGTAATGTAGAATTGTTCCACAGCTAACTCCACCAAGCACGCCTCAATAGAATGGGGTGTCCGAGCGGACGAACCGAACTTTGTTAGACATGGTCCGATCGATGATGAGTCAATCTGATCTTCCATTGTCCTTCTGGGGATACGCTCTAGAAACTGCTGCTTTCACATTGTACAGGGTTTTATCCAAATCTGTAGAGAGGACACCATATGAGATATGGACTAGGAAGCATATTGGGTTTTCTTTTCTAAAGATATGGGGTTGTGAGGCCTATGTAAAATGTTTGACATCTGATAAGCTCACTCCCAAATCTGATAAATGTTTTTTTGTGGGGTATCCTAGGAAAATCAAAGGATATTACTTCTATAACCGGGAAGAAGGCAAAGTGTTTATCACCCAGAATGGTATCTTTTTTGAGAAAGAGTTTCTCTCGAAAGGAGTTAGTGGGAGCACAGTACGACTCGAAGAGATTCGGAAACCACTTGAAAGTGTTTCAGCTTCTATTGAACCACAACTTGATATGCAAGATGTTGCAGAACCTATTATCGAGACACTAGCACCACGTCGGTCGGTAAGGGTTGGTCGTGCACCCGAGCGGTTTACGTCATTAACCACGAGGCAGCATGACATATTATTATTGGACAATGATGAACCTAAGACCTACTCAGAAGCAGTGATGGGACCCGACTCTGAAAAATGACTTGGGGCCATAAGATCCGAGTTAGAGTCTATGCGAGAGAATCAAGTTTGGAACTTGATCGATCCATCTGATGGTGTTAAAACGATCGAGTGTAAATAGATTTTTAAGAAAAAGATAGACGTTGATGGAAATGTTCACATCTATAAGGCACGATTGGTAGCGAATGGTTTCAGACAAATTCAAGGTGTTGATTATGATAAAACATTTTCGTCCATTGTAATGCTAAAGTCTATCTGGATCATCCTAGCAATTACCACATATTATGACTATGAGATATGACAAATGGATGTCAAAACGGCTTTCCTTAATGGAAATCTAAGCGAGGATGTGTACATGACACATCCTGAAGGTTTTGTCGATCCGAAAAATGCTGGGAAAATATGTAAGCTTCAAAAGTCCATTTATGGGCTGAAGCAAGCTTCTTAGAGTTGGAATCTTTGTTTTGCTGAAATGATCAAAGGGTTTGGTTTCATCAAGAATGAAGAAGAGCCTTGTATTTACAAGAAGGCTAGTGGGAGCGCACTTGTATTTCTGATCTTATATGTAGATGACATATTATTGACCGGAAATGATATTCTAATGCTCGATGCTGTTAAATCTTCGTTACGAAAAAGTTTCTCAATGAAAGATCTTGGAGATGCAGCATACATATTTGGCATAAAGATCTATAGAGATTGGTCGAGAAGGCTAATTAGATTAAGCCAAAGCACGTACATCGATAATGTATTGAAACGGTTCAATATGCAGGATTCCAAAAAAGGTTTCTTGCCAATGTCACATGGAATTACTCTCAGCAAGAGTTAGTGTCCCTCGACACCTGATGAGCTCGAGTAGATAAGTATGATCCCGTATACTTTCGCAATCGGGTCCATCATGTATGCCATGCTTTGTACATGCTCAGATATCTCCTATGCTCTAAGTGTTACGAGCAGATACCAATCAAACCCGGATAAATATTACTAGGTGATAGTAAAGTGTATCCTCAAGTACTTAAGAAGAACTAAGGATATGTTCCTAGTCTACAGAGGTGCGGAGGAGCTTGTGGTAAATGGTTACACCGATGCTAGCTTCCAAACCGACAAGAACGATTCGAGATCGTAGTCTGGATTTGTGTTTTGCCTTAATAGAGGCGCAGTGAGTTGGAAGAGTTCTAAGCAAGAAATGGTTGTAGATTCAACAACGGAGGCCGAGTACATAGCAGCTTCTGAAGCTGCAAGAGACTGTTTGGATCAAAAAAATTGTTTCTGAGTTGGGTGTTGTCCCTAGTGCGTCCAGTCCAGTGAACTTCTATTGTGACAATAGTGGTGCCATTGCACAAGCCAAGGAGCCTAAGTCACACTAGAAGTCCAAGCACATACTACAGCGCTATCACCTCATCCGATAGATCATATATAGATATGATGTAAAGATATGCAAGGTGCATACGGATTTGAACATTGTCGATCCGTTGACAAAGCCTCTCTCGTAGCCCAAGCATGAGGCGTACTTGAGCTCTATGGGTATTAGATACTTGCGTGATTGAGTCTAGTGTATGTGAGACAAGGTGTCTTGTCTATGCTAATGTATTTTTGGATAATTGGTTATCTTGTTCCTTGAATAATTATCTTTTATATTGATCAGCAAGTATGTGACTTATTTGTGAGACTCTTTGTTTTATCATGATGTTATTCTAAACGATCCCTAATCTCATATCATTATGTGGGATAGTGATGATTTATAGATTAACATATTTGACTGATTGATGATCATGTTTCATGGATCATAGTTATAAACATATCAAATCAGTGATGTGGATATATGTTAGAGAACATGGTGTTGGATAGACCCACCTTGAGATACTGCTAGGATTGTTATTCTTGATGTGCCATCAGTTGTTGTCTCAAATGGTGTACCTGCAGAATCTTTTGACCGGAGATCGTCATTCATTCCAGAATGTGTAGTAACACACATAGGGGCTTACAAACGCTATTTTGTAACTGGGTAGTTATTAAGGTTGCTTTCGTGTATGTTGTAAAATATGTCATGGAATGTGAGTGATCAAGAGGAAATTTACCCCTCCTAAATAACGGGAGAGATGTCTCTAGACCCCTCAAGATAGTTGGATTGGGAAAGTGTATGGCCATGCCACTATGATTAATCCACTACTTGATCGAGTAAAGTATTGAGCTATCACAAGGGTGGCACGATTCTCGTCTTAAGCTTGATTGATGTCGTGTGGTAAAGAGATTGGTGCATGAGTATATCAAGGTTCAGTTGATATGATCTTTGTATGCATTCGGGAGCTAATATGTGCTGCTAGGTTTCGCTATTGACATGTAATTCGAAAAGAGGTTCCGGGTAGCGGCCGTTTACATATGAACCTATCAGGTCACACACTTAAGGGGGTGGGATTTAAAGCTTGCTAGAATCGACTCTAGTGCAAGTGAAAGATTGTTGGTCATATGCCCTAGAGGTGATTGACTTTATGGATTGGATATGCGGATGTAATTTAATATGATTAAATTTCTATCAGGGTTTAGAGACATAGTGGGCTTTAATATTGATTAAAGGCTCATTAGTAGGCTCTATATAAAGAGAGGCTAGGCAGGGACGCAGGGGCCAACTCACCCGCAAAATACCCTAGCCACCGCCTGCCCTAGCCGCCGCTCTCCCCAAGCCGCCCCACACCTCCCTAGCCGTGTGAGGTACTAGCATACCGGCACACGGTGAATCCCTCCCTGTACGTGTGGATACCGTAGAGGCACCGCTGTGATTGCGGTACTAATCTTCTCGGCGTGGAGATCGTGGTGTTGCGCCGTCTTCATCGCCGATGATTAGACCGAGCTGGGAGGAGCTGATCAAGGACGCGCTTCTCCAACTCTACTTTCGCTGCACAGCGTGTCTAGTGGTAACGATCCATAATCCCCTATTCATATGGTTTCCTAGGTGAATGTGGTAGAGAAAAGTTTTGTTTCGTGCTAGCGTAGCCTACCCGTTCCCCAACACATCAGCAAGCACAAGGCACACCTTGTAGCAAAAGGCTACGTGCAACGACAAGGGATTGACTTCGATGACGCATTTGCACCAGTGGCAAGCCCGAGTCTGTGTGGCTCCTGCTCATGCTCACGGTGTGCTAGGGCTGGCCTGTCCATTACATAGACGTCAAGTTAGCTTTTCTCAATGGCGAATTGCAAGAAGATGTCATTGTCTCACAGCCAACCAAATTTGAAGTGAAAGGGCAGGAGCACAAAGTGCTGAAATTGATCGAGGCACTCTATGGCCTGCGTCAAGCTCCACGGGCCTGGTATGCCAAGTTGGATGCCTCTCTGGTATCACTTGGGTTCCATCGCAGCACCTTCGAGCATGTTGTTCATGTCCATGGTGAGCAGCAACATCGATTGGTGGTCGGTTTTTATGTGGATGATCTTGTAATCACTGGCAGCAACGTCAAGGAGCTGGAGTCATTCAAGAAGGAGATGCAGGGCACATTTCAAATGAGTGACCTTGGATTACTGCATTACTATCTTGGACTGGAGGTGACCCAAACCGAAGAAGGTATCACGGTGAGCCAAGGTGCTTATGCCATGAAAATTCTGCAAGCTGCAGGTCTTGCAGGATGTAAACCCAGCCATGCTCCTATGGAACCCCGACTGAAACTCAGCAAATTTTGCTCGGCTCCAGCTGTTGATCCAATAGAATACAGAAGAATAGTTGGATCACTTCGGTACCTGGTGAATTCGAGGCCAGACTTGGCGTTTTCTTTGGGTTATATTAGCAGGTTCATCGAACAACCCACCACTGAACATATGGCAGCAGTGAAAAGAATTCTGAGGTACAATGCTAGCACTGTTGATTACGGGTGTTTCTATCAGAGGAAGAAAGGGGAGCTTCAGCTTGTTGGCTATAGCGACAGCGATCTAGTGGGTGATGTTGATACCTGGAAGAGCACCTCCAGAGTTTTTTTCTTCCTTGACAGTAACCTAGTCGCTTGGCGATCACAAAAGCAAAAGGTTGTGGCATTATCTTCATGCGAGGCTGAGTATATAGCTGCAACAACTGCTGCTTGCCAATGCGTGTGGCTGGCTTGTCTTGTTGCAGAGCTAAAAGGAAAGGAAGCAGACGCTTTAGTGCTGAAGATTGATAATCAGTCAGCAATTCAGCTCAACAGAAATCCTGTTTTTCATGACCGCAGCAAGCATATTGATACTAGGCATGTTGAGGAGGGTAGGGTAAAGGTCGAATTCATCAGCACAAACTCTCCTGTGTGCCACAATTGCTATAGTGCGTCCGCGTGTGTAGTTCCTCTCTGTTTATCGCCATCGATCCTGAGCGAAACCTGACAAATGGAATTTGTTAAAAACATTTAACACACAATTTTGTTACATCAGTTTAACAGTGGAGCACTGGAACGAGATTAGGAGTTGCAACAACGAGTAACAGTACAACGCTAGTGTCCACATGAAACAGGAGACAAGAATGGAGCAACTCACGGCACGGACCTTCACGGTGAGCACGAACCGAGCAACCGAGCAACAAGCTCGCACGAGGCCGTGTCGCGTACCGGCGCGCGACAACATAGCCGGCAGCACGCGCGCCCGTATGAACATGCGTGCCCCCACGCGAGGGCGATGGAGTCGAGTGCAGAGCTAGCTCCGCGTCACGCACGCGTGGCCCGTGAGCACACAGCGATCTGACTCCAGGGCGTTGCCGCTCGCGAGCGGCAACGGCGAGAGGAGAGCGACGCGGGTGCGCCGCGAAATCATCATCATGCGCGCACACACGGGCGGGCGGGCGGGCGGACCCGCGCGCCGGCTGCGTCCATCGCCCGCGTGCCCCCATGCCCCCCATGTGCGCCGGACGTCCCCCTCTCCGCCGAGACATGCAGTGATGCAGAAGCCAGCCAGCCAGCTCGCCGCCACGACTCCAGCTAGGACGCCATGAGCCCCATGACTAGCGTGTCGTGTGCAAACACCTCCCCTTTGGGGTTGTACGATAATGCCCCATTGTTTGATAGAACTTGCTAGTGAGCCGCGCAAATGTGTGCGTAGGACGTAGAACTGGGGAAAAATGAAATGTTAGTTGGGCGGAACATCGAGCAGAGCATATACAGACATACAGTTCACACTTCACAGTTCAGAGTCTTCAGCTGTTCACTAACCACTTGTTTCTTCCTCAGTTTAAAACCTATGTAAAATTTTGAATTTTAGAACTTAATTTTAGGGTATTGTTTAAAGTTTTGTATCATTTTTTAACATTAAAACTTTTATGAATATAGATATGAAAGTTTTATATAAATTATATTTTTCGTTATGAAGATACTGACAATAACTTTTTTCAACTGACAAAAATCGCAACCAAGCGGCACCTAGCTTCTTTCCTGAATCTTGGGCGAAATCAACAATCTTCCACGGTTCCACCTAACCAAACTACCTCGGCTTAATCTGATCATCGACTTTTTCTAAAGTAAAAGAGCAGGGCAACAACTGTAGCTGGAACTTGGAAGGAACCGTGTTCATACTTCAGACACAGAGTCCAAAGTAACGGAAGAAATTATGATCACTGATCGGCCGTAGCCACGAACATGATACGATCAGAGGTCAAAAAAGCATCGATTCAATACACTAATTCTTGCTGTGGAATTTGAACGAGGAAAAGAAAAAGAAAAGGAAAGA
>KE371041.1:143012-190083 GCA_000418225.1 Zizania latifolia
AAGAGAGATACAGATTTGAACGAATGGAAGCGATCGACGCTGACACTTCGTATCCAGCCATGCAGATTTCGGTCTGCGATACCGCGAAACAAACTCGCGTGAGTAATTTGCTAAATCGCTTTGTTTTTACAGAAGCGTGAAAATTACAGTCAAACAGACAGGTCAGTACACAACAGCTGCTTTGTTAATCCTAACTCTAAGATAACTCTCACAGATCAGATTCTTTTCTGGAGAGAAGCATTTCCTGGATTCCAATTCCAAAGACATGCAATCCGTGCACTCTACTCTTCTCACCTCCAATTCCTCCTCAAATTTAGCAAGATTTTGGACGTGTGCTTTCCAAACCAGAGTATATACCTCGAATTCTATGCATTCACAAATATGCTCGAGGATGTCCAGGCTCCAAGACTCCAAATGCAAAATGCTACTGATTTCAAGTCAAGAAAATGGTACAAGGCCATCTGGAGTAGTACACTGCTGCCTGGCTGCCTGCCTGTTCGCCATCTTTGATGGCATCTTGTATTTCCTGCTGTTTCTTGCAGATTTTCCCTTGTCATTGTCTTGTACCAGGATAATGTGCTACATTTCTCAAGACATATTCAAACCACCCCAATGCTCACAATTAAGTTTAGTAGTCCTCCTGTTAGCAAGGAGAGTTAATTTACTCAAATTGTTCTTAACCTACTACTTGGTAGAATGCCCTAGGCTGTTAGCCCCTAGGGCATGATAAGATTATGCAAGAAAGAACGTGTCCTGTTGATAAGTTCTTTCTAAGCAACAACATACCGACATGCTTGAAGGTTAATTTGGTTGCAAGAATCTTTTATTCAGATGGTATCCATGCACACAGGCTTCAAGTAACAACCAAGTAATCGTGATGCGACCAATAGTAGTAGTACTCAGTAAAAACCAAGTGCAGTGTATAATCCATCGTGGTAAGATCGAAATGTGCATGTGATCAAAAGCTTCGTGGGGCGAACCAACTGCCAGATAATTTACCGTTCCAGCCAGGATCCAAGCGCCCAGGCTGGCGGTAAAAACAAAACAACCGCGGTATCCAAGAACGGAGTAGATCTCACACTGACTGCCGGCCCCGCCATGACATGCACAGTGTGCAAGGAGGAACTCTTCCTCGCAAGAACCAATAGAGATAGAACGAAGGGAGGTAAAGATTGAAAAAAATAATGATATTTACTCCTGCTAAGTTAGGGCACTGTTAGCGTGAGATGTCTGATGCGAACAGAGCAGGACGTTCAGGCAGAGCCAGCCACTAGCGACTGTGTTGCTGCTGCTGCTGCCTGCCTATGAGCTCGTACAAAACAAAGTAATACAGAGAGAACGCCCCAGTGGGATAAAGAGGTAGCAAAGAAGCAAGAGGAGAACTGGAGAAGAAATTTCAGAGAAGAGGGAGGGGAGTCTCAAGAGTCAAGCCTGTCCACCATGATGGCCGGTGTGGTAGCTTAGACGGGTAAAGGGAGGACACCACTGATCTGGTAAAGCTCAAAAGAAGCTGCTTTGTGCTCTTTTCCTTCCATTGCTTTTCCCCCATTTCTTCCTTGCTTTGCCCTTCATCTTTTTCAACTTTGGGGGGGAGAAATGATGTGAGGTTCTTGTCATGCATGCCTGGCTAGATGCTGCAGCAGCTTATGATTAATACTGCTTGCGCCCGAGCCCCCAGCTATGGTGGGGGAGGTATTTGTGCGGCTCTTGGTACTCTGTTCAGTTTGTCTGATGTCTTCAACTTTTGAGGAGAATTTGTCCCTGTTTTGCCCCATGGTAGGTTTTTAGAGAATTGGTGATTGTTCATGAATTTGCTGAAAGATGGGGACTTGGTGTGTGGTTGGAACTGAAGAGTGAAGGAGGATTGTGTCGCAGTCTCGTAGAGGTATGTGTTAGTGCTCTTTTTTGCATTTTTGTAGTGTTATTGGATTGGTTAGTTTACTAGGAAGAATTTATGATGGTTCCTCACTTTCGATGTGTATTATTTTGGATTTGGCGACTTAGTTAGTGTTATTTGGGGCGGCCGTTCCAATTTGCTAAAGATAGTGACTCCTGTTTTCAGGTTCTGTAAAAGTTGGGAAATTTGGTTGTTTGTGTCGGTTAGGCTTTCTTATGAATTTTCCGAGTATTTGCTGTTAACTTAGAGAATATCTTGGATTGAAAGATGGGACTGAAGTTTGTACTACTTTGTGAATTGAGAAAAACGGGTTTAGGTGAAAACTATGAGTTCACAGAATAGATAGTCTAAATTACCACCCTTCTTGTATACTTACGCAGGCATACGTTCGATATGCTAAAAATTTCCTAGTTGCTTGAAATCTCAGTTCATCAATTTAACTCTTAAGGATCCAACTGGTCAGGTATATGAACAAGTGGCAGTTGTGCAGTTAATATCAGAAGTCATTGGTCATAAGCATCGTAAGGCAACATGACAGAATTCAAGGTTGGGAGCCTTGATGCCCGGGCGACAAAGATCAGAAATGTCCCCATTGCTGTAACCCCAGAAGGTTTCTGGTGCTGCCCGTCGCAGGCCGTTCTTCAAAAAACAACAAAAAACCAAAATCAACAAGCAAGGACTAAAGGGGGTGCATCTCCTCTTGCATCGAAGGCCTCTTCAGTTCGGAGGGTGCCTACCATTTCGTCGGAGAGAAGAACGCATTCAACTCCGACAAGGTCTAGAATCAATTCGGATGAACAGAAGTGCTCGCCATTGGAGAATTCAACACCCAATCCACCGAAGGTTGTGAGTGACAGAACACAGAAGCAACATAAGATATCTGTTGGATTTGGTCAGCTTGAGATGAGTGATTTCAAGGTTGTGCTGTATGGGAAGGATGGGGTTGCTGTAAAGATGAGTGTTCACAAGAACATCCTTGCTGAAAACAGTTCTTGGTTTGCTGATAAGCTCTCAAGGCAATCCCCGATGTCAAGTATGGAGGTGCCTGATTGTGAGGATATGGAGATCTATGTTGAGACAGTTGGACTGATGTACTGCAATGATGTCAAGCAGAGGCTTATCAAGCAAAGTGTTCCACGCGTTCTTCGAATCTTGAAGGTTCGTTCAAGTTGAACATTGTTCTGTTTATTTTCTCAGTTGACTAAAAATCCATTTTTTCAACTCTTCAAGCTAATATGCAAAAATAGTTGAATAGCAACTTTTGCCTTTCTCAGAAAAAACGTGTCAAAACTAAACTTTACTTATTTTGTTATAACTTACTACAATATTTGTCATATTAAAAGAGACTTACCTGCATTGCAACTTTAGAGATATCAACAAGCTTTTTTATATACGATCTACTTAAATTGAAGTTAACGTTAGTTTTGTATGTATACCTAACGTAAAAAATATTCCCTAGAAGCCATTGTTATTTACCACTTGTAGCTAACAAATTGAAATGTAAAAGAGAAGCCATTGTTATTTACCACTTGTAGTATGCATGTCTCATGTCTGCTTCAGGCTGTTACGTCAAAGGAATATTGTCTTTATATCTTCTATATCCATATATTACAATGTGTCACTTAATAAAATACAAGCTGACAAAGATTGAATAGCCCACAACTGATAAATATATCTTGCACATACAAGTTGGTGAGGGTTGGGATAAAATCAAGACAGGCAGGCTGCCATGCATTATGTCAGTGCTTTACGGAGCAATTGGCAGGAAAAAATTCCACAGATCAGGCCCACGATATCCATGGACCCTGACCATCCCTCGCCAACAAGACATCTCAATTAGGACCAACCAGTACCAAAACTTTAGAAGAAATGCACCTTTTGTTCTATACATAGGTTTGGTTGTTCCCTTTGTAATGTTAGATTTATGATATACAGGTTGCAGAATTATTAGGTTTCAAAGCATGTGTCATCTCATGCTTAGAGTACTTGGAAGCAGTCCCTTGGGTCGGGGAAGAAGAGGAGAATGTGGTGTCATCTGTTCGGCATCTGCAGAGTGGGAATTATGGCGTTAGCCCAATACTGAAGAGGGTATGTTCTGACCTAACAAGCCCACCAGATGATACATTTGTGCATATCATAGAATTAGTCTTGAAGAGCAGTGAGGATAGAGGGCGGCGCGAGATGAAATCCCTGGTGCTGAAGCTTCTGAAGGAGAATAGCAGCTGTACCAGTAGTTCTGTGGATATATGTGCTGAGACTCTCTACAGCTCTTGCCAGAATTGCCTGGAATCCTTGTTGGCCTTGTTTCGACAAGCATCTGACAACGATTTTGCTGAGCAATCGTTACACCTTAAAGAGCCAATTTTTCGGCACATTGCTCTAGAAGCAGATAATCTCCTTTGGTTAGCTGAGATTTTAGCTGACAGGAACGCTGCTGATGAGTTTGCAGTCATGTGGTCTAACCAGCATGAGCTGGCCGAACTTCACTCCAAGTTGCCAACCAAGTCGCGCCACCTTGTCAGCTGTGTCACAGCGAGGCTCTTTGTGGCAATTGGTAAAGGAGAGATGCTCCCTTCAAAGGGCACAAGGCGACTTCTTTTGGATGTCTGGCTGCAGCCTCTCATGGATGATTACAACTGGTTGCAGCATGGCTGCAGATCATTTGACCGCAAAGTTGTGGAGGAAGGAATCGGGCGGACTATCTTGACACTCCCTCTCGAGGATCAGCAGACGATATTGCTCACGTGGCTCGGGAGCTTCTTGAAGGTTGGAGATAGTTGCCCCAATCTGCAGAAGGCTTTTGAGGTGTGGTGGAGGAGGACTTTCGTGCGGCCTTACGTTGAACAAGGGAATCAGAGTCAGTCGGGTCAGAGTTGATCTCAAGTGGTTGCAGATCACAAGAAAATTGTCATCTTTTTTATGTAGAATATCACTGAGAAAGTAGAGTGGTAATGTCTTACTTGGTATGCTGTTAGGCAGAGCCCTCAGGAAACGAAATCAAAACGGGGATGTAGATTAGTACTTTTCTTCTGAGTCTTGACAATCTGTGTGCATTGTGCTTCTGTTGCTTCATCTTATCATATATATAAATGAAGCTTTCCGAATTCTGAGTACAGAATTTCTTGTCATCTTTGTTACTTATATCATAATTATTACGGCGGTGCGACGAGGTGAGACGCCTAACCACCTTCACATCTTTTAGGCGAGTATGACGTGCGGCAAGACGACGCCATACTTACTTCACAAATGACATAGCAGCAGTATAACAGTATTACACAATTACATAATTATGTTGAAAATAAACATGAAAACATCATCAATTCATCATCACTTAATACTACTCATGTCACTAATACTAGTGTCTACATAACTACTAGCAAGATTAATGTTTGCAAGTCACTAATACTTAGTGCTAGAAAAAATGATAATTGGTTAGGGATTAGAAGTTAATTGGTTAATCATGAGATTAACTGAATTAATCAGTCAATAATATATTTAAATAATTAAATAATATATTGTTTATACTTAACATGTTAACATAGTAATACTATGAGAAACCATGCCAGCATTTGTTCTAGCTAACACTTTGCAGTTGGTACAAGCATGACCCAAGCGTTTCTCCAATAGTCCAATCTCTGTATCTCTCTCAATCTCTCTATCTTTTCTCTCCACGCCTCCTCTGCCCTCCTCTATTCCTCTATGTGCATCTTTCTCTTCCCTCTCATTCTCTCTCACAGCGGTCAGCAGTTCCTCGTGGCCAGCGCAGATCCGGTGGCGGCGATCGGGCGGCTGAGGCGCGGATCCGGTGGCCAGGGCGTGGATCCAGGCGGTGGGGATGTGGATCCAGGCGGCAGGTTTCGACTCAGTTGCTTCTCCAGTCTCCACGCGCTCCATCGCCGTCACCGCCGTCTGGCATCTCGTGGAGCTATTTGGCGTCCGCGCGACGCCTAATCCCATGAGGCGGATGCCATATTGAATGAGGCTGACGCCACAATCCTATATGGCGAGTCGTCGGCCGTGGCATCCGCCATCCACTGTCCCGATGTCTAATCGTCGATTAAACGACGTCTTAACAACTATGCTTATCATGATTCAGTTGGCACTGTATTGAATATCGCATAATTGTGTAATAGTGGCCCAACTGTATTATGCATCACATGTACAAACCCAATGCTTGCAATGTAATTGTTAAGATTTTGCTGAGATGTGTTCTCAAATTTGAAAGAAAAGTGTGCACGATATTTGAATTTTGTTTTAATATTCGTATAATTGTACCAAATTGATGTGTGTTTGGCGAAAATTGGTGAGTTAAGTTGATATATATAATGTTATATGCCATCTTAACCTTAGGGAAGCACCTACTGGAATATAAAGTGAATTGCTCGTCTTTTCTCTTTTGGATTGAACTGGTCTGTACATGTAACTTAATATGGTATCAGAACTAGAAGTCTTGAGTTTGAATCTTAGCTGTCACGTAATTAAATAAAAATTACAGCCCACTTCTATTCCACGCTTGAGACTTGATGGAGTCTCGTGTGAGGAGTGTTGGAATATAAAGTAAATTACTCGTATTTCCTCATCAGCTTAAGTTTTTAGGTTGAACTGATCTGTGCATGAACTTAATAACACGTTCACTACAATGGTGAAGTGACAACCCAGAAAAGTTCAAATATCAGTGCCTACGATGAAATGGCTATGTGTATCTTTATAGTTTTCATTATCTAAAAAAATCATCTTCATCATAGATGATAAAACCGTGGTCAGCATGTTAGGGGGTAAAGCTACAAATACACCTAATTTTTTTCGGATATTAATCTCATCTTTTAACCATATATACTTCTTTCAACTTAATATAATGCACTTTTCATAACTCAAACAGTAGTGAAGTTAGCTCATATCAATTCAATTTTACACCTTCTTTATTTTGCTTTAGCTTAGCCAATGAGCGTGTCCATTTCATTCTGTTGCATACTTGTTGCAGGTGCAGCTCTGAAAAAAGTCTACTTTTCTTAAACATGCGAAGTATTTGTTGGGAAATCAACTGTAACTTTATTGATACACTAGTGTCAGTGTGTGACCCACCTTTATTGATACACTAGTGTCAGTGTGTGACCCACCAAACAACTCAAGATGAGACAGCAGATTTGCTTCAGGTAAGAAAGAGCTCTCAAGAACCCTTCTGCCCTGTGACAATCTGCATTGTGTCATCTGGATGCAGACTTATGAACAATCCTGAAATTTCTCAGGGCTCTGAAACTGAAAGGCCTCACTACAGCAGCTCTGACTAGCTCATCATCCTCTGGAACTCATGGAAGTCGAGGCCACCGTCGCCGTCGATGTCGTAGGCCCGTATCATGGCCTCGCAGTCGGTGACCGACTGCTTGTCGCCGAGCTGAGCGAGCACCCTCTGCAGCCCCCTGGCCGTGATCCTACCGGCGGACTCGACGGCGTTGAACACCTCGAACGCGCTCTTCAGGTCCTCTTCTTGGCTGTCCCCTCTCTCCATCAGCGCCACGAACCCGGCGAAGTCCAGCATGTAGCCGCTGCCGCCGGCCGACGACGGCACCGGCATGTCGTCGCCCATGGACGCCAAGAACACGCTCAACTCAGCGCCGGAGATTTTGCCGTCGTTGTCCCTGTCGAAGTGCTGGAAAATCCTGTGCAGCTCCCCCTGCCTGCTCCCCGACGACGACCGGGCGGCGGCGCCTGGGTTCGCCACGTCAGACTGCCCGCAGAGGAGCGGCAGGCCTAGCCTGAAGCTCCGCTTGCGCGACAGGCGCTTCGCCGGCTTAGGAACGCTCACGTTTGCCATTCGTGCCGTCACAAACACTGCAAGAACTGAAGAAAATGCAGAGAAGCTTGTAATCTTGTACACTTGTGCAATGCCAAATTGCCAATGCAGCTGTGGAAGAACAGGTGAGATGTGTGCCTTTTTTATAGATGCTGAGTTCTGTGCTGGGAGAAGAAGCTGCCATCTTTGTGTGTGTTTGACTTGACTAGCCATGATCACAAGGCTAGTCTGCATGGCAACTACCTTGCTCTGCCTCAGATACTGTCAGCTTGGCATTATCTAATTCCCATCGTACAGTGCCATCACATGCTTATGATCCGCACTCCGCCGCCCACCGAACAACGATATCTCGGAATGCGTGATTTAGTTATGAGTTCAAGATTCCGCTGGTTTGAATTACCAGTCTGAGAGACCCTTAACCTGACAGGGTGAGGTTCCACTGAAAAAATTCAGTCTTTGGAGGCTTGCAGATCTTCAGAAGCTGACAGGAAGAGTAAACTGAGTGCGGTGAAGTAGTGACTTCTGCAGAATGCAGATTTCGATTTCACAGTGTACTTTTCAGTTGGGGATATTGAGATCTCAAGAGAGATCTTACCACGTTTTGGGGGGCCAAGAAATCTGAAAATGGTACCACTTAAGAATGATGCAAAAAACAATTACAGAGCTTCCATGTGCCTCTTATGGAAGTTTACGTTAGGAATTGAGAGTGGCACATGTGCCACTTAAGAATCACCACATGGCAGTAGACGTGACCGGTTAATTGGTTATAGATAAATAGCCCACCTGAAACTCATCATTGGGTTCAAGCATCGAAAATGACCAGTAGAAGAATCTTTTCTTGTTAGTTTATGTTCATCCTCAATTTGACCGGTATGGAAAATGGTATGCACCAACATGATCTAGATGGACCTACAGAAGAGTAGAAGACAAGGTATTGATGCTCCAATCTCACCACACCGACCACAATAATGATAGGATGTATTCTCGTTGACAATACCTTCCATACCAATTTCAATGCAATACTGCAATGGTGGTATTTACACACAACGACATCTCAGCAACAATCAAGCATATATTGTAATATTTCAGTGAGTTTGTATGACTTTTATACAAATATGTTCCAAAAAAAAAAACAGTTACAGAACCAACTCCAATCACAACAATCAAGCATCTTCAGTGTATAATTTGGCACATTGTTCCGTGGTCAGTTCATTTTTTTGGCCTAGATTGTATCATGACCCTCTCAAAAGCAAACCATTGCGTTGGGGTTGTATACAGAGTCAAATAAATTGCAGCATAACCTATCTTCCACCCAAAAGGCGGCATAATTTTTTTATGTTTGTGATTCCATCTTCAATCACAAGAAGCGAACATTCACATTTCAACAGTCCAAACCCCAAATAACAACCCCTTATGTAGCACTTTGTTTACTATCTACTGTGTTCTCATTGGTGCTGATCAATTCTGGTACTTTATCAAGTAACCTGTTCATCTCTCCTGAAAATTCAAGCTTGGCTCTATTCGTCTTTCCTCCGACGACTACTGTACTTCCGTCTTGCAAAGCCCATATCTAGGCAGAAATCGAACCATAAATTTATTGTGGTTACTGCACTACTTCTATTTCAAAAGATCATGGAAAAAGTAGGTACCATATGCACACACCTGAGAGTGTGAAAGATAGCTAATGCAGGTCGTCAACATGAGCGCACCAAAACCAGCATACACAATAGGAACTCCTGGATCAGTCTGATGGGAAGGGAAAAACATACAAGTCACATTTAATGATATATCAAGCATGCACAAATGTCTGCAAATTGGAAACAATTCATCAAGAACAATTACCTTAAGATCAAGACCAGTGCTGCCAATGGCATCTTCAATGACTATTTCGTTACCATCTATTTCAATAGGGAGTTTTGAGCTTGGCCGGCGAACCCCTACAAACTTACCCTCTTGATCATACAACACAATAGACTGCAGATCTCGAGCAAGCATCGATCTACAAGCCATCAAGAAAATAAGTTAGTAGCTCATAGCTAATGGCTGCAGTTCATTATTTAGCTTGGAACAATGAAAAGGTTGAACTTACATTCCCTTGACATTAGAAGAACCCGAGTTTTCAAGTGGCAATAATGTTCCAAATAGCTTCTTATCACCATTCAATTTCAAGGGGGCCACGGCCAAATTGAAAGGTCCTTCACCATTTTTCTTCACTTGAAGTGCTGAAAATCCCCAATCTGTTTGGTAGATTGTGACCCCACCATACCTCAGGGGATCATTCACTTTGATAGTCTTCCTCATCACCTCATTGCCATCAAGATCAAAAAGTGAAAGGTCGCTGTAGAACTGTGAAACCTGTCAAATCCAACATATTCATTACATATAAATATGACATCACATAAGCATGTAGGCATATGAAATGCTGAGAAATCTGCAAAGTGAGTACCTCTCCACTATCATAGTACTCCATGTAGAACCGGTTGACATGGACTTCAGTATTGAAAACATCAGGTGCGAATGAGAGAACACCTTTGGGTTTCATCACATCTCCGATGACAAAGTTCAGTCCTTGGGGGACGTCCACCGATCCTTTAAAGCTCCCTGTTGCACTAAGCGTAGCACCAGACATGATGAAAAGCATAGCTAAGTGCACACCGATAGGTGCAAACCGACCAGCCAGTCCTTTGAAAGCATACAGAGATGGCCCCTTAGTGAATACCTGAAACATACATTAAGCACACATAATTGGAGAAATTGAAATGCAGTGAAGGTGACAAGTGACAAAAATCACCTCATATCCAGAACCCATCAATATAACCCCCAAATCCAGAATAGATGCGCAGGGGAGAGAGTCTGCAAATTCTTGCTTCCGAATGCTTCCTGAAGAATGCATGAATGACCACCTGCAAGAAACCATTATTTAGCACCTAAAGTTATGTAATTTTTGTTCCTCTGATCAGCCGAGCTATCATTCACCAGGAAGAGAACTTGTATAACATCATGGCCATTTCTACCTTCTTGCAACCTTGACAATGGGGATTTGGGTGGTGTAGGTGCAGGCCATGAGCGACGTCGCAAGGAGCGCGAGGAGGCCGAGGAAGACCGGCGAGGAGAACATGTGGTCGAACCCGGGAGTGAGGATCCACCTCCACGTGATGAATCCGAACACCGGGTTGTCCTCCGGGAACTTCTCGAAGTAGTAGCTCGGCGCCTCTCCTTGGTCAATTACCGTGCCTGCAATTGCAGTCATAAGCAGGAAGCCAAGAAACAGTAATTGCACACTCGCAGTTCATCCAGGCGAAGGTAGTAATTGCTATCTATCATAAAGCAACGCAGATTCAGGTGTAGGTACCCAAGGCCATGAGCGCCGCAATGGCGAACATCTCGGAGATGGCGAGCGGGAGGTTGGAGAGCAGCGACAGCGTCCTCTTGGTCGCCCTCCTCAGCGGCCCCAACGAGGCGTTATCCTTCTTCTTCGCCACCTTCCTCTCATCCTCGCCGCCTCCGCCGCCGCCGCCCTGCTGCGACACCGGCGGCGCGGCGTCGAAGAACACGACCTGCTTCTTGGACTCTCGCCTCGGCCCGCCACCTCCGCCCCTCCTCTGCACGTCGCAGGAGACATGGACGACCCGCCGGCGTGGCGCGGGGAGGAGGCGGGGAGACGGCAGCAGCAGCGGCAGCTGGTGGTGGTAGGGCTTGCCGGGGTTCAGGAGAAGGTAGCAGGTGGGGGAAGGCATGATGGCGGGCCCGCGGAGGAGGAGGGAGCTGGAACGGGAGTGGGAGCGGCGGCGAGGACGGAAGTGACGACGCTCATCGCGTCGTTGCCTCCCGCGTCGCGCGAAAAATAGGGCGGTTGATGTGGATAAGGCGCGCGTCGTCGGTGATGCATCGCAGCGCACAAGTTGGGAGGCGAAGACGAAGGCACGAAATAATTTGTTTTCAACTGGGCCGTAAATTTTAATGGATTTTCGGCCCGGTAGGAAGACTGGAGTAGCAAAAAGAAGTGGCCCATATTGCGACGTATGGCCTAATGTAGTAGTATCCGGCTCAGGCCATGCAGATGCTGGCCTGATTTAGGAAAAGAAGGCTTCAGATGGGTTTTGCACAGTTCAATCTTCCTTTTTATGGCCTGTTTGGATGAAATGTTGCCTTATATTTCTTGGCATTTTCTTCCCTCTAAGGCCCTATTTAGGGAGATTCTAACATGTTCAACTTTTCTCGAAACTAGTCACAGATGCCCGCGCTTCGCTGCGGGTGGACAGTTTGTAAAAAATTCTTTACA
Source organism: Zizania latifolia (assembly GCA_000418225.1). Lineage (NCBI taxonomy): Eukaryota > Viridiplantae > Streptophyta > Magnoliopsida > Poales > Poaceae > Zizania > Zizania latifolia. Next base: position 154,983 of record KE371041.1, read on the forward strand.
AATTTTTTGCTAGCATATTTAGGTTGGGATAGCAACAAATTAAAATGCAAAACCCTTACTTTTTCACCTAAAAATTAATATATATATATATATATGGCAAGCTAATATATCTAAGTATTTAATTAGTACCTCTTTGTAAAGGGCATATTATATTTTAAAGGGCAAACTTTATAAACTTTGTCAAATAATTAGACAACTGTAAGTACATTTAGTATAGAAGTTATATACATGGATCCATATTCTAAAGAGCTTTTGTAAAATATTAGTTGTATTTGATATGCTATTGATTATCAGAAACCTAGCTTAAATAGTTCTTTCCAAAATGTAATGCCTCACATATTTTCATATGGAGGGAACAAACATGTATGAATATTAATTGATTTTAAAGGGGTTGAGCGACATTGAAAATCAATATTCATTAACAAATAGTATCTTCGGTAGGAATGGTTATTTGTATAGATGACCATGCTAACAGAGCTTATTTAATGGGAGAGATAGCTGGCATGAGACTAGTGATATGTAAGTGTCATTGTATATCTTGGAATCTATACAAATGAATTTACATTGGATCATCACTATCTGATTAATATTTGAAATATGTGCAAAACTTAAATTGTTTGCAAATCATCACTACATTAAGATGGAGCTTGGCTGAATACTTTACTTATTTTTGTCGTACAATTTTATATGTTGAGACATAGTTTTCACCTTAGTAAATACATTACGATTAATTAAGTATTAGTCATTAAATAGCTGAAAATGAATCGTACTTGATTTTTTAGGCAACTTCCGTATGAAAAAGTTTTTATAGGGTCACACTAATTACAGCTTGAAAAGTTTGATAGGAGATTTTTAGGAAACAATCTTGGTAGTATTGTTGTTTTGATTTAATGATGCACATTACTTTGGCAGCAGAATATATTCAGGGCAGGTAGTATTGAGCCTTATACTACACCGTTTACTAAAAATTATATATGCCAAATTTACCATCGTAGGTAGAAAACAATCTGTGTTAAATGAAAATGGCATCACCCCAGCTAAATACTTTCTAGATAAGAATAACACACAAGCAGCAATACCTACTAAACAGTCCTCAAGCATTTGTGCCCTCTAAGCTTCCATGGAATGGAGTGAAGCAAACTAAACATGGAATAATGTCAAGATACAATATGCCTAGATTATTATTACAAGCAACTTCCATCTGCATGTTCAGGCAGCTAGCTTTATAACTAGATCTACCGCAAAAAATTATGTAGCGCAGCAAGTGAAGGACCACTCACACCTCGTTTCCACGTCATATCCTCTGTAGATTTGTTTGTTTTGGAAAGATGTGCTCGAATCACTTCAGTACAATCAAGGGCGCAAACAGGCCATCTCCACCCATTAACCATAGCATGGATCTTTGCAAGTTGAGATTGTGCAAGGATCTATGTATTGTTCTTTATATCAGCAATAGCCTGCTTGCTCTAGCTTGACCACCCAGCAAAATACCCACCAAGCTCTTGGACACCAATTGCTTTCCCTAATCCAACATATGGGACATGCCCATTAACTGATATTTCATCATAATATTCCTTGATTTCTTTAACTAGACTAATATCAACCATGGTATCAACACGATGCTTCAAATACTCATTAAGAATTGCTTCGTTAGCATGAACCCATAAAAAACAACATTGATATCGAAGAGTTGGCTGATACCTAGCTTTTGAGTTCCTAAAAGGGTCAACAAGAGCCGAATCAAACTCACCAACAAGAAGCGCATGGATTAATGAGTTAGATCCACCCAGAACAACGGGTGTGCGACCACGCCTTATAATTGAGCTCACTGTAACTGATGCAATAGATCGAAAGAATGACACAGAAAAGTCACCTGCATGGGTGGAGATGGAACCAATAAGGTGATGTGGTATACCACATCGATCTTGTAATAACACCTTGTTTGTAGTAATATCTAGGCCACCATATACTTGCATCTTGTCAGCGTTTACCACTTCACTCCCAATCGCCTTGGCTACCTCAATCAACAGCTTTGTTTTCTCCATACCCATTGCGCCAATAATAACTACCAGCTTACTTATGAGCATATTGAGGAATTAGAGGAAGAAGGAGTAAAACCAGACCTAATACTAAGTTAGCTATTGCAAATCGACTAACTTGAGGAGTTCCTCAATATGCATGGAAGGGGAAAGTGGCTTTCGGTTTCTCAAAAGATAACCCCTTTCCCTGCCCCTGCCCGTACTCCTCCCCCATGCCTTAAAATTACTTCACATCTCGTATGTTGTTGTATCACTTGGGCAGGAGAAAATGGCTGTGAGCCATTGGATCTGATCCAACGGCCAACTCTGATCTGCACCCTGAATAACCACAATCACAGGGAAAACCCTAACCCTATTCCCCATCCTACTGTTCTCCTCCACCGGAGTGGCATGGAGGTAGCACTAGATCGAGCAGCGGCGCAATGGATCACCTCGTCGGTGAGGAGTGTGGCTCGTTGCTACGTGCCTCCCCATCGGGTGTTCCTCCTCATCGCCATGCATGCGATCGGCGGCTGTACCCATGCGGATCTAGTGCCCCTACTCGTGGCGACGACGATGCCGACCCAGCTGGAACACGATGGCACACCCCAAGACATGACAACAAGACCTCACAACACCCGTGACAGTGAGATCCCGCATCGAAACCAAAATCGGCGAGGTAAAACTTCAATCTCGCTCGATCCCCTTTCAATTTCGCCTTAAAATTTGTCAAATATGGTACTGTTTCATGATTGCTTGGGCTAAAACTAGGGATTAGGGGTACTAATTTGGCTTAATCTCACTCCCACTACAGCGATTATTATTAGGAGATAGAGAACATACATTTCTGACGTGGTATTACAATACAAGTGATTTGAAGTTTGTTTCTTAGGGTAATTTTGAGGGTGCTTTGCAATGGGGAGCCTCCAGCCCTTCCTCCTCTTTTTCTTTGGGTGGGAAATGTAGAATAGTTGGATCACTTGAATACTTGACATTGGCATTAGATTATAATTCAGATTTTTCATATTGATTAAGTAATTATCCATGATCATAATGAGTTTTGTTGTCTCCAAATGGCCATGCTGGCCCTGCAATCATGTAATGCGTGGGGTTCATTTGGAAGTCCATTCCACCATGGAGTTCTTATATGTGTTTTCATTTCTGGTATATAAATTCATGTTTGGCCTTTGAAACCTGTAGGTGGGACTCTGGCAGCATTGTTGGTGATTTTGACGGACACTCAAAGAGAGTTTTGAGCTATGACTTTAAACAAACTCGACCATCCCACATTGTGACATGTGATGAAGATTTTCTAGCAAACTTCTATGAAGGATCACCATTTAAATTCAAGCATTCGATAAGGTAAGAAATAATCAAATGATGTTGTCATTCGTAGTCTGTTGCTATCGCGCATACTTACAAGTTGTAGCACTCTGCTCTCTAGGTTGTTTTCTTCTGGATATCAGTTGGCTGTTTATGGCATACAGACCAGATCACCTAATATTTCTTCTCATACTACATGCATTAACTTTGTGTGCATTAAGCTTTCATTTTCCTTGTATATGCCTGTTAGGATTTGGGTCACTAATTTCATTCAACTCTAAATGGCTTAATCCACAAAACCGAGTTAGGATTTGGGTTCAAAATTAGGCTAAGGTACTCTGATACCAAATGTTAATTATACCAAGTAGACTTAAACATCATCACATTGCTTCTTATTATCGCAAGCGCGTTTGAATAAATGGCTGATGTTCTAAATAGGCATTTGCTATTAAGAATAGGCTCCGTTGCAAAGATAGGCATCATCTTACTAGTAGTAATTATTTGGCAAAGGATACATGATACCATACATAATTGATAGACTATACATACCCATACATAACCTGAAGTTTCCCTTATAAGGGGACAAATGTTCATTCCTAGTAGGTATGGATGGATACACGGTAGATGATATCAAATTCTAAATATTACATGACACTTGGTATCTAATACCACATGTTAGGACGGACATAGACACTACCTAAGAGTACAAAGTCTAATATTACATTATATTAGTTGGATATATGGCCTCCGAAGATGGCTGGTAGTTTTGTAGTGCGCAGCACGATTATCTTCTTAAAGTTGCTCATCCTCCTGAAAAGAAGTCATGCCATTTAAAATATGCATATACTTATATAATTACAACAAACTAAAGGTAGCAGTGTGGCATTGTATTTAAACAAAAGAAATATATACCATATTAAGTGTGTTACCATTAGAGGCGTGTTCTTGCATGATTTTCAACAACTCCACAGCAAGTTGTTTGAGCCATGTCCCTAGGGTTGCTCCAGTGTATATGAATGGCTCAATAAATATACTTGGTGGATCTATTATTGTAGTCGATGGTGCTAGCGGGAGGATGTCAACATACTTCATGCAGGTTGAAGAAAGCTGATCCACAAGCTAGACTCCTGTAAGTGCTAAATATCCCATTCTTTTTACTAAGCAGCGGTTGATTCCTATGCTGTAGAATTTTATTCCAATTGGAATAGTGGAACACATGTGTAATAGTATCTACCACAGCATTATAGTTGAAATCATTGACATTTATATTCCTTTGAGTAACAAAGTGGATTATTGTCTTTTTAGAAATATTTTCCTCTGCATCATAATCTGTTGTGCAAGGACTCTCAACGAACATTTTATCGGTTTTATGTCCATGTCCATTGAGCGGAGGAAACTCCAAATGAAGAATGGATATCTTGTAAGTTTGTGTTATCTTCATTGTCTCTTCTGTGTGAATAATTGCGTATATCTTACTAGTGATTTGTCTTATGATACTCTTATGAGAGATATAAATGACATTAGGTCCATGAGTAAAAATAGGCAATTATAGTTGAGAAATGAGCTACGTGCAGTAAAGGGCTAATATTTTATAAATAATTTTAGTGGCATAAATAGCAAATGACATAGCAATAATACGGAAGATACACTAAAATTTATTTATGCACTGTCCATTTTAGCTATTGTTATAAATTCTAACTAAATTATAATAAGATCATGTTTCAAGTAACATGTAACATTAAAAAAATAGCAGTTATTAGTCGAATAGAAACTAAAGGAAAAAATACACTGACCGTAGAATGATGGGGTTCATTGCTGTTTAGAACAGGCACAAAGGATTCTTCTACATGCTCCTTTCCATTGTTTGTCCCATTTTTTCCATGCAAGCTCATTTTATCACTGTAGATAATATATCAAATAGTTAGCACATAAACTTACATATTTACAAACAATCGATTAGCAAACAGAACACACATGGCACTATTTTAATTCTAACAAAAACCATAAAAGGAAACATAGGGATGGCAAATTTTATAACAAGAATAGGTGATCAATGTAATATTTGTGGGAAATTAATTTAGGGTTAATGAAGGATAACATTGCATCATCTGGTATGAGAGTAGATAGTCTAATGAAGTAATATTGATATTCTTGAACTGGCTGACTACCTGTGGATATGACACAAGCTCTCAATAGCATATGACTGAAACTTGTGGTGGGAGCTATGGTATAAATAGGCTAGCAGCTATAGGAAGCATTCAATATATGTCTATAGTTAGAAAAGGTAGATGTGAAGCAAATAATGTGTCCACTGCCAAAGCTTGTTTTCTGCCTCACATGGGACACCTGTACTCTTCTCCCTGTAAACTTGTTTTTCTGGCCTTCTTCTGCACTTTGTAGTATAAATATTGAATTAAATCTGCAGATACAACCAATATTATCCCTTAGCAACATTTGATGTTGTTTATGTTAATATAGACAATACTTAATTACGTTGATGGATCGATTTTCTGTTCAGATGGGTGCACAACGTGTGAGATTTGGCAAACATTAGACCTTTTTGCATTGTGTCCTTCTCTGTTTGAAAAGTGTTTAATTACAAGTTCCTTTTGCTCTAGGATAGTTAATTCACAAGCAAGAGCACATTGTTTTGTAACTAACACTTGAATAACAGATCTGCAATCTAAACTAGAACATCGACATAAGGGGCAAAGAAAAAGGGAAGAGCATATGAAGTTAGATTCCTTCTGATCTATTATAATAGGATTGACAAATTTGTAGTTTATCAAAACAGGGCCAAAGTATGTGCAGTGCTGCAAATGCACTCAGAAAATCACAACTACAACTGTGTTTCAAATAAGAGAGCTAAACTCCCAAGTAGTGGTTTTGCATTGCAGAGGTCGGCATTGATTAAACTCAATCTGAGAGTGATAGTGGCAGACATGGGTGGGGTGGGGAAGCACAAGGTGGAAAGAGCAAGTTTTTTTTGCTAAATCAATGGATGATAGATTTATCACCAAACAAATCAAGAAGACTGAGTTTGACTCATTCTTGAAGTTTGGTCTCGAGTACTTCAAACATTTGGTGTATCTCATGGCTCAGTCAACCGCACATGCCCTGATGAAAATTCTTGGAATATATCAGGTCTGCAATTACTCTCGATGTCAAGTTGCATCACAAATGAGCTATCTTTTTTAATTTTGCATCACAAATGAGCTATCTTTTTAATTTTGGAGCATGTTGCTGTGCATTATTATGTTTTTGTAGTATGTTAATTTTGAATGCATGTACTACTATTGGTCTACGTTGTGCTCCAGTCCAAATAGATGTCGCTTTTGGAGCATGTTGCTGTGCATTTTTATGTTTTTATGTTTTCATCCGGTTCCCAGACTATCCGACTAAGCTCGGATAGTCCGAGCCCTAGAAGTTTAAACTGGCTAGTTTATTTGAGAAATTTCAGATTACCTATTCACCCCCCTCTAGGCAACTTTTAATTTGTATCAGAGAAGGTTCTTCTCGAAGGCTTAACCGCTTGAAGAGAAAAGATATCAGAAGAGTCAAATTCCACCAGCACCGAAAAGAATAGCATTGGAGGGAAGAAGAGAGCAACGTATCCTTTTGATTACTCCAAGTTAAATCCTAGTAATAATTATATCTCTACGCCAACCGGCCATGCACCTTACTTTAATGGTACGCACTATGCGGCATGGAGATATAAAATAAAATTACACTTAATTGTGTGTACAGGTGTAGATGTGAATGACTCAAACGTGGATGATCGTCAACTAACTACCGATGAAGAACAAGCAATTCACCGCAACGCTCAAGCGGCTATTGTTTTACTTGCCGCATTGAGTCCTGAAGAATTCAATAAAGTTGATGGTCTTGAGGAAGCTAAAGAGATATAGGAGACTTTGCAAGTTGTCGATGAAGGTACATCTTCAGTAAGGGAGTCAAAGATTGAGCTTCTTGAAGAGAAGCTAGGAAGATTTGTTATGGAAGAAGATGAAACTCCTCAAGAAATGTATGACCGCCTCATGGTCCTTGTGAATAAGATAAAGGATATTAGAAGCGAAGAGATGACTAATCATGTGGTGGTGAAAAGGCTACTCCATGCTATAGCGCCAAGGAACCCTACCTTGGTGACACTAATCTGGGAGCACAAAGAGTTCAAGAAGATGACTCTAAATAATGTGCTAGAAAAAATTATAGCACATGAGCTAATGGAAGAAGAAGCCAAGGAAGTCAAAGATTTTACCAAGCTTCAAAACAACAAGTGTAAAGACATGGATCTCAAGGTTAAAAAGAAAGAAGAATCAAGTGATGATGAAGAGCTTGCATTGTTTGTCAAGAAATTCAAAAAGTTCATGAAGAAGGACGGATTTGACAAATACAACAAAAAGAATGATAAGTCAAAGAAGGGGTGCTATGAATATAGTGATCTTGGTCACTTCATAGTCGATTGCCCCAAAAAGAAGTAACAAGAAAACAAAGAGAAGCACAAGTACAAGAAGGGAAAGAAAGGTGGTCATGCTCACATTGGTGAAGAATAGAACTCCGACTCCAACTTTGAGTCAGAATCAGACTCCGACTCTAGCAAGAAGGGAGTTGCCACCGTCGTCATCGCTAACATCATGTCTCCAAAGCCTTCACTTTTTGGAGAGTCGAGCGACGAGATTGTCTCTCCCAAGTGCTTCATGGCAAAAAACAAGAAGGTAACTATTATGTCTAAAGTTATAGATAAGGATGAACATAGTGATTCTACTGATGATAAATCTAAAATTGATAATGACATGTTAAAAATATGAGTAAGCAAGTTTTATCTAAGTTTAAATAACTTATGGAAACAATAGAGGCGTAAGAAGCAACTTTTGAAAAACAAGAGAATCTACTCATTAATGAGAAGAAAAGGAATCTTGAACTTGAGTAGCTTTTTGCTAAGGAAAAGAAAAAAAAATGACAAATTAACTAAACAATCTTGTTTAGTAAATGAGTCTAAAGAGGATTTAGAGAAAACACTCAAAACTCTTAAGATTGAGCTTATTGTTCTTGATAAGAATAATAAGAGCCTTGAAGAGAGGATTGAGTCTCTAATGACTCACCCTGTTTCTATTCCTTCTATTGCTTTCACAAGTAATGGTTGTGTTAAATATTATAATCTTGATATTACTGCTTATGAGACTAACATGAAGGAAATAGAGGTTTTAAGAAAGGAGAATGAGAGACTTAGCACCTTAGTAAGTTATGGGTGCATGAAGGCTTACAAGTCAAATGGCGTATTATTCAAGACTCTCAACACTTAAAGCAATGTTGAGACATGTGGACTTGGCTTTCGTCCAAATGAAAGCAAGATCAATGCTAGAAGAAGGTATAAGGGTAAGAAAGTTATAAAGTTTGTGAAGGAGGGGCAAAGTCCAAAGAAGATCAACAACAAGCCTCATGCCTCTCAAGCTACTTTTTATGTCTCATACCTTATTAAGAGAAACCATCGTGGTAAAGTGGTTACTCAATTTGTTAGAAATAAAAATAAAAAACCTTTGAGATACATTTGGATCTCTAAAGTTTTTGTGACTAACATTGAAGGACTCAAAAAGATTTGGGTACCTAAAACAAAGAACTAATCTCTTTTGTATGAATACTCATCTGATGGATCAAGTTAGGTGATGGACAGTGGATGTACCAATCACATGACCGGAAAGAAAAGAATATTCACATTCTTTGAGCCAAATCAAGGTAATCATGAGTCCATTGTATTTGGTGACAATGAAAAAGGAGAGGTAATGGGAGTAGGTAAAATTGTTATCTCAAATGATTATTCCATTTCAAATATCTTATTAGTTAAGGCCTTGAGTTATAATTTGCTTTCAATTTCTCAATTATGTGAAATTGGTTATAATTGTCTTTTTACTAATAAGGGTGTGACCGTTTTGAGAAGAAGTGGCAATTCCATAGCATTTACGGGTAGGTTGAAGGGAAAACTTTATCTAGTCGACTTTGCACTAGATAAAGTTGAACCTAAAACTTGCTTGGTGGCTAAAACTAGCATAGGTTGGTTATGACATCACCGACTAGCTCATGTTGGGATGAAGAACTTATCAAAGCTTCTTAAAGAAGAGCATCTCCTAGAACTAACAAATGTTATGTTTGGGAAAGACATGTTGTGTAGTGCTTGTCAAGCTGATAAGCAAGTTGGAGCACCACGCACCACCAAAAACATTATGATGACAAGGAGACCACTGAAGCTTCTACATATGAATCTCTTTAGACCAGTGGCTTACTTAAGCATTGGCGGTAACAAATATGGTTTAGTTATTGTTAATGACTATTCTCATTTCACTTCGGTGTTCTTTTTATATGATAAGAGCAAGACACAAAATATGTTTAAAAGTTTTGCAAGAAGAGTCCAAAATGAGTATGAAGTCAAGATCAAGAAAGTGAGAAGTGACAACAGGAGTGAATTCAAAAACTCTTAAGTTGAAGACTTTCTTGATGAAGAAGGCATCAAGCACGAGTTCTTCGCACCATATGATCCACCTTAAAATAGAGTGGTGGAATAGAAGAATCGAACATTCATAGAGGTGGCAAGAATCATGCTTAATGAATATAAGACTTCAGATGTATTTTGGGCAGAAGCAATCAACACCACATGTCATGCTATCAACCATCTTTATCTTCACAAAATACTCAAAAAGACGACTTATGAACTTCTAACTGGTAACAAACCAAATGTTTTATATTTTAGAGTTTTTGGAAGTAAGTGCTTTATTTTGAGTAAGCGACCAAAAAACTTTAAATTTGCCTCTAAAGTGGATGAAGGCTTCTTGGTTGGTTACGAGTCAAATGCGTATGCCTATCGTGTTTTTAACAAAACCTCAGGTATTGTTGAAGTCACTAGGGATGTGATATTTGATGAAACTAACGGCTCTCAAAAAATGCAAGTTGATCCAAGTGATGCAGGTGAAGAAGAACCTCCATGTGAAGCAATCAAGAACATCCTAATAGGAGATATAAGGCCAAGATAACAAGAGCCTACAGAATAACAACAACCTCAAGTTGAGGAAAGTCAAACTCAAGAGACTCAAGAGCAAGAGGTGTTGGACAAAGAATAGGAAGTTGAAGAAGAAGTTGATCAACCACCTGTACTACATCAAAAAATTTATCAAGGCATCCAAAGATACCATCCTATAGATAATATACTTGGTGATCTATGAAGGGGAGTAACTACTCGTTCTTGTTTAGCAAATTTTTGTGAATGTTACTCTTTCGTGTCCTCTTTGGAATCTGTTAAGGTAGAAGAAGCTCTTGAAGATGCGGATTGGGTGATGGCTATACAAGAAGAGCTTAATAACTTCAAAAGAAATAAAGTATGAACATTGGTAGAAAGACCGAAGCAAAATATAATTGGCACAAAATAGGTCTTCCGCAACAAGCAAGATGAGCACGGCGTGGTCATAAAGAACAAAGCAAGATTGGTGGCTCAAGGCTTCACACAAATCGAAGGTTTAGATTTTAGTGAGACATATGCACCTATTGCTAGGCTAGAGTCAATTTGAATATTATTAGCCTTTGCTACTCACCATGATTTCAAGCTTCATCAAATGAACGTAAAAAACGCTCTCTTAAATGAACCAATCACTGAATTGGTATATGTGGAGCAACCACCAGGCTTTGAATACCCCAAATACCTAAATCATATGTTCAAACTCCAAAAGGCGCTCTATAGGCTTAAGCAAACACCTAGAGCATGGTATAAATACCTTAGAGATTTTCTTCTTAAAAAGGGCTTTGAAATAGGTAAAGTCGATCCTACCCTCTTTACTAAGAATTTCAATAATGATTTATTTGTTTGCCAAATATATGTCGATGACATTATATCTGGTTCTATTAAGAAAGATTTTTGTGAAGAATTTAGTAGGATAATAACCAAAAGGTTTTAAATGTCGATGATTGGGGAGTTAAAGTTCTTTCTAGGATTTCAAATCAAGCAACTTGAAGAAGGAACCTTCATCAGTCAAACAAAGTACATTAAAGACATGCTCAAGAAGTTTGATATAGTGAATGCTAAACCCATCAAGACTCCCATGCAAATCAATGAGCATCTTGATCTAAATCAACAAGGAACCAACGTCGACCAAAAGTATACCGTTCCATAATTGGTTTCTTATTATATTTATGTGCATCTAGGCCCGATATAATGCTTAGTGTTTGCATGAGCGCAAGATTTCAAGCTGCACCAAAAGAATGTCATTTGGTTACCATTAAAAGAATCTTAAGATATTTAGTTCATACTCCAAACCTAGGGCTTTGGTATCCGAAAGGCTCAACCTTGATCTTATCGGCTATTCGGACTCTGATTATGTCGGTTGCAAAGTGGATAGAAAAAGCACATCTAGAACCTATCAATTTCTTGGAAGATCACTTGTTTCATGGTCTTCTAAGAAACAAAATTCTATAGCTTTATCCACAGTTGAAGCCGAATATGTGAGAACAGATAAACAGCTTATCGATATTTTCACCAAACCCTTATATGAGCATCGATTTTGTGAGCTAAAGAAATGAACTAAATATCCTTAATTCTCGCAACATAGCTTGATACACTTGCATATCAAATGTCCATGTCGAAAATGAGAAGGTAAATTAATTACCTTCATCATATGAAATGGGCTACATTTTAAATAAAATGCAAAACCATCATATTCTTGTTTATGATTCATATGAGCTAAGCCATGTTTACTTATGTTTATTCATGCTTAAAATAATTTTGGTAAAATACTATTATTAAGCCTAAAGTTCATGGCACTTGTCATTCCTTGAAATTCTTGTGAGTTGAGAAATATAGAGGTTCTGGATCACCCAGCTCAACCCGGATGCTTTGGGCCTAGGACTTTTTGAAGTTTATTCTGGAGCACCCGGATTATCTGACTCTATTTGGATAGTCCAGATTGCCTAGAATCCTAGATACTCTAGACCATCTCGGAGTGTCCAAGGCGGGCTTTATAAAAGGGGTCCTGAACCCTCCACGCTTCTCTCTCCTCCTCACTTCATCTCTTCTCCCTCACTCCAACTCTCGATTTCTCCGGTGTTTTTCTTCAAAATCCGTCTGTGGGAATCACGGGATCCGTTGAGGGGGAGCCTAGGATCCTTTTGGAAGCATCGATTGTCTTCTCAAATCCTCCGTGTTCGTCTTTAAGGTAATCTTCATTTTTGCCCTAGATCGGCCGTTTTCCCTCTAGTCTTTGGTAAATATTGATCCTTTAGGCTAGAATAGGTCCTAGTAGTGTTGTTGAGGTGTACCCTAGCCATATTATCGAGATCATTCGGTTTTAATTCTGTGGAACCCAGATGCTCTAGTCCTATCCGGATAGTCCAGGCCCCGAAGGCTCTAGTTAAGTCTAGATGTTCGAGGTTAGGTTACATTCAAAAGTTGTCATTTCTTGATTTAATCCTTGATTTAACTTTTGATTCCTTTGCTGCTTTGTAGCAGTCGTTGCCATTTCTGACGGTAGGTGCAAGAAGGCCAGGCATGACCAAAGGACTCCTTCCAGTGATGACAGTGACACCGAGGGTTCTCCTCCTCGCATTTCTGGTGCCTAGCTGCCAGCTTCAAGAGGCCGTTTCAAGCGGCTAGCATCGTGAAGTCGTTGATTCCTAGACATCGGCATTCAAGTTCCAACTGCCTCATCTGTGAGGCCTCCTCCTTCCGAAGGCAAAGGAAAGCAGCCTTCCTCTGAGTCATCAAGCTGTAGTGATGACATCCTTCAGTTGGTCTAGAGGAAAGTTCAAGAGCCTCCTCAGGTTGGTGGGGTCACACCAATATCCGAAGTCAACTATATGAGGCGGACCCTTGAGGCTAGGTGGGAGAGAAATCAGGATCCTCGGGATTATCTGAGAGATGCCTTAGACTACCGGTTTCACTCGAGATTTTAGCAGGACTACTACAAGAGTGTCATGCGGCCCAAGAGGCACCCAGTCGTCGAGATGCAATGGATCAACTAGGCTTTGATGAAGAAGAAGAAGAATAATCCAGTGTTTAATCAAGTGATCCGTATTTGCTAGGCAAAGAATCTCTATGGCCTCATGGAGACAAAGCAGAACTAGTGCGAAGAAGCTATCTGCCAGTTTTACTCCACTCTCTTTTAAACCATGGACAATGAAGAGCCTACCTTTCATTGGAGGCTAGAGGGGGCTGAGTATGAGGTCACTCTTAGTGACTTCGCTGCTATTCTTGAACTGGATCGCAATGATCTCTTAGCTTTCTGGTTGGATCAAGAACCTGTACTGGCAGCTGATGTAGTGTCTTATCTGTATGAGCCAAGTTCCTTCATTGGAGGCAAGACAGAGGGTCTCTCTCTGTTCTTCTCAGTGCTCAATAGCCTTTTCAGGAAGACCCTTCTACTGAAGCTTGGGGACTCATCGTCGTTGCTGGGCAATGCTCGCAACTTGCTGTCGGTCATGCGGGAGGACCGAGGAATGTTCAGTGTGTCTCACTTCCTATGGAGCGAGATCTAGACCACCTCAGTCTTTCCTACAAAGAGTTGTGTGTACGCTCCGTACATTCAGCTTGTGATTGATCGAGTCACCCACCGAAAGATGATACATGAGGTAGAGCACTGTGGGTACACTCCTCAGGCACCGTCTTCCAGAGCTCCTCCAGGGTAGTCCTCCGTAGCAGCCCTGCCTCCTCCTACTGGTTCTCGACATGCTCCTCAGAGATCCGCGCCATAGTCCAGCCCCTCTAGCTCCCCAATTAAAAGGATCCTTTTAGCCATCTTCACGATGTGCCAGAACAGCAATCGATGGTGAGCTAAAGAGGATGAGAGACGAAACAAGGCGATCAACCTACTGCTTCAGCAATCAGGCCATCCTCCCATAGAGCCATTGTCTGATTCTGATTTGGAGAATGACCCCAATATCTTTGCTGACTGCACCGACCCATATGCACACTTCTTTGGATCCGGAGCATGGTCATCCTAGCAGTAGCAACAGTAGCCTCCTCCACAACAGTCTTCATCATCGTCTGAAGAAGATGATGGTGATGATGATGATGAGAGATTGGATGACTCCACGTGAACCAGTTTGCTGTTCTCTCTCATTTTGGTGTTTTTGATGCCAAAGGGGGAGAAAAGTCAAAGAAGCCGTTGTCATCGCCTAGCTCTAGTTTCTCTCTTTTGGCTCCACTACTGTAATCCATGTCATGAACAATAGGCTTGTAATGTGTTTTACTTCTGTGTATAGCATGGATGTTGGGATATAATGAACAATATGCTTTTTAATTAATGTTTAATTTTGTTCATTTCATCTTGTTGCCCTAAATGCTGTAAATGTTGAGTTTACTGTCTTATATTGATGCATGCATTTAGGGAGAGCTTTATTGTTAATATTCATCTTATATGCAGTTGTTATCACTTATTTGATCATATTGTCATCAGTCACCAAAAAGGGAGAGATTGAAAGTGCATCTTGATGTATCTAGGCCCTAATTTATTTTGGTGTATTAATGATAATAGCGATCAAATGTTACTAACCTTGTTGTGAAGATGAATGCAGATATCGAAAATCAAAGTGGCTTTGCAGTTCAATCGATTTTAGAGAAATCGCCCTCTTTAGTTCATATTTAGGCTCAAATGTGCAAAATGGTAATATTTCATATGAAATTGAGTCTAGGTATGCCGTACTATCAAGAGGGATGCGTTGAATAGTGTTCCAAAACTTAGTGCTAAAAGAACAATCTTCTTGGAAAGTTTTTGGATTTTTTCTAAGTTGAATTTGGATTTTCCAGCAAAGCCAGATAATCCGAACCTGTCTGGAGTATCCAAAAATTGTGTTCTATTTTGATTTATTTTGTACGTCGGAGTATCCGGATCAAGCCGGATAATCCGAAAACAGCCTTCTATTTGGATTTTCTTTGAAGCCCAGAACATCCGGAGTTATTTGGATGATCCGAGAATTTCGTTCTGTTGAATTTATTTTGTGAGTCGGAACATTCAGACTTTGGTCGGATGATCCAAAAATTGCTCTCTGTTAGATTTATTCTATGGCCTGGAACATCCGGTCAATGCCAGATGGTCCAAAAATCCCTTTCTGTTTGCATTTATTTTGTGGCCCAGAATATCCAGTCAAAGCTAGACTATCCGAAACAACCGTTCTGTTTCGTTTAATTTTTAGTTCGGAACATCCGGTTCAGTCCAGATCATCCGGATGAACAGTGCATGATTTTTTGACCTAACGACCAGTTTTTGAAATACCTCCCCTCTCCCATAATCAAGGCATGTTTTTGAAAACCTAGCAGCCTTGCCTTTTTACACTCTCTTTCTCTTATCTTTATGCTTGATCTTGATTGGATCCTTGAGAGTTGGATTGAGAGTTTTTCACCAAACTTCTTGAGTTCTTATTGATCCATCCTCTCGGAAGTTGTGATAGTTGTGTGCGTATTGTTCTTCATGAGAAATCTTGAGCACAAAGTTTTGGATCGCGATAACAGATCTATTACTCTTGGAGCACAAGGGTGATCGGACAAGTTTGTACAAAGCCTTGCCTCCGCTTCAAAGAGGTAACGAGTGAAAACCAAGGCTTACGGTGGTGAGCGCTTTGTGATGATTAGGGTTGAAAGAAACCTGGCCCTTTGGGGTTTTCTCAATGGAAACGTAGGATGGTGGGATCCCAATGTTGGGTTATAGGGAGGCTACGCTAGCATTAAATTCAAAATTTTACCCCGTTCGCCTAGGAACCATGCGTGTAATGAGATCATAGATCATTACCTCTAGCCATGAAATACGCTAGGACAGCGAAAGTAGAGTTGATGAAGTGCGTTCTCGATCGGCTCCTCTCAGTTCCATTCGTTTGTTGACGATAAAGACGACGTTGTCCGGCGACCTCCATGGGAAGATCAGCACCATAGTAGTAGCGGCGCCTCTACGGTATCAACATGTACAGAGACGGGATCACCTCACGTCGGTATGCTAGTACCACGCGAGAAGTTAGGGAAGAGACGGTCACAACCGGTGTAGCCAGGAGAGGTGGCGGCTAGGGTTAGGTTAAAGCAACAGCATAACAGCAGCAACCAACAGCTTTTTCGTCCTAGCCCCTCCTCTCCTTATATAGTGCCCTCTCTTGGGCCTTTAATCAGTATTGAAGCCCAACAGATCTAATATGTTCGTCAGGCCTGGAAGTTCTGGTCCAGGCTCAGAACTTCAAGAAATAACCTTCTGTACGAATTTATTTCTATCTGAAACTTCCGGTCCGGCCGAAACTTCTGGACCCAGAACTTCCGGTCCAACCGAAACATCCGAAAATAACATTCTGTATCAAATTTATTTCGACTCGGAAGTTCCGATTCTACCCGAAACTTCCGGTTCATCCAGAATTGACCTTTCAGGCAGGCCCAGAACTTCCGGTTCCTCTAGAAACCGAAACTGGGGCTGGTCTAGAACTTTCGGTCGAATCAAAACTCCCGGTTACACCAGAACCCAAAACTTCTGGCCTCAGGCCAGAACTTCTGGTTCCCCTAGAATTCTCTTGGGCATATTTCCATCAATCTCCCACTTGCACAAGAGCCAATTCTTGTAAGGTTTAAATACCATCCCTTGAGCGTGTGACCCAATAGGTTCATATG
The DNA here is from genome assembly GCA_000418225.1 of Zizania latifolia. NCBI lineage: Eukaryota > Viridiplantae > Streptophyta > Magnoliopsida > Poales > Poaceae > Zizania > Zizania latifolia. The sequence continues at coordinate 171,936 of KE371041.1, forward strand.
CAAACGGCCACTACCCAGAAACCCTTTACGGATCGCAAATCAATAGCGGTATCTAGCAGCACATATTGACCCCCGAAAGCATACAAAATCAAAATCATATTTTTTGAACCTTGATATACTCACGCACCAATTCCTTTACCACACAACATCAGTCAAGCTCAAGGCAAGATTCGTGCCACCCTTGTGATAGCTCGACACTTCACTCGATCAAGTAGTGGATTAATGATGATTAACTCTTTAATCAAAGTGGCATGGCCATGCACTTTTCAATCCAATTATCCCGAGGGGCCCAGAGACGTCTCTCCCGTTATTTAGGAGGGGTAAATTCCATCTTGACCGCTCATATTCCACGACATGTTTTATAACACACCCGAAAGCAATCTTTATAACTACCCAGTTACGGAATAGCATTTGGAAGCCCCTAAGTGCATCACTACACATTCTAGAATCAATGATGATCTCAGGTCTAAGGATTATGCAGGTACACCATTTGAGAACAACTGATGGCACATTGAAAACAATAATACTAGTGGTATCTCAAAGTGGGTCTATCCAACACCATGTTCTCTAACATGTGTCTGCATTACTTATTTTGATATCTCCATATCTATGATTCGTGAAACATGATCATCAATCAGTCAAATGTGCTAATATATGAATCATCGCTATCCCACATGATGATATGAGATTTGGGATCGTTTAGAATAACATCATTACAAAATAAAGAGTTCCACAAACAAGTCACATACTTGCTGATCAATGTAAAAGATATTTATTCAAGGAACAAGATAACCAATTATCCAAAATACATTAGCATAGACAGAACACTTTCTCTCACAAACACTAGACTCAATCACGTAAGTATCTAATACCCATAGATCTGAAGTGCGCCTCATGCTTGGGCTATGAGAGGGGCTTTATCAATGGATCGACAACGTTTAAATCCGTGTGCACCTTACATATCTTTACATCACCTCTATCTATGATTTTACGGATGAGGTGATAGCGTCGAAGTATGTGCTTCGACTTCTAGTGCGACCTAGGCTCCTTGGCTTGCGCAATGACACCACTATTATCACAATAGAGGTCCACTGGACTAGACGTACTAGGGACAACACCCAACTCAGAAACAAACTTTTTGATCCAAACAGCCCCCTTTGCAGCTTCAGAAGCTGCAATGTACTCAGCCTCCATTATTGAATCTACAATCGTTTCTTGCTTGGAACTCTTCCAACTCACTGCGCCTTCATTGAGACAGAACACAAATCTAGACTACGACCCCGAATCGTCCTTGTCGGTTAGGAAGCTTGCATCGGTGTAATCATTTACAATGAGCTCCTCCTCACCTCCATAGACTAGGAACATATCCTTAGTTCTTCTCAAGTACTTAAGAATACTTAGAGCATAGGAAACATCTGGGCGTGTACAAAGCATGGCATACATGATAGACCCGATTGTGAAAGCATACAGAATCGCACTCATCTTCTCAATCTCATCAGGTATCGAAGGACACTGATTCTTGCTGAGAGTAATACCATGTGACATTGGTAGAAAACCTTTCTTGGAATTCTACATATTGAACCATTTCAATACCTTGTCGATGTACATGCTTTGGCTTAATCCAATTAGCCTTCTCGACCTATCTCTATAGATCTTTATGCCCAAAATGTATGCTGCCTCTCTGAGATATTTCATTGAGAAACTTTTCCTCAACGAAGATTTAACAGCATCAAGCATTGGAATATCATTTCCGATCAACAATATGTCATCCACATATAAGACCAGAAATACAAGTGCGCTCCCACTAGCCCTTTTGTAAATACAAGGCTCTTCTTCATTCTTGATGAAACCAAACCCTTTGATCACTTCATCAAAACAAAGATTCCAACTCCAAGAAGCTTGCTTCAGCCCATAAATGGACCTTTGTAGCTTGCAAATTTTCCCAGCATTATTTGGATCATCAAAACCTTTAGGCTGTGTCATGTACACATCCTCACTTAGGTTTCCATTAAGGAAAGCAATTTTGACATCCATTTGCCATATCACATAGTCATAATATGCGGTATTTGCTAGTATGATCCGAATAGACTTTAGCATTACGACGGGCGAAAACGTTTCATCATAATCAACACTTTGAATCTGCCTAAAATCTTTCACCACCAATCGTGCTTTATAAATGTGAACATTTCTATCAACGTCTATCTTTTTCTTAAGATGCAAGTGATGGGACCGTCAGCTCCCATCATCGAGAGAATTTCTTACAGAATCGTGCTCGATTAGCTCCTAAGGTACGCTAGGCATGTCAGATGACTGCCAGGCGAAAATGTCAATGTTGGAGCGGAGGAAACTGACGAGCGCGCTTTCCTATTTAGGATCCAGCGCCGTCCCGATCTACGCCGTCTTGGAGTGGTCGGCGTCCGAGAGCTGAATACTTTTGTACTCAGCAGGCAAGGGCACCAGGCTTGACTTAGATGGTGCGGCAGTCGGGAGCTCCATGCTGGTGGTCGGCGTCGTCTTGGCGTCTTGGACCATTTTCTCCATCTGAACAGAAATGTCCGTGGCCTCTCCCAAGGCGAGGCTATCCCGCTCGCAGGCATGCGAGGTGGCAACATCCCCCATCACGGAGAAGGCCCCACCTGGTCCAGGAATTTTAAGGACCAGATATGCGTAGTGGGGTACCGCCATAAATTTGGCGAGGGACGGCCGCCCAAGCACGACGTGGTAAGCGGTCTCAAAGTTGGCGACGTAAAACTTGATATGCTCGGTCCTATAATTTGGCGAGGGACAATCCCATAGAAGGGCATATCCGTCTTCTGGAGGGAGGATTTAGCGATGCCGAGTGCAGCTAGCGTTCCTTTGAACAAAACATCAAGGCCGCTGCCGCCGTCAATCAACACCCGGCTTGGGGACGTCCATCCACTGATCCTCACGGTTGAAGGAGATCGGGATCTCTGACTACCGTAGGCGCTCAGTCGGCTCAATGCTGATGGTGTTGATGTGGCGGGCCATCAACTTCAGTTGGCTCTTGGTTTCGGTGGCGATTACGCCACAAAAAATCATGGAGACCATTCGGGTGGGCTCCTGGAAGTCGTTTGTCGCCGGAGATGCTTCGGCGTCTTCATCGTCCTTTTCGGACTTTTTTTTCTTGTCGTCCCGACGACGCTTGTCTTGCCGGGGATTTGCTTCCGCCTCTTTCACCATCTGATTCTGCAGCTGATAATACCGGCGGGTGGTGTGGTTGCTGTTAGGATGAATTATGTAGGGTTTATCTACCTCCTGCAATGTCGAGTTGTTCCGACCAGACTGTCGAGAATCCTTGTCAGCGACCATGATCTCCTTGCCCTTCCTCTTTTTGTTCTGATTGCGGGAGGAGGATTCGGGCTTGTCCCGATCATCGCGTGAAAGAGACTGGCGATGATCCTTTTTCTTCTTCTTCGCCTTGTCGGACTCTTGAGCTTTCAAGTGCAATTGCTCCCGCTCGGCGTCCTCAGCGCTGGCAAATTGTTCGGCGATGGTGATCATCGCAACAGGGTCGCTCGGCTCATGCATCACCAGATAGCGAAACAACTCTGAGGGCTTCTGCAAACCATCTTGGAAGATGGACATCACGTCGGTGTTAGAGATGCTTGCGATAGCGTTCCGGCGCTCGGAGAAGCGACAGATATAGTCCCTCAAGGACTCGCCATCTTTTTGGCGTACTTGGCGTAGGTCGTGACGCAAGGCCGGCCTCTATCAAGTACCTTGGTAGTTGGAGATGAAAGCATCACACAACTCGTCCCAGGAGTTTATAGAATTCTCCGGGAGTCCTGCTAGCCAGCTGATGGCGGCCGAAGTCAACATCACGGGGAGATAATTAGCCATGACGTCTTGATCCCCTCCGGCTGCGCGAATGGCCGTGTAATACAGCCGTAGCCACTGTGAAGGATCAGTTTTGCCATCGTAAGGCGCAACTCCCGTCGGGCGGAAATTTCGGGTCCACTCCACTCGACGAAGGCGCTCGGAGAAGGCTGGAAAGCCATCGTGGCGTGAGATGTCGGTGTCAGGTCGGTTAGCCCCGGGCGTACCATAACTCCGGTCGAATAGATCTCGATGACAGAATTCGTGGCGCTCGCGTTCACTGCGACGGCGAGAAATGGTGTTACGTGCATCCCGTGCTTGGTTGATGTATTCTCAGGCATCCCCCGAGTAGGAACTCCCAAGACGCTCGTGTGGACGCGAACGTGGTGACCACCGGAGCGATCGGGGAGGTGTCCTATGGTCCAGAGACCGTGATTTGGTCAGCGAACGCTCCGACCGCCTGGACGGTCAGGACATTGACCTCCTGTCTAGAGACTAGGATCTGGCCGGTGAACGCTCTAACCGCCGGAGCAATTGGGACATTGACCTTCGGTCCGGTGATCGGGATCTTGCCGGCAAACGCCTCGGCCGTGGAGACAGCCTTGGCGATCTTGACCGTGCAGGCAGTGCCACTTTAGTAATCTGAGCAGCAGCAGCTTGGGTCATTGCCCGAGCTCTTTGGAGCTCAGGCGAATCGGGGAGGGCGGCTAGCACCCTCTCGATGGCGAGGAGGTTCACGGTCGGCGTGCGATACACGGCATGACCTTCGAAGTCCATGGTGTAGGCGTCTGAAACGCCCTAATGAGAGGTACCAGCCATAGCACGGATCCTCGCGTGACGTGCTGAACGAGCAGCATTACGCTCGTGACGTTGGCATCGGTGAGTGCTAGACTCAGCAGAGTTAGAAGGCTCGTCGTTGGAGATAGCCCCCGTGATCGTCATAATGACGTTTGGAGAGGGCATCGGTTTAACCGATGCGGCCTGGTGGCGAGGTCGCTTGGAAACGACCTTGGTGAATTGACGCCATGGACCGTTCGCCCTTCTGGTCCGGTGAAGATGACGAAGTCGGCGGGCGAGTCGGCGGCATGAAGCGGATGAACCCTAGACGGAGCTGAACGCTTGGACGCCCGAAGGTTCATAACAGGTGCCCTGGGCGGAGCTGAGCGCTCAGGTGCCTTGGAGACCAGAGGACGCACTATCGCAGTGCGTGAAGATTTCGCCCTCATCGGGGCGGCAGTAGTCTGCACCAGTTGGTGCATGCAATCACCCACGAAAGTTAAACTTCCGAAAGTGAGCACCGCTCCAACGGAAACCTCGGTGCTGACTTTGCAAACAACAACCATTTGATCAGTTTGAAAAACACAAACGCATGCTCCACCCCTACCTGGCGTGCCAACTGTCGTTGTGTAAGACAACAGTACCCTACAGGGGTGCCCGTAGGGAGGTTTTTTGGTTAGGCTAAAAGGGGGTGCGGTGCTATGATCTAATGGTTATCTCGATCAAAGAGACAATGACAGGGGATTTTAGACAGGTTCGGGCCTCCCGGAGGATAATAACCCTAATTCTGTGTATGAAATGTGCTTCGGGCGTGAATAGCCTTTAGCGTATAGGTACTTCAGATCATATGAGTCTGAATTTACCTTCTGGATGTGTGTCTAAAACTTTGCCTTTCTAGGCTCCCTCCGATCTCTTTATATGGGAGAGATCGGGGGTTACAAATGATGAATAAATTTCCACTAATGACATATTAATGACATAAACGGTCATATTGTGGGTAATAACACAGAGGATAACCGCACTAATAATTACGAGATTATGGAGATTAATGACGGCCTAGATCTTAATGGGGACTGTCCAAATTCAGGTGGTCGGGAGGGCTTCTCGCCCGAGTGCTGGACTAGGATGCCTTCAGCTCTCTGTCACTGTCCTCATAGCGGGCTTTGACCGTTGACTGGTCAGCTTAAAACCACTCGGGAGGTAGCCCGGGATCATATTCCCGACAATGGGCTACAAAAAATAATACACTAGGAAATTTTAAGGCTGTATACCTACTAAACCCTGCGGGTGCCTTGCTCGATCGTCTAAATCATCAAAGTCCACAAAATTAAAGATGTATAGTGGGAGAGCGCAAGCCCTCTCTATAGGAACTTCTTCAACAATAGTCTATGACGTAAAAAAGATGGTATACGTGCTAGGTACAGCATAATACTTTCGTCTCTCCTTGCTGACATGAAAATTCGAAAAGAAGTAGGCATGTCCTTCCACTATAGACAATGAAAACTTGGCCACTTCATTTTCTCCTATAGAGGCTGTAATGCATGTCCCCTAAAACACCCACACCATAAGGAATAAAAAGAATGTCATACATAATTCATAAAATAAACTATTACAACGAATTTGGCTGGTTATATACCTCTTCATCCACCAAGATAAGCTCCATAGCAGCAAAACTTTTTCCTTTAGATGTTCCTGATAGATGCCACATCCTAGAGACTCTAACCTTTACACTCCAGTTATGCCTGGTGGAATCAATTTGTGATAGTACATAGTACTCCATTGGATGGATGAGTTTTTGAACAAAAGGGGCACAACGAGTCAAGGTATCAAATACAATGAACAATAGATCGATAGTACAATATGTACATTGTAGCCAAAGTTGGGCGACCAAATAGGTGAATCATCAAAGCTAAGAAAAATCAAATTCAAATGAGGCTCAAAACTCATCGAAAAATAGTAATTAGAAGCAAATAACCTTGAACTATGTAGGGGGATACTATACGGCCTGTAGTACCTCTCTGTAAACAATATTCTAGGTAACAGTAGAGTTGGGATCTGCATCATCATTAATTGAAATCCTAAGGCTATTTCTAGAAGTAATATGGGATACAGCCACATAGAGCTGTCCATGGGAAAAAACTGGTCATGGCAAGTATAAACCAACGTTTTGTAAAGTTTGTCCTTGGCTCTTATTAATAGTCATTGCATAGCAAAGCCAGACTGGAAATTGCCGTCTACTAAGAATGAAAGGCCACTTGGTGCTTGACTCATATAAGGCAATGCGAGGAAGAAGGACCTTATTTCCTATATGTGAACCTGTTATTACCTAGCCCTCCATAACTCGATCGCTAGCTGTGTTATTATAAGACGTGTCCCAATGCAAAGACTGGCACTTTGATTTAAGTTACGTAACAACATTACTGGTGAACCCACCTTTAATGCAAGCTTATGAGGAGGGATGTGTTTAAACTGCAATGAATTTAAAAATTCAACTGGATAAAGTAGGTCAAGGTCACCATGCTCCCTTGAGGATTCAACTAAAGTATCTGAGCTAAGGTATATCTTTTCATATCCCAGCACCAAGCTAAGAACATGGCTTTTGATTTCGCCAATGGTATCATTTTTTGGAGCAATATTGGCCCTTTCTTTGAGGTAGTCTGGACTAGAATATGATACTTCTAAGTTTGGATAGGTCGATTTGATAATGTCATCAATAGAAGAGTCCAATCTGGGTATCAAAATATCACCCGGTATCTCAACCGACGTAGAATCTCCATCATCACTATGTGGACCCCTTTTGCAGTGCCATCCCTAATACTCAACACCCAATCGTTAAAATTTTTTACTTGGTTGCAGGTAAACCACTACCTAGCATGCCAAATAGGCGCATATTCACCGTGAGACGTAGAACCTTGACATGCCTCCATAAGTACGAGTTAGTTATCGAGGTATTTATTGTATCCAACCTACAACCACCCTCAACCACCGGTAATACTTGCCTAAAATCTCCACCAAGGAATACGGTCTTTCCACCAAATACCCTGATAAAACATGAAGCATCCATCCTACCAAGAATATCATGCATGCTGCGATCTAACGATTCAAAACAATATCGGTGGGTCATCTGGGCTTCATCCCATATTATCAAAGAGCACTCTGCTATTAAATCCACAAGGAACGTCCCTCTTTTTGTATCACACAGAGATGCCTCATAGATAACTATTGGGATTTTAAACCGAGAGTGAGCAATACGGCCCCTGGGATCAAGAGGGAAGCAACCCCTAAAGATGCCACCGCAAGAACAATAAGTCTTTAGGAACGCAGACACGATATAATTGTGTTCCAAAGAAAAGTTTTCCCCATGCCACCATACCCATACACAAAAAAGCATTCTCCCGCTCCACCACAGACTGATTGAATAAAGGTATCATAGACTTGCCATTGCTCCACAGTTAATTTATTAATCATAATATCATGCTCAATTTTTAGCTTTGCAATGTCGTATGCCATTTCATCAGCTAATAACCTATTTTCAACTTTGTTTGAAAGATTAATGTTAGGTTTAGGTAAGCCATAATCACTCATAAAAGCATCATTTTTAGTAAACAATTCGTCAAACTCCAACAAGACATAATTTTTCAAATGTTGTTCTGGAACTCTATATGAAGGTAGATGGCGTCAGCGAAGTAAATAAAGAAATCGGTAAACAAAGATAGTACATCACACAAGGAACAAAAAAGGACAATAGTAACAAACAACTGACACACCTGCCTAGCCAAACCCCAAACAGATGCTTCCCTAAGAGCACCACACCACTCGTTATTATCCCCAAGAAGATCAAGCGCTTGACATGCATCTTTAAACGATGGGTACAAAACGCCATCAACAGTTTGAAGGTCCTTGTTCGATATGGCCCCCTTGACTATGACAACTGCACCTGGTCAACTTTTACACATGGATACTATTTGATCTGCTAGAGTTCAATCTGTTGGAGGAAAATTGTATGTTCTTGTCATTGTTGATGATTTCTTTTGATACTCTTTAGTTTTCTTTATGGCATCTAAGCATGAAGTTTTTGGTCTTTTTCGAAACTTGGCTCTTAGACTTTCTGTTGAACTCTCTGGAGCACTTAGAGCAATTAGAAGTGACGATTGTACTGAATTTAAGAATTCATCTTTTGAGTACTTTTGTGCTGAAAAAGGCATTGAACATCAGTTTTCCTCACCCAGAGTTCTACAATAGAATGGTGTTGTTGAAGAAAGAATAGAACTTTGGTTAAGATGGCTAGGACTATGCTTGATGAACATCAGACTCCTAGGAAGTTTTGGGCTGAAGCAATTTCTGCAGCTTGCTATATTTTAAACAGAGTTTTCTTGTGATCAAAGCTACGCAAAACTTCTTATGAGCTTCGTTTTGGTCATTGACCTAGTGTTTCTCACTTGAGAGTTTTTGGGTGTAAATATTTTGTGCTGCAATCTAGAAATTTGGATAAATTTGTAGCAAGATCTCATGATGGCATTTTTCTTGGTTACCCTGCTCATACTCGTGGCTACCGTGTATTTGTGCTACAAACTAACAAAATTGTGGAGACTTGTGAAGTCTCTTTTGATAAGGCTAGTCCTGGTACTAGACCCGATGTTACAGGTACTGGTGTACAGATTCAGGGAGAGGATGAAAACATCTTTGTTGAAGAAAGTGTTGATGAAGGTGGTGATGTGGTTGGCGGCCACACCAATGTCTTCGGGGAGTAATACCAACCATAAGGAGATGAAGTTTCTATAACTTCTAATGTTTTACAAGAGATCACTTCGTCCCTTGAAGATGTTGTGTAAGACACTTCTCAAGATGTTTCTGCTTCTTTGTACATTCAATGTTAACATCCTCTTCAACAAATAATTAGTAATCTCTATGAGCGTGTCACTCATTCTAGGTTTGCTTCTCCTGACTCTCATGCTCATTCAACATGCTCTATCAGGTGGAGTCAGTTGTGGAACAATTCTACACTGCTTCAGATGATCATTAAACTCATGGTTCAAATATTCACCTCTATGATCCGATCATAGAAATTTAATTGTCTTGCCAGTATGATTTTGTACCTCATTCTAGAATTCCTTGAACTTTTCAAAGGATTCTGACTTGTGCCACAACAAGTAAACGTAACTATATCTACTAAAGTCATCGGTAAAAGTTATGAAGTACTGAAAATCACCTCTGACTGTAGAACTCATTGGTCCACATACATCAGTATGTACAATAGCCAATAGCTCGTTTGCCCTCTCACTTCGATCAGTGAAAGGCGTCTTAGTCATCTTGCCAAGCAAACAAGACTCACATGCATCAAATGATTCAAAATCAAATGACTCAAAAAACCCATCTCTATGGAGCTTTTGCATGCGCTTCTAATTTATATGACCTAAACAACAATGCCAGACATAGGTAGGATTCAAATCATTGAGTCGAGGTTTCTTCGTATTAATGTTATAGACATGTGTATCCTCAAGATTCAGAATATATAAGCCATTCAACAATGGACAAACACCATAGAGCATACCATTCAAAAATATCGAACAACACTTGTTCTTTATTACGAATTCAAAACCGTCTTCCTCTAAACATGACGAAGAGAAAATGTTTCTACCCAAGGCAGGAATAAAATAACAATTATTTAATTCCAAAAACTAATCCTGAGGGTAGCGACAAATAATAGACACCGATGGCCAATGCAGCAACTTTTGCACCATTGCTGACGTGAACATCCAATTCGCCTCTTGCTCACTTCCTAGTCCTTTTCAGGCCCTGCAACGATTTCAAGTGTGAATCGTTGATCCGGTATCAAATACCCATGAATCACTTAGACGAGTAGTAAGATAAATTTCAATAACATTTATACTTGAAGCGGAAGTCATACTTCCCTTTTTTTCTTTTGTCCTTCCAAGTTCAACTTTCAATTCCTCCGCCAATGGCCAGGCTTACAGCAGTGGTGGCAAGTGTCAGAGATGGCGGGGCTCGACTTAGACTTTCCAGTCGAGTTAGACTTAGAACTCGAGATCGCATCTGGAGCTTTAGCCTTTCCCTTACACTTTCTCTTCTTATTTTCCTTTTCAACCATCATCACATGACTAGGATTTTTCTTAAGGTTTTCCTCGGCTGTCTTGAGCATCCCATGCAATTCAGCCAAGGTTTTCTTCATGCCATTCATATGAAAATTCATAATAAATAGTTCAAAGCTCGCAGGGAGTGACTGAAGAATCACATCTATGGCCAAATCTGTATAAAGTTTAGATCCGAGTTTTTCCAGATTCTCAACGTAACCAATCATCTTGATCACATGAGGACTTACTGGACTGCCTTCCGCCAACCTACACGCAAAAAGGACTTTGATACATTATACTTCTCAGTCCATGCCTGGTTCTCAAACATGCCTTTGAATCTCACGATCATATCGTAGGCATCCCTGTCCTCATATTGCTTCTAAAGCTCAGAGGACATGCAGGTAAGCATGAGACAGCTCACATCAACTAAATTATTGGCGTGCTTCTCATAAGCCCATCTTTCAGCAAGTGGTGTTTCATCATGTGGTTCATCAGGGTGGGGTTCCTCTAGAATATAATCTTTTTTCTCCTGCTTGAGAACATTCTCAAGTTTCTGTTCCAGTCAATAAAATTTGTTCCAGATAATTTCTCTCTTTCAAGGATAGATCGCAGATTAAAAACAGAAGTGTTCTTTGCAGTAGGTGCCATGATCTACAACAAAAATGCAAGGTTTAGCACTATGCTATGTTGATCTTCTATCAAATAAAAGATGCATCACAATATGTAAAACGATCGCTTTCCCTCTAACGACACATTGTGGGACAAGATCCATATTCATCTAACTCCTAGTGAACTTTGGCATCACTGCTAGAAGATTAGTGACATAGGTAAGCAACACTTGCTAATCACATCATATGTGACTCTTGTTCGTTGGGGTAGCGTCCAATGCCCGACTTCCAACTCCATGCCCCAAAGCCCAAAACCGTTTTGATAGCTTTGCTAAGCAAACCAATACTATGCATGTGGTTGTCTGTCATCCACCCTAACTGATCAAGATAAAAGACGGCACCCTGCTTTGGCAGACCCACCATCAATGATTGAGAACCTTGGTAGGTGCAGCTTTTGGAAAGAGCATCAATACTTAATTTTCTGAGGAAAACTATTCTAACATGGTAACGATGCCTACCGCACACGGAACATGAAAGAATTGTATGATAGAAACATAAGTTAACATCCCAGGCAATCATATTAACTGTCACATAGTATGGCCCTCTCGTATGGTGATCTCCATCTCCATGGTTCCTGTCCTTCGGGTCATCACGCTTCAGGCCTCCATGAACTTGTATCAGTCTATTATATCTAATAGCACTATACTAATTACATGAGCAGAAACATCACATGTCGACACGCAGGTCGTACAACATTTCAACAGCCTTGGGCTGTAATTAACCATGACATGCAGGCCATGTTATTACGTACATGCATCTCATACATTTGCAAGGCCATACCAGTCACAACATTCCCTGCAAAAATGAGTTAGGCGGAATCTAGACGTGACTGAACTAAGCCCGGAACTTCCGGCTCAGAGGCCTAGAACTTCTGGTCGAAGGGCCCAGAACTTCTGGCTCAGGGCCGGAACTTCCAAAATCAACCTTCTGACTCGAATTTATTTTGGCCCGGAACTTCCGGGTCACACCTAGAACTTTCGAAAATAACCTTCTGACTCAGAATTTATTTCTATCCACAACTTCCGGTCCAACAGGAACTCTCGGACCCGGAACTTCCGGTCCAACCAGAACTTCCAAAAATAACATTCTATGTCGAAATTTATTTTGGCCCGAAACTTCCAGGTCACAACTGAAACTTCCAAAAATCTGACGAAAAATGATAGATCTAATCTATTTCTACCACATATCACCTATATGTGATCGATCCAGATCGAACACTACGCACATAGGCTCTGATAGCACTGTTAGGTTATGGGGAGGCTACGCTAGCGCTTAATTTCAAAAATTTACCCCGTTAGCTTAGGAACCATGCGTGTAATGGGATCGTGGATCGTTACCTCAAGCCACAAGACATGCTCGGGCAGTGGAACTAGAGTCGATGAAGCGCATCCTCGAGCTACTCCTCCTTGCTTCGTTCGTTCATCGGCGATCCGGCGATGAAGACGACACGATCCTACGATCCGGTGAACTCCCCGGAAGAAAGACGAGCACCACTATTGGAGTAGTGCCTCTACGGTATCCACACGTCCGGGGACAGGATCACCTCGCGCCGGCATGCTAGCACCACTCACGAGATCTAGGAGATCGATCACAACGGTTGCGATCGAGGGGAGAAGAGAGGTGGCGGCCAGGGTTCAAAACCGGGAGCAACAGTAGCTTTTTTGTGCTAGTCTCACCTCTCTTTATATAGTGCCCTCTCATGGGCCTTTAATCAGTATTAAAGCCCAACAGATCTAATATATTCATCGGGACCAAGAACTTCCGGTTCACCCAAAAGGCAGCTTTCAGGCAGCCCGAAACTTCCGGTCTAACCGGAACTTCTGGCTCCTTTAGAAACCAAAACTGGGCTAGCTCAGAACTTCTGGTCTAATAGGAACTTCCGGATGCACCAGAACCCGGAACTTCCGGCCATAGGCCAGAACTTCTGGTTTCTCCAGATTTCTCTTGGGCATATTTCCATCATCTCCTCCCTTTCTTTCCTAGCTGCCTACGTGTGCTTGCTCCTCCGGCGCGCCAACGCTCCCCTCACCAGCCCAGCTCTCTGTGGCCCCAGCCCAGCCAATGCCGCCAGCCCATCCGCAATGGCCCATTGCACGCCGCTACGCCACCGCCCAACTGCTATGGCCGAATCCTCCGATGCTACCCTTGCTTTCTGACGAACCCTAACGGCTCATCCTTATCTCCTCCTCCTCCACTATTTATGCTGGCGTCCTACCCTGCTCCTCCGTTTTCCCCGTCGCCATCATGCCGCCAGGCTACCGCCACGCTGCCACACCTCTCTCCGCCCAAAATGCCATCGCGCCGCCGCAGCAGCAGCGCCACCGCCTCTCCACCCCGTCGGTGGCCCTGCTGCACCACCGCGCCCCCTCCTACCATGCTGTCGCTGTTGTTCTTCTGTTGTGAGAGGACTAAGTGCCTCTTATGTAAGTTTCTAATATTTATTCGTTTAACTTGGATCTGTATATTAAATTATCACTTTATGTACCCTGGCTGATTCCTGGACAGGGATTTAATACATGAAGTGTCCTAGAAATTGGTTGCCAATTTTCGAGCGTGACACCTGAGTACTGTTGCCTAGCGACAGTAGGATTTTTAGAGCTGGACAAACAAATTCCTAAATTGGGAGGTAACGCCCATGTTATTCATTTATTAGCTAATAAAGAACATGCTATTCTACTCAATATATCAGTCCCCCACCCATTTTTCCTTTATTATGGCTCTCCGACGCTGCTGCCTTTTATGTATTGTCCCCCCTGCAGAGTGTGAACCTGAACCAGCATTAAATATTAGATAATTTTTTCCTCAGGAAAAAAATCTTTGCAGAGCACTTGTCAACCTTATGAAGGGCTTTAGGGAAAATAAACGTGACATTAAGAAAATAAAAAATGTGAGAACCAGTAGTTAAACGTTAGATAATTTTTTCCTTGGGAAAAAAATCCTTGCAGAGCACTTGTCAACCTTATGAAGGGCTTTAGGAAAAATAAATGTGACACTAAGAAAATAAAAAATATGAAAACAAGTACTGCAATAACCTAATAAAACATCTCACCTAAACTGGAGGAAATAATAAAATATGGTATCAAGAAGGTAGAAAAATGACGAAAAAACACCTGCTGCAGGAACTGCTCTCTTGCCACGTGCACACTTTCTTGTCCGGCTTGTTGATGCCCGTATGAAGTATACACATGAAATTTCTACACTGCACACATAGAGATCATAAACAATAAGTTGACAAGAAAAGTGATATGCGGAATCGAGAACACAACATAAAAATAGCATGCGGGCAATACTGAAAGAAATGTTTGGCTTGTTGGAGCACCACACCCTAATTATGCATGCATGCATCTATGTAGTGATACGTCAAATTAAAAAATTATTAGCACACAACCTTAGTATACATGCATGCATTCATGCAATAGTACATCAAATCAAGAGATTAATTGCTAGAACACAAAACATGTTGTACGGGGGCTGCTCAAGTCGAAGATGAAATATATCGGCACCATTTAAATCCATAAGACATATTTTCACCTAAAAATGCTACACTACACACATAGAGATCATAAACAATAAGTTGATAAGAAAAGCGATAAGCAGAACAGAGAGCACAACATAGAAATAGCATGCAAGCAATAAAAAAGTTAGGTGAGCACTAAGAGACAATAGTGAACGTGTTAGATTTTCAATCGGTCGACCACATGTCAGAACACATGTTAGCATTATGCCCTAGAGACAATATGGAGATGTTGTATGTGACATACTATATTTATGAAATAAAGTTACTATTCCTTTAAATAAATTATCATTATGAATCAACAAGTATGTGACTTGTTCATGAGACTCGTAATGTGACTATTTCTAAATGATCCCTGATCGAATATAGGTCATATATGGAACATATATGACTGAGATTAGCATGTGTATTGATTGATGATCATGTCTCATGGATCATGGGTATTGTCGGGGATATGATCCCGGGCTACCTCCCGAGTGGTTTTAATCCGACCAGTCAACGGTCAACATCCTCTAGGATGCTAGTGGTCGGGGATCTGAGGTATTCCTGAGTCCATCACTTAGGGAAGCCCTCTCGATCACCGGCACTCGGACGGTCGCCATCAAGAGCCAGGCTGTCATTTATCTCCATAATACGGCAGTTACCAGCGCTGTAATCTTGGAAGTTATTGCCCACGAACCGACCGTTTATTCTTTTAATTGGTCATTAATAGGGCACTTAATCACCATTTGTAACCCTCGATCTCTCTCATATAAAGGGATCGAAGGGAGCCTGAAAGGGCAAGTTTTGGAGACAGACGTTTTTACATGCTTTAGGCTACTTCACTCCTGAAATCTCATACTCCATACACAGGACTTGGGTTATTATCCTTCGGAAGGCCCGAACCTGTCTAAAAGATTCTGTCTCTATCTCTTTGCGTGAGATAACCATCAAGTTTCGTCCACAACTCTCCCCTTAGCCTAATCAAATCCGTACTGCGGGTAACCCCGTGTACACTGTCGCTTCATACACAACGACAGCTGGCGCGCCAGGTAGGGGAGCCGGTTATGTTTTCTGACTGCTTGATGGCTATTATTTGCAAGGTTAGTACCCAAGTTCCTGTTGGTGCTATGGTCACCTTCGGAAGTTTAACTTTCGTTGGTGACTGCATGTGCCAACCGGTACTAACTACTGCTGCCCCATTGAGGGTGAAGCTTCGAGCACTCTAGCGGTGCGTTCATCGGTTCCTAGGATGAGTGAGCGCTCAGCTCCATCTAGGACAATCACCGTGGTGCCCCGGACGTCCGACTCGCCCACCGACTACGTCATTTTTACTGGTCTCGAAGGGCGCACGATCCGGCGGCACCAATTCACCAAGGTCGTCCCCAAGCGACCTCGCCACCAGACTGTGCCGGTCAAGCCAGAATCTTCATCAAACATTATCATGATGATGACGAGGGCTATCTCCGATGATGAGCCCTCCAACTCCGCTGAGTCTAGTACTCACCGGCGTAATTGTCGTGAGCGCAATGCTGCTCGATCGAAACACCGTGCGAGAGCCCGTGCAACGGCCGAGAACTCGTGACAAGGCGCCTCTGACGCCTACACCTTGGATTTCGAGGGTCATGCCATGTACCGCACGCCCACCGTAAATCTTCTCGCCATCGAGAGGGCCCTAGCTGCCCTTCCTGATTCACCCAAGCTTTAGAGGGCTCGGGCGATGACCCAGGCTACCGCCGCTCAAATTGTTGAGGTGGCGCCACCTGCGAGGTCACAAATGCCAAGGCCGTCTCCATGACCAAGGAGTTTGCCGGTTAGATCTCGGTCTCCGGACCGTAGATCATCGTCTCGACCGTCTCAGCGGTCTGAATGTTCACTGGCCAGATCACGGTCTCTGGAACATAGATCGCCTCCCCGATCACCCCGACGGTCGACACGTTCGCGTCCAAGCGAGCGTCATGGGAGTTCTTACTCAGGTGATGCCCAGGACTACATCAACCAAGCGCGGGATGCTGTTCTTGGGCGGCCGTCCCTCGCCAAATTCATGGCGGTACCCCACTACGTATACCTAGTCCTAAAAATTCCTGGACCAGGTGGGGCCTTTTCTATAAAGGGGGATGTTGCCACCTCGCACGCATGTGAGCGTGATAGCCTTGCCTTAGGTGAGGCCACGGACATCTCTGTCCGGATGAAGGAAACCATCCAGGCGGCCAAGACGACGCCGACCACAAACATGGAGCTCCCGACATCCACGTCATCTACATCAAGCTTGACGCCCTCGCCGGCTGAGTATAAAAGTATTCAGCTTTCGGACGTCGATCATTCTAAGACGGCGCTGATTGGGACAACACTAGATCCTAAATAGGAAAGCGCGCTCATCAGCTTCCTTTGCTCCAACACTGATATATTCGCCTGGCAGCCATCTGACATGCGTGGCGTACCTCAGGAGCTGATCGAGCACGAACTCCATGTTTACCCGACCGCCAAGCCGGTCAAGAAGAAGATGCGTCGATTTGCTCAAGATCGCAAGGAGGCCATCAAAGAAGAAGTCACCCGCCTGTTAGCGGTAGGGTTTATAAAAGAGATGTATCATCCCGACTGGGTAGCCAACCCAGTCCTTGTAAAAAAAAGAATGGGAAATGGAGAATGTGCATTGACTACACCGATCTCAACAAGCGATGCCCTAAGATCCGTTCCCACTGCCGCGCATCGACCAAGTGGTTGATTCCACTGCCGACAGTTCTCTCCTATGCTTCCTGGATTGCTACTCGAGTTATCATCAGATCAGCCTAAAGGAAGAAGATCAAGAGAAGACATCGTTCATCACCCCATTCGGCACATATTGCTACACATCAATGCCTTTTGGGCTGAAGAACACGGGGGCTACATACCAACGTGCTATTTAGCGTTGCTTGGCTGATCAGATCGGTCGCAATGTTGAAGCTTATGTGGATGATGTCGTCATCAAATCTAGAAGGCCAGAAGATCTCATTCCCGACCTCCAAGAGACTGTAGACAACCTCCGCAAGTTCCGATGGCGGCTCAACCCAGAAAAATATGAGTTCAGGGTGCCGACTGGAAAGCTGCTCCGGTTCATCGTCAGTAGTCAAGGAATTGAAGCAAATCCAGAGAAGATTTCAACAATATTGAACATGGCCAAGCTGTTGGTGAAGTTTTTGGTCACACGCGTGGCCTGAGAGATCTGCTTAACTCTAGTGCAGTTCCTCAATTTGCGGTTCGTGGCGTGCCAATCAGTTTGATCCTGCAACTGATAAGATAAA
>KE371041.1:227050-239100 GCA_000418225.1 Zizania latifolia
GGTTTGAGCTCTCTGTCTGGTGTTCTGAATCAATCGGAACTTCCGGCTCCGACCGGAATTTCCGGTACATCGGAACTTCCGGCTCCAAATCGGAACTTTCGATTTGGACCTTCTATCCAGAATTTTATTTTCCGCTGTTTCTCTGTTAAAGAGACACAGCTGTTAAAGAGACAAAGGTCATCATCTCCTAACAACTCCAGTTGCTCTTCAGTAACAGCTCTCAAAGAAAAAAGAGCAAAACTGGGACTTGAGCTAGCGTCAGCGGTGGTCGCAAGGGCCAAAGTCTTAGAACCAGCACCAGTGAGATTTAATCTCAACTGGGTATCGACCTCAGTGGACTTGAGCTTACTGAACAGCTCTGCGACAGTCAAGGTATCATATCCAGCACTCTCAATAATCGAGGATACCTTGATCTCCTAGACCTTAGGATCTAAAGTATGCAGGATCTTTAGAGCCTGTTCATGGTCTGTCACCAGCTGATCTATATTGGCCTTGTTGGCCCGGAGCTTGTGAATGTTCGACTGAAAATGACCAAACAGCTCCTCAACCTTCTCACCTGGCTTCTGTGTGAAATTCTCGTATTCACGCCAGTAGGTTTGATAGAGGTGAGCCTTGACCTGAGCGGTGCCCTCATGATGTGCTTGGAGGGTAGCCCAGATCTCTCGAGCAGTGTCGAGATGACTCACTCTCTCAAATTCAACGGGACCCAAACCAGAGAAAAGAATGTTCACCGCTTTGTTGTTGTTCTGCTGAGCAACAATAACAGGGGTACTGCGCTCAGCAGGAGGACGAATAGAAAAACTGGGGTGAACACACAAGTCCCAAATATCCGAGCCCTGTCTTAAGAGATAAGCTCGCATGCGAGTCTTCCAATAGGTATAGCCAAAAGCTTCCAAGGATGGGACCTTCCCCGAAGAAGTCATGGTTGCTCTACTTTGGGTCTCGAACCGGTTAAGGTATGGAAAAACCCTAACCAGGCTCTAACACCACTTGTACGATCGAAACTAGCGCCCAGAGGGGGGTGAATGGGCGCAAAACAAAACACACCGGATAAATTAAAATCTCCTCAACCTCTTGTATCGAACTTGTGAGTGACTTCAATAAACTTGGCAAAAGGTTGTGCTAAAATATTCACTCGAGGCAAGTTGATACAAACTACACCAAAAGCACTCTCAGAAATAATATCGTCCAAAGTAAAGTCAAGTGTTAAAATGATCACTCAAAACGCATCCATGAGTGCAACACACGTTCTATAGAAAGAGACACGTAAAAATGCACTCATATGCAAAAGATCAAACACTTGGAGTGCAACCTCATGGACATTTCATCAAACACCTTGAAGACATCTCAAAAACTGCATAGGCATTTCAACAAACACTTGACATGCACTACAAAACTCTCACAGACATTTTATCAAACATGTGCAGTGCGTTCAAGGATTGGGTAGAGAAACAAAGTGGAAAAAGTTCACCGGAGGAGAGCCGCCGTCGCCGGAGCCGTGCTTGCCACCGTGCTGCTACCGTGCGCCGCAAGTGCGCGCCGTCATGCTGCCCGTGCACGTGCCCATGCAACGCCGCCGCGCGCCTTGGTCCGACTTTCCACGCGCCCACGCTGCGCCTTTGCACGCGTCTGCTCGCGTGCTGCGCACACCGCTCCACGCCGCCACCTTGCTGCGCACGTGCAGCTCCCTACCGTGCCTTGCCACGCGCGCCGCTGAGCCACCGGGGAGAGAAGTGGCTGGCCGGCCGGAGCTAGGATTCGGCTGGCTAGGGTTGGAGGGGAAAGGTGGAGAGAGGGAGGAAGGAGAGGTGGGAGGAGAAAGAAGACACCTCAATTTTCCGAAATGATTTTCAATTGATTCAAAATCCTCAAAGTGATACAAGGGTTAGGTCCACTTATATAGCCCACATAGACCAAGGGAAAAGACCCTAATACCCCTTCGGGAATGTTCGATACAGACTCCGGCCCACAGGGCAAAAACGTAAAATTATAGACACAGATATTTATTCGGTGCCAAACTTTTCGTAGCCGCTACGACACCGCTATCTTTAACGCAAAAATGCTTTTCCGTTAGGAGTTGATGGTTTTAAGCCGAAGCCATCAAAGCGCCCGTCGCCCTCGCACCATGCACTCGGATTGGACCGACCCGACCCCACAGCTCCTCAGCCTGGCAATCGGTCGTCTGTGTACCTGAGTCGCACCGGTCAACACCACGACGAGTCACATCCGCTTGCCGCCTTTGCTCCATGTACCCGGATTGGACCGCCACGATCTCGCTACTCCTCAGTCCGATGATCGTCCGTCCGTGTACCTAAGTCACACGGGCAACACCACGGTAAGTCACTGCCTCTCCTCAGAGGTCTTCATCTCCATCTTCATCTCATCTTCTCCTCATCTTCTCTTTTCCCGTTGACAATCACTCGTCATCCCCATGGTATTCACCATGGCTCCTCACTCGAGTTAGATCGGCTCACTACTCCAACTCTCCTTCTACTGCACTGCATGCCTAAGGTAACGATCTATGGTTCCTCTCTTAGCAAGATATCCTAGTGTGCGTAGTAGAAAATTTTTGTTTTCGAATAGCATAGCCTCCATGTTCCCCAACACAATCAAGTTTCTATGATCAGGAGAAGAATACTTGAGCCTCGAGTTTGGTAATCATCTAAAAGATTATGGAATTGTTTCACAATTGACTTCACCCGATACACCTCAGTGGAATGGGGTTTTTGAGTGAAGAAATCATATCTTATTAGATATGGTCCGATCAATAATGAGCCAATGTGATCTTCCATTATCCTTCTAAGATATGCTCTTGAAATAGAGGCTTTCACACTAAACAGGGTTCCATCAAAGTCGGTTGAAAAGACTCTATATGTGATATGTACAGGACGTCGTCCTAATCTATCTTTTCTTAAAATTTAGGGTTGTAAAGCTCATGTAAAGCGTTTACAATCCGATAAGCTTACTCCAAAATCCAACAAGTGCTTCTTTATTAGGTATCCTTGGGAAACCAAAGGATATTGTTTCTACAATAAAGAACAACGCAAAGTATTTGTCACCCGACATGGTGTATTCTTAGAGAAAGAGTTTCCCTCGAGAAGGGTTAGTGGGAGCTCGATGCATCTCAAAGAAGTTTGAGAAACACCTGAAAATGTTTCAACTCCTACACAACCACAACATGATAATCAAGGTGTTGAAGAACCTATTGAAGATACACTAGCATCTCATAGGTCAGAGATGTTACGGCATGCACCTGAGAGGTTCATGTTCTTGACAACTCAGGAATGGGATATATTGTTGTTGGATAACGATGAGCCCAAGAACTATGAAGAAGCAATGGTGAGACAAGACTCTGAAAATGGCATGGAGCCATGAGATCCAAACTTGAATCCATGTATACCAATCAAGTTTAGAACTTGGTTGATCCACCTAATGGTGTAAAAACCATTGAGTATAAATGGGTTTTTAAGAAAAAAATATACATAAATGGAAATGCTCACATCTATAAAGCGTAATTGGTAGCTAAAGGTTTTAAACAGATTCAAGGTCGATCCATAATCAGCTAGAAAGGTATGTAAACTACAGAAATCCATTTATGGATTGAAGCAAGTATCTCGAAGTTAGAATATTCATTTTGATGATGTGATCAAAGGGTTTGGTTTCATCAAAAATGATGAAGAGCCTTGTGTTCACAAGAAGGCTAGTGGAAGTGCACTTGTATTTCTGATCTTATATATAGATGACATATTGTTGATCGAAAATGATATACCTATGCTAGAGTCTATTAAGTCTTTAATGAAAAATAGTTTTTCTATTAAGGACTTAGGAAAAGTAGCATATATATATTCTAGGTATCAAGATCTATAGAGATAGATCAAGGAGGCTAATTTGATTATGCTAGGATATGTACATTGACAATGTATTGAAGAGGTTCAACATGCAGGATTTCAAGAAAAGTTTCTTGCTAATGTCACATGGCATAAATCTCAGCAAGACTCAGTATCCGAGTACATCTAATGAGTAAGATAAGATGAATGGGATTTCATAAGCTTTGTCAATTGGATCCATCATGTATGCTATGTTGTGTACACGCCCAGATGTCTCGTATGCTTTAAGCGTAATGAGCAGATACTAATCTGATCTAGGTGAGAGTCACTAGATAGCCGTAAAGAACATCTTAAAGTACTTAAGGACTAAAGATATGTTACTTATTTATGGAGCTGAGGGAGCGCTCATTATAAGTGATTACACTATCAAGGATGACTATAGATCGCAATCTAGATTCATTTTCTGCCTCAATGGTGGAGCAGTGAGCTAGAAGAGTTCTAAGCAAGAGACGGTAGCAGATTCTACAATACAAGCCGAGTACATAGTTGCTTTGAAAGCTGCCAAGGAGGCTGTTTGGGTCAAGAAATTTATTTCTGAGTTTGGTGTGATGTCTAGTGCCTCTAGTCTGATAGACCTCTATTGTGACAATAATGGTGCTATCACATAAGCAAAGGAGCCTAGGTCACACTAGAAGTCCAAGTACATACTTTAGTGATATCATCTGATCCGCGAGATAGTAGATAGGAGAGATGTAAAGATATGCAAAGTACAAACTGATCTAAATGTTACAGATATGTTGACAAAGCCGCTCCTACAACCCAAGCATGAGGCACATACTAGGTCTATGGGTATTAGATATCTATATGGTTGACTATAGTGTAAGTGGGAGATTGTTAGCATTATACCCTAGAGGCAACATGAAGATGTTGTACATGGCATATTATGTTTATAAAATAAAGTTATTTGTTTCTTAAAATAGATTGTCATTATAGATCAACAAGTACGTGACTTATTCATGAGACTCATAATGTGACTATTTCTAATTGATTCCTGGTTGGCTTTAAGTCATATATGGAACAGATATATATTGATTGACGATCATGTCTCATGGATCATGAGTATGGAGATACTAACTCAATAACATGGACGTGTGTTGAAGAACATATGTTGGATACACCCACTATGAGACACTGTTGAGATCCCATGTGTCATCAGTAGGTCTTAGTAGTATTTATGTAAAATCCTTAGACCTGAGATCATTATGGTTCTCAATATATGTAGTAGCTTACTTTGAGTCTACCAAATGCTACTCCATTACTGGGTAGTTATAAAAGTAGTCCTCAAGTATGCTATAAAACATGTAGTAAGATATGAGTGATCAAGATGGAATTTATCTCTCCTTACAGGAGAGATATCTTGAGGACCATCATCGGCTTGAAGGAGGAGTCCTCAAGGAAGTCCTCGGGAGTTCCTAAGGACATTGATCGGCTTCTCAAGGACGCTGATCAGCTTCTCGACCACACAGGCACGCGTGTGTTGGATCGGCTCGCTACTCCAACACTCCTTCCGCTGCTCTGCGCGTCTAGTGGTAACGATCTATGGTCCTGAAAGTTGTTTAGAGGGAGGGTGAATAGGCAATCTAAAAAATTCTCAACAAAACAGATTAGTTGAAAATTCCAGGGCTCGAACTATCCAGACTTAGTCGGATACTCCGGGAGCCAAATGAAACTGAAAATATCCGATGGTCCGGATTATCCGGGTATAACTGGATGATCCAGGCACTACAGATCTAAAAACAGTAAATACTACAAAAAATAGCCTATGAACATTTAATACAATGAAGCATACGATTGCTAGATAACAGGTAGAACTACAGTAAATACAACTAGCAAAGCAAAGATAGACACCATGATTTTTCACCGAAGTTCAGATCCAACGATCGTATGTCTTCGTTGAGGAAACTCCAAAGGGCCGGGTCTCTTTCAACCCTAATCCTCACCAAGCGCTCACCACTGCAAGCCTTGGTTTTCCACTATGTTACCACTTTGAAGCCAAGGCGAGGCCGAGTATAAACTTGTCCGGTCACCCACAATCTCTTGGGTGCTCGCGGATCGACGCCTAGCTGTCAAGGAGAGTTCACCCGAGTATAAAGCTATGATGGGACCAGACTCTGAGAAACGGTTCAATATGCATAATTCCAAGAAAAGTTTTCTGCCAATGTCACATGGTATTTCTCTTAGCAAGAGTCGATGTCCTTCGACACCTGATGAGCTGGAGAAGATGAGTGTGATCCCGTATGCCTCCGCAATCGGATCCATCATGTATGCCATGCTTTGTACACGCCCAGATGTTTATTATGCTCTAAGTGCTACGAGCAGATATCAATCGAACCCGAGTGAAAGTCACTAGGCAGTAGTAAAGAGTATCCTTAAGTACTTGAGAAGAACTAAGGATATATTCCTAGTCTATAGAGGTGAGGAGAAGCTCATTCTAAATGGTTACATCGATGCCAGCTTCCAAACCGACAAGGATGATTCGTGATCGCAGTCTAGATTTGTGTTTTGCCTCAATGGAGGCGTAGTGAGTTAGAAGAGTTCCAAGCAAGAAACGGTTGCATATTCAACAACGGAGGCCGAGTACATTGCAGCTTGTGAAGCTGCGAAGGAAGTTGTTTGGATCAGAAAATTTGTTTTTGAGCTAGGAGTTGTCCCTATAGCGTCCAGTCCAGTGGACCTCTATTGTGATAATAGTGGTGCCATTGCGTAAGCCAAGGAGCCTAGGTCGCACTAGAAGTCTAAGCACATACTATGGCGCTATTACCTCATCCTAGAGATTATAGATAGAGGTGATGTAAAGATATGCAAGGTGCACACGGATTAAAACATTACCGATCCATTGATGAAACCTCTCTCACAACCCAAGCATGAGGCACACTTGAGCTCTATGGGTATTAGATACTTACGTGAGTGAGTCTAGTGTATGTGACAAAAGGAGTCTTGTCTATGCTAATATACATTTGGATAATTGGTTATCTTGTTCTTTGAATAAATGTCTTTTACATTGATCAGCAAGTGTGTGACTTGTTTATGAAACTCTTTGTTTTATAATGATGTTATTCTAAACGATCCCTAATTCCATATCGTCATGTGGACAATGATGATTTATAGATTAGCATATCTGTCTGATTGATGATCTTGTTTCACGGATCATAGACATCAAGATGTCAAATCAGTGATGTTGACTCATATTAGTGAACATGGAGTTGGATAGACCCACTTTGAGATACTGCTGGGATTGTTATTCTTAATGTGCCATCAGTTGTCATCTGAAATGGTGTACTAGCAGAATTCTTAGACCTGAGATTGTCATTGATTCCAGAATGTGTATTGACACACTTAGGATCTTTCAAACACTATTCCATAACTAGGTAGTTATAAAGGTTGCTTTCAGGTATGTTATGAAACATGTCTTGGGATGTGAGCGATTAAGATGGAATTTACCCCTCCTAAATAATGGGAGAGACATCTCTGGCCCCTCGAGATAGTTAGATTGGAAAAGTGCATGGCCATGCCACTATGATCAAAGAGTTGATCATAATTAATCCACTACTTGATCGAGTGAAGTGTCGAGCTATCATAAGGGTGGCACGAATCTCGTCTTGAGCTTGACTGATGTCGTGTGGTAAAAAAATTGGTGCGTGAGTATATCAAGGTTCAGAAAATATGATTTTGATTTTATATGCTTTCGGGGGTTAATATGTGCTGCTAGGTACCGCTATTGATCAGCGATCCAAAAAAGGTTTTCGGGTAGCGGCCGTTTGCATATGAACCTATCGGGTCGCAAAGCTTAAGGGGATGGGATTTAAAGCTTGCAAGAATTGGCTCTTGTGCAAGTGGGAGATTGATAGAAATATGCCCAAGAGAATTCTGGGGAACCAAAAGTTCTAGCTTGCGGCCGGAAGTTCCGGATTCTGGAGCATCCAGAAGTTCCGGTTAGACCGGAAGTTCTAAACCAGTCCCAGTTTTGGTTTCTGGAGGAACCGGAAGTTTCGGTTAGACCGGAAGTTCTAGGCCTGCCTGAAAGTGTATTCTGGACGAGCCGGAAGTTCTGGGTGTGACCTGAAAGCTCCGGGTCGAAATAAATTCGATATAGAATGTTATTTTTGGAAGTTCCCGTTGGACCAGAAGTTATAGGTCCGAAAGTTTCGGTTGGACCGGAAGTTCTGGACATAAATAAATTCGTACAGAAGGTTATTTTCAGAAGTTCTGGGCCTGGACCAGATGAATAGATTAGATCTGTTGGGCTTTAATACTGATTAAAGGCTATGAGAGAGCACTATATAAGGAGAGGAGGGGCTAGGACGAAAAGGCTGCTGTTAGTTATTGCTTTGACCTATAACCCTAGCCGCCACCTCTTCTGGCTACACCGGTTGTGGCCATCTCTCCCCTAACCTCCTGCCCGGTACTAGCATACTGGCTTGAGGTGATTCCATCCCTATACGTGTGGATATCGTAGAGGCATCATTGCTACTATGGTGCTGATCTTTCCGTGGAGGTCGCCAGACTACGTCGTCTTCATCGCCGACGAGGAGATAGAACTGAGCGGAGGCGATCGAGGACGCACTTCATCAACTCTACTTCCGCTGCCCTAGCGCGTTTCGTGGCTAGAGGTAACGATTTATGATCCCATTATACGCATGGTTTCTGGGCGAATGGGGCAATTTTTTTGAATTTAGTGCTAGCATAGCCTCCCCATAACCCAACACAAATGCTATGAACTTTGGGCTTAATAATAGTATTTTACCTCAGATAATTTTAAGTATGTTTAAATATAATTAAGCATAGCATAGCTCATATGAATCATAAACAAGAAAATAAAATTTTGCTTTTTTTTAAATGTAGCCCATTTCATATAAAGAAGGCAATTAATTTACCTTCTTATTTCCAACATGAGCAATTTACATGCAAGTGTATCAAGCTATGTTGCGAGAATTAAGGATATTCAATTCATTTCTTAACTCATAAAACCGATGCTCATCTAAGGGTTTGGTGAATATATCAGTGAGCTGTTTATCTGTTCTCACATGGGTTAGACTTATATCTCCCTTGATCTCATGGTCTCCCAAGAAATGATAACGAATATCAATGTATTTGATTCTTGAGTGTTGAACTGGGTTATTGGCTATTTTGATGGCGCTCTTATTGTCACACAATAAAGGGATCTTGGTGACGTTGTGCCCAAAATCTTTCAAGATTTGTTTCATCCAAAGGAGTTGAGCACAATAACTATCAGCTGCTACATATTCGGCTTCGGCTGTGGATAAAGCTACAGAATTTTATTTCTTGAAAGACCATGAAACAAATGATCTTCCAAGGAATTAGTAGGTTTCAGAGGTGCTTTTTCTATCCACTTTGCAACCGACATAATCAGAGTCCGAATAGCCGATAAGATCAAAGGTTGAGCCTTTCGGGTACCAAAGCCCTAGGTTTAAAGTATGAACCAAATATCTCAAGATTCTTTTAACAGCAACCAAATGACATTCTTGTGGTGCAGCTTGAAATCTTACGCACATACAAACACTAAACATTATATCAGGCCTAGATGCACATAAATATAGCAAGGAGCCAGTCGTGGAACAGTATACCTTTTGATCGACGTCTGTTCCTTGTTGATTTAAATTAAGATGCCCATTGGTTTGCATGGAGATCTTGATGGGTTTAGCATTCTCTATGTCAAACTTCTTAAGCATATCTTTAATATACTTTGTTTGACTGATGAAGGTGCTTTCTTTGAGTTGCTTGATTTGAAATCCTAGAAAGAACTTCAACTCTCCCATCATTGATATTTCAAATCTCTTGGTCATTATCCTACTAAATTCCTCATAAAAAGCATTGTTAGTAGAACCAAATATAATATCATCGACATATATTTGGTAAACAAAAAAATCATTATTGAAACGCTTAGTAAAGAGGGTATGATTGGCTTTGCCTATTTCAAAGCTCTTTTTAAGTAGAAAATCCCTAAGGCATTCATACCATGCTCTAGGTGCTTGCTTAAGCTCATAGAGCGCCTTTTGGAGTTTAAGCACATGATTTAGATACTTAGGATCTTCATAGCCTGGTGATTGCTCCACATATACCAATTCAGTGATTGGTCCATTTAAGAAGGCACTTTTCACGTCTATATAGATTTTCACCAGTAAGCCGATCAAATCATGGAATATGTAGTTCATAGCCCTCTGGTACGTTGCTCCGACGTTCTTCAACCCAAAAGACATTACTACCCACTCATACAATCCAAGGGCGCCAGGGCATCGGAACGCGGTCTTGGGAATATCCTCGTCTGCCATGAATATCTGGTTGTATCCTGCATTCCCGTCCATGAAGCTTTTTATTTTATGGCCCGATGCCGCATCCACCAGCAAATCCACAATCGGCATCGGATATTCATCTTTGGGCGTTGCCTTGTTTAAATCCATGAAGTCCACGCATACTCTAAGTTTTCCATTCTTCTTCAATACAGGGACGATGTTTGATACCCACTCGGCGTATCGGCATGGCCTTATGAATCCTGCATCATATAACCTTGTTATTTCAGCCTTGATGTCTTGGTACAGTTCTACCTTGAATCGCCGAGGGGTTTGTTTGAACGGCCGATATCCTGGTTTTATCGGGAGCCGATGTTCTACAATCGATTGGCTTAATCCTGGCATCTCGTGATACTCCCAAGCGAAACAATCCCGATACTCTCGTAATAAATCAATCAATTCTTTTTTTATTGGCTTAGGAAGTGTAGCACTTACAAAAGTTGGTCTCGGTCGGTCACCGGGTCCGATGTCTACTTCCTGTAGTTCATCGGTCGCAGCGAACCCTTGATCGAGTTTGCCCTCAACCTCGTCTATGGTACCCTTAAAGTGTAAGTCTGGGTTCATCATTATTGACTGGTTTGATTTCATCGCTTGATACGTCCAGAAAGTCACCGTCCTAGGTTCTGCCTGACAGGCAATCAACGCCTTCCATCTTCCAAACTGACAAATCAGCTGTCGCTATATTAACCGATTTATCGGCAGGGATCACCTCCACTTGATCTCTGGTCCACTGCATGAGGTTCTGGTGCATTATAGAGGGGACGCAGCAATTGGCGTGGATCCAATCGTGCCCTAATAGCAAGCTGTAGGAGCCCTTTCCATCAATGACGAAAAATGTGGTGGGTACCGTTTTGCTTCCAACTGTGAGTTCCACGTTGAGGACTCCTTTAGCCTCCGATGAGTTGCCGTCGAAGTCTTTGAGAATCATATTTGTTTTGATCAAATCCTTTGGCCCTTTTCGAGTTTCCGATACGTCGAGTACGGCATGATATTGATGGCTGCTCCTCCATCCACTAACATCTTGGCCATCGGCTTACCGTTCACGAACCCTTTGATATAAAGAGGCCTCAAGTGCCGATGGTCAGGTTCGTTCGGCTTGTCAAATATGGCCGATTGAGGTGCCAGCACCAGCTGGGCCATTGCCTTGGCCTGTTCATCGTCGCTATTAGGGACGGCTTGATATTCTGCTAGGAGAAAGAACACCATATTGATTCCTGCGGATTCTGGATCGTCCCGATCGGCCCTTCCCTTTACACGCCATTCTTTCCTGGTCTTCTTGGGGCGATCGGGTTTCTGCTCCTGAGCAGCAAGTCCTTGGAGTTCCCTCTGCCGTAGATGTTGCACAGTTCTCTTCTGGTTTTTTGTAAAGATGCCACTCGGACACCATTGCTCATTCTGCTCTTGAGGGTTATGCCGAGGCCTTCCATCGGTCGAACGGTCGCTCCCCCCTGGCAGTTGTCTTCTGAGTTGATGGGCCCGAGTCACTCATGTACCGATGATTTACTGTAGGACCAAAACTAGCGACCAGAGGGGGGGTGAATGGGTGCAAAATAAAAACATAGCGGATAAACAAAAATCTCTCAACCTCTTGTATCGAACTTGCGAGTGGTTTCAAGATGCTCAGCACAAGGCTGTGCTAAAATATTCACTCATAGCAAGTTGATACACACTCCACCAAAAAAGTACTCTCAAAAATAGATCGTCCAAGGAAAAAAAACAAGTATCAGTCAAAATGCATCCATGAGTGCAATATACGTTCTACAGAAAAAGATACGTAAAAATGCACTCATATGCACAAGATCAAATACTTGGAGTTCAGCCTCATGGACATTCCATCAAATAGCTTGATGACATC
>KE371041.1:261569-272700 GCA_000418225.1 Zizania latifolia
CGACCTCCGGGAGCTGATACGCGCGGCGTCGCAGAGGCACGCCGCCGAGCGGGCGCAACAGTTGGAGGCGCAGGCGCAGGCCGTCGCCAGGAGCCAGAGCATGGTGGGGCTCTCCATGGCGCGGATCGACGAGAACGCGACGTGCGAGGAGTTCGGCGGCGCCGGCGTGCTGTACCCTAGGAGCCAGAGCTGCCTCGGCGGAGTGGGCCGCACCGGCGGGAGGATCGCTCACTGCGGAGAAAATTGATTATTTGCAATTTTCATTGGTGGGTTTTGCAGTTTTGATACTTTTCACATTTCTTCTTAAATTTGAATTTGGACGTCTTCTTT
The DNA here is from genome assembly GCA_000418225.1 of Zizania latifolia. Lineage (NCBI taxonomy): Eukaryota > Viridiplantae > Streptophyta > Magnoliopsida > Poales > Poaceae > Zizania > Zizania latifolia. The sequence continues at coordinate 261,900 of KE371041.1, forward strand.
AAGCGCGGAAAAAGATGTTTATACGCTGAACAAATTCACGGTACATGCATCGGCCGCTGTTGCGTCTTGCGATCGATAGGGCAAAGATTTGTGAGATAAACTCCTTTGTTAACAAATTATGGATGTGTGACGTACACTTATCAATTTTATCGTCAATGTCAGCCATCCAAGCTTGTGCCCAGCCAAGGCAGCGCCCAACCAGACAGCCAGCCCAGCTGCCCAAGCCACCATGTTCTATGTTATCCTCGTAGAGTGCAAAATTGCTCAGCCGTATAAACATCTTTTCCAACGCCCAAAATTAGAAAAAGAAAAATAAAATTAGTGAAAGGGAAGAACTGGCAGTACTACATGACAAATTTATGAAACCAATATTAAAAATAATAAAACTATAAATCCATTTTTAAAAAGGGCAAATAATCAATTTTCTTCCCACTGCAGATGAAGGTGACCGCCTCGGCCTGAGTTGATGCTGCTTGTGCTCGCGATCGAGTCATCACTCATCACCATTGTCTCCGATAGTCTCTCTTCAATAATAATTGGGGCTTTTCACTTTTGCATTTGTAAAAATATGATTTATGGGTTTAGAAATTAGAATTCGTTATTGTTTTTTTCTGGTTCCCAGGGACAAAAGTAAGGACCTGGATATTTTGTATTGGCTGGAATTTTCACACAAAAGTTAGCCGAATTTTGTATTGTCTCCATTTAGCGCATTTTTTATTTCACCAATGATGATTATGACGTTACACATTTATCCATCTAAAATCCAAATCCCCACGTATGCATAGGCAACGTCTGAAACTTGCCAAACTTTCTTAATTAACCCTATAGCGCAGGTATTATCCTGTCAACCCCAGACATTTTTGGCTGTTTGGTTTGCTTCCAAAACCAAGCATGCCAAACTGTGACAACACCTAATTTGACAAGGCATCAATCCAAACATTGCCCAAAATTCTCTAACACACCCACAAATTTGGTAATTCTAAAAAAGTCTTCATCAAACAGAACACACAATATTTTTTAGCAATCACAAGATTACAACCCCGAGAGATTGTAATCAGGATGAAAATAAAAAAATACACTCCACAAGGGGCAGCAACTTTCACCCACGAATCAAGGGCAGCACTAACATCAAATGAGTCGTCGCTAGACGAGACGAACTAACGCTAGTAGAAGAGACACCCACACTCATCAAACCAAATCCTACAAGCAACCCTTTAGCAAGACTTGCAGCCAACTAAGGAGCGAGCGCACACTAAAGGATGAACTTGAAGGAGATTGATAAAGGCAAACATCAAGACCTTCAAGATGATGCCTCCAGAAAGGTCACGACGCAAAAGCGCCGTCATCATCAGCCTAAGAGCCTTAGGCTAGGTTTTCACTGAAGAGACTCACGATGGGGCGAAAGAGCAGTTACTTGACAAAACCTCAAAGGAGAAACATGGCGCCCAAAGACATCATCGATGTCAGCCCAACTAGGTTGGGCTAGGCTTTCACCTATAGCGTTCCCCCAACCTTGAAGATGACCTCAAACTGCCCCAAACAATCAAAACAATCTCTGAAAGCAATCGTCCTGCCATAGAAAGACTTCGGGATGAAAACAGGACCTTGCAATTTGTAGCCCTGATGCTCGACCAAGCCAGCGCCCCTCCGCTAGCACAACTCCTACATGCCGACGAAACAGCAGGCAAGCAAAGCTTCTTCTAGGCCAGAACTTCGGCAAAACCGAGAAGCGCTCCATGACTGAGAAGGAAGATGGCCATAGGAGAGGAGGAGCTCCAGGGAGAGGGAGGAGAAGAAGCTAGAAGGAAACTGTTGGCGTAATTAATAATTACACGATAGGTTTAACTAGCCTCAAAAGGCGTGTGTTTGTGCGAAATGTTTAAGTCTAGTTTAGACCTCCGAATATCAGATAATAGCCCTACGTCCAGTGAATTGTATGAGATGTAAGTAACCAGTATTCGGTCCCCCTACTCTTGCAAAGAGGAAAGTATTTATAGGCATAGCATAAATATGATGTTACCGGACTACCCTCTACTTACAACCGACTATAACAGTGATATACAGAGGATTACATTGGGGTAACATGGTAAAATGCTATATGAACATCGTAAAGTACATGTCTTATCGGACGGGACTGGAACCCTTAGTTTTGGCCCTTACTCTAGAGCGGCTTTAGGACCTTCGAGTCTATCTGGCGCAGGGCCGGTCCTAGGATTTTGGAGGCCCGGGACAAAATAAAATTTAAGGGCTCTTATACTGATATAACAAGTATTTAAACTTATATATATGTGAAATTATTCATTGCGCCACCGCTCGTGATCGTGTGATTAAAGGAGCATGTCTTCTGTTCATTTGGTGACTTGGTCATTTAACGTTTGGACTTCGTATTCACGTATAATACGAACTGATGGATATACGGTGGATTGTACATATATAAGGGGCAGAGGAAGACCCAAGATTTTATCTATAGGTATGCCACATCAAAAAATTTATATGTAATTTGGTAAAAATATTTTTTAATTAGGTAGATAGTTATTAAATTTACACTATAATTTAGTATAAATATACTAAATAATATGATAAATCTTAAACTAGAAACATTATACTAACAGGACTTACCTCAAATGGCCAAAGAAAAAGAAAAAACATTATGCACCTATGCTGCAGTCCAAACAACCAAACATGCAAAGAAAAAGAAAAAACAATATGCTGCAATTTTAGAAGAATAATTATCTCTAGACTATTTATAGAATAATGTTTTGCTTGATGTCTATCGTATTAGGCAACCAATTAAGTTATTTTGAGAGATTAATACAAAACCTGTAAGCTGTAGACTCAAAAAATAAAAGGAAAAAATACTCAAATATTGAGAGCTGAGAGATTAACACAAAGCTTACTGTAGTCTCAAAAAACAAAAGAAAAAAATACTCAAATTTTGAGAGCGCAGGGGATCAAACCGCGTAGCTCAGGTTCTTACCTGAGTGCCTTATCCATTAGGAAGCTTAAACTTTGTGATGTAACATATGGAGTATGTATACTTGTTCAACTACCTGTGTATAGGGGCCCTAAAATGTGGAGGCCCGGAGCAGTTGCACCGCTGGCCCTGCCCTAGGGCCGGCCCTGGTCTGGCGAAGCGTGGTTCGGAGGCTCCACAGCTCGAGGAGGCTCCGAAGCAATCTTCTAGTAGAAGTCTAGAGGGCCCTAGAGGGGGCTTTGACGTTCGATGTCTCTTGATCAACTCTTAGTCAACCTTAAGTATAGCGAAAGTTATTTCCCCCAACAGTAGCCCCTCGCATATGGCCCTTCAAGTGTAGGGGTGAGATGCGCTTTAAATCCAGCTGTACTTCAAACCTAAGAGCTTGATTGGGATACACAGATCCCTAAAATCCTCTTTGATCGATGATAGAGGAGCCTTGAATGCAGTTTGCAAGAACGACAGTGTGCACCTCGGAAGCCCTAAATGATGTTAGTTGCGGTTAAATCTCCAAAGTCAAACCGTCGCACTGCTTTACCTGCCATTTTTTACATTGGCCCTACTCATCATAGACAGCGAGGTGGATTCGAAGAGTAACTAAATTTTTGCGCTTAGGGGAGCGTCTAGCGTTTTCACTGCCTACATAAAGGCCCCTAGCCCTGAGCTCATTTTTATGCTCAAGTTATTTTTAGAAGTTCTTGTTTGCTTCGCTTGTTAGCTTCTTTGGTCACCAGTCTTCGAACTCTTAAGGCCCCTTCTCTTCTTTTTTCTTCGAGGCTAGTCTAGGGGCTACTGGTGAGGCCAGCGAAGAGTCCAGCAGAGACTCTTTGGACAACGAAGAAGACGGTGAGGAGGAAGAGGAAGCCGAGGACGATGGACCTTGCCAAATGTCTTCGGCGAAGGAAGCCAGGCCTCAGAGCCTGGTGTCGGAGGCGTCAAAGAGATGGGTTCCTATGCCGAGGCCTTTTGTCTCCTCTAAGACGCCTCTAGACACACTTTCGGTGCCATACCTTTCCATCAATGAGGATCTCGCCAGGTCTGACTCGGTGGCTGAGGTGTCTCGGCATTGCTATGCATACCTCACTGCGGCAGCCGAAGGGGCTTTGATTCAGGTTCATGAAGTAAGTTTTTACTCTGAGAGCCCCTCAACGGCTTTTAACTTTTTTATTTTTTATTTTGGCCTTGGCCTTGATGCACGCTGCTGGGCCTAAAGCTAGAGGGACCCAACCTCCTCATGTACTGGAGCAAAATAATGCCGAAGAACTTGATTTTTTGTCCTTCAACTCTTATCCATCTGCACCTCATGCGTGGGCAGACCTGCGAGAGAAGCGAAGGATACAACGATCATCGTGGCGAAGGGGTTCGCGCCGCTTCCCAAATCCTTTGGATCGGAGAGGTTACAGCTCAAGAAGAGACTCCAGGCGCTCGAGGGGCCATAGCCACCGAGGGGGACAAGGCCCATTATCTCGGCGAGGGGGGCTACTTTTTGTTAGGTGTAGACCATGCCTTTTCATAACTAGTTTGTAACGAAGTCGTTTCTTCAATTGTGTTGTAATTGGAATTGTACTCGATGTGGTACTTCGTATGTATATTTGAGATTTTTATAAAACAATGCTTTTCTTGCAACCTCGAATTGCTGAGCTTAATTCTGCTCGAACGCATACGTTTGTATCACTCCTCCCTTGGTCGTGGTAGGTATTAGCGTAGAGTGTATATGCCACGAGCATTTCCTACGTATCGAAGGATTGGTGTGATCATGTTGATTCGGGGTCATTACGATTAGCGTTATTTATTTAGATGGAAAGCAATGCTTCGAAATTTTTGATAGACGAAGCCATGCTTCGAGATTTCTTTTAATCATAGCGGGATAAAGACGGTTTAGACTTCCATGATGCCCAAATGGTGAAGTAGTAGCCGAGGTGGCTGATGAATTATTAGCTTCGATAAATACGAAGCCCCTTGTACTTCATTGTCACCGGACTTTACCTACTTCGATGATGCAGTGGCCGAAGCCCTTGTGCCCCCAGGAGGACGCTGGATAGGCTCTTGGAGCCCTACATCTAGGCCCACCAGGAAGTCATGCGGAGTTAACTGGTGGCCACGGAGGTGAGGCATTATTATGCTGACCTCGCCTTGGAAACCGAAGGGGTCGAGCACCAAGTGCAAGACGCTTCCAACGTGCCAATCTTAATTTTTAGATTTTAGGCTTATTTTTGGTCAATTTATTTTCCTTGAAGGACCTTGTTTTGATGTGGGCGGCTTCGAGGTCATTCCATAAGCGGAAGGAGGTGGCCGAGCGCATGGAGCACGGCCTTCATCAACATGCCTCAGAAGTCGATGAGAAGATTACTAATTTAAAGGAGGGGTTGCGCTAGGAGCACGAATCTCGTGAGGCTACTAAGGCCGAGACTAGCAGGCTACTTGTAGCAGAGGCCGCTCCAAAGGCCAAAGTCACCAAGCTCAAGGCTGAAAGGGCGACCCTCGAGGGCAATGCTGGGCGTGTGGCAGGCGAGCATATTGCGGACACAATCACTCTGGACGGAGTCATTGCAACGCTTCATGAGTTGATGGCTCATCTAGGGACCACCAGCTGTGACCCGTGCTTCGGAGTGGAGGAGCCCCTAGGCCCTTCGAATGAAGTATCTTCAGGAGGTCTTGTATGTCACTAAAAATACTGTGGTGGGCTTGCGGGGACCTCGGGAAGGGTCATGGCTCAGAGTGTTTAAGGTAGTTAGGACCGAGGCCCATTTATGATTTGGACTCCCGTGGGGTTTTAACTGTGAAATACTAACCGGAGTGGCTAATGAGTTGATAGCTTTGAAAAAGGCAGAGCCCCTTCGGAGCTCATTGCCCTCACTTGACTTAACTAATTTCGATGTTGCGGGGACTGAGCCTGATCAGTCCTAGCCCCTCTGAAAGTTGCCTAGAGGCGAGGTGAATAGGCAATCTAAAAATTCTAGAAAAAACCTGTCAGTTCAAACTTCCACGGCCCAGACTATCTGAGCTTAGTCAGATATTATGGGTACCGGATGAAATAAAAAATATCCGAGTTTTGGATCATCCGGGTTTAACCGGATGATTCGGGCACTACAGATCTAAAACAATATAGATTGCAGAATATTATCTAACCAATGAACTTTAAAAGCATGAATTAAATAAACCCTATGCTTGCTAGTTAATAGATAGATCAACAGTAAATAACAACTAGCAAAGGTAAAGATTGACATAATTGATTTTTACCGAGGTTCGGATCCAATGATCCCATGTCTCCGTTGAGGAAACCCCAAATGGCCGGGTCTCTTTCAACACTAATCCTCACCAAGCGCTCACCACTACAAGCCTTGGTTTTTCACTAGGTTACCTCTTTGATGCCGAGGCAAGGCCGTGTACAAACTTGTCCGATCACCCACAATCCTTAGGTGCTCACGAATCGACGTCTAGCCGTCTAGGAGGGATTACCTTCAAGAGTAATGAATCCATTGACGTGATCTAACGCTGTGTTTTCAAGAATACACCAAAGATCAAGACACACACACCACCACAACTCCCAAGAAGATGGTCAATAAAAAATTAGAGAGATTGGTGAAGAACTCTTAATCCAACTCTCAAGATCCAATCAAGATCAAACACTATGATGAGAGAAAGAGAGTAATATGGCAAGGCTGCTAGGGTTTTGGAAACACGTGCCCTGATTATGGGAGAAGAGAGGTATTTATACCCTTGTCTCAAAACTGGCCGTTAGGACAAAAAATCGCACACTGTTTATCCGGATGATCCGACCTTAACCGAATGTTCTGGACAAAAAATACTTGAAACAGAACCGTTGTTTCGGATAGTCCAGCTTTTGTCTGGATATTTCGTACCAAAAGTAAATTCAAACAGAAAGGTATTTTTGGATCATCCGACCAAGGTCTGGATGCTCTGGGCCATGGAATAAAATCCAACATAGAGCAATTTTTGGATTATGCAGCCAAAGTCCAAATGCTCTGACTCATAAAATAAATTCAACAGAACGATATTCTCAGATCATCCGGATAGCTCCAGATGTTCTAGGCTTCAAAGAAAATCCAAAGAGAACCATGTTTTTGGATTATCCGGCTTGAACCCGGATACTTCGACGTGCAAATTAAATCCAATAGAAACATGTTTTCGGATTATCCGGCTTCAACCCGGATACTCCGACGTGCAAATTAAATCCAACAGAAACATATTTTCAGATACTCCGGACATGTCCGGAGTATCCGGCTTTGCTAGAAAACAAAATCCAACTTAGAAAAATTCCAAAAACTTTTTTAAGAAGATTTTGCTTTGAGCACACATTTTAGAACACAACTCAACACATCCCTCTTAATAGTACGGCATACCTAGACTCAAGATTATATGAAATATAACCAATCATGCACATATGAGCCTAAATTGTACTAAAAGAGGCGATTCCTCTAAACTTGAATAAAAGGCGAAGCTACTTAGATTTTCGACATCTGCTTTCATCTTAGCAATAATGTTAATAGCATTTGATCGCTATTGTCATTAATACTCCAAAAGAAATAAGGAGCCTAGATGCATCAAGATACACTTTTAATCCCCCTTTTGGTGATTGATGACAATATGATCAAAGAAGTGAAAACAAATTACGAATAAGATGAATATTAACATTGAAGCTCCCCCTAAATGCATGCATCAATATAAAACATTAAACTTGACATAAAACACATTTAGGGCATAAACGTGAAATGAACATAATTAAACATGAAACATAGATAGCATTGTTCATTACACTATAGAATCCATGCTAAACATAAATGTAAAACATATTACAAGCCCATTGTTCTTGACACGGATTACAAAAGTAAAGCCAAAAAACGTGAAATTCTAAGTGTGGCCGTCGAGAGAGGCGAGGCTCAACATTTTCTACAAGGAGGGCTCGCTTTTGTTAGGTTTGGATAGTATTTTCTTGTAGTATTCTAATTACGAAGTCTTCGTCTTAAGCTGTAATCGAAGTTGTATTTGCGTTCAGGGTATATTTGATGTTCAAAGTGTATCTAACGAGGTACTTTGTATTCGTAATTCAAGATATTTGTGAATAAGATGTATTTCTTATGACCTATAATGTTTGGGTTGAACTTGCTTTGTATGCATACGCCTTTACTGCTCTCCCTTGCTGGTGGTAGGTACTAGCATAGCGTATAGGTGCTTCGAGCATTTTATGTGTACACAGTAATTGTTGCGAACGTGCAGTTTTGAGGTTATAACTGCTGCTTATTAGTTCACAATACGAAGGGATGCTTCGAATGTTTTGGGTTACTTGGAAACCGAGAGAGCATATCGAGGTGTTAGCTCGAGGTACGCTGCAGCCCTTGTTTTTATCGCTGAAACGTTACTTTGATGTTTTTGTTCAAAGCGTTGCCTTAGCAAAATATCTAGTGACCTCGAAAGCCTAAATCTAGTTTTGTTCAAACGCATATACTTCGTACTTCTTTCCTCGAATGCATATATATATTGTGAGCATGTGCTGAATGTTGGGCTATAACATGCTGATTCGAGGCTATTATCGTTATTATCATTTCCTTGGAAACGAGGCGATGGTTTGAATTTTTACAATAGACGAAGCAATTCCTCGAATTTTTATAAGGGATGAAGCAATGCTTTGAATTTTTATAAGAGACGAAGCAATGCTTTGAATTTTGGGTTGCTTGGAACCCGAAGGCATGTATTGAGTTATTGGCTCAAGGTACGGTAACCCCTATTTATATTGCTTTGGGCCCAGGGCCACTGTGAAGCAATAAAGGTAGAGCGGATCACACCGATATTTTTTAGAAACTGAAGCAATGCTTCAAACCAAGGGACGCTTAGGATCCGAAGATACATATGTCTCTGTTCTTATCGCTTCAGGCCCAGGGGCGCTGTGAAGCAATAAAGGTGGAGCGGATCACACTGATATTTTTTAGGAAGCGAATCAATGCTTCGAACCAAGAGGCGCTTGGGACCCAGAGACACGTATGTCTCTGTTCTTATTGCTTAGGGCCTAGGGGCACTGTGAAGCAATAAAGGTAGAGCGGATCACACCGATATTTTTTAGGAAACGAAGCAATGCTTCGAACCAAGGGGCACTTGGGATCCAGAGACATATATGTCTCTGTTCTTATTGCTTCGGGCCTAGGGACACTGTGAAGCAATAAAGGTGGAGTGGATCACACCGATCGGGCTTCGCACCATGGAATCACATACCTTCGATTATAGAAGAGGATGCTGGAGCCTGTTTGATTTATACGACCGGAGCTAGCTTCATCATTTATGTAAAGCATCTTTGAAGATGTTCCGCAAGCAGATGTCTGTAGAAGGAAAGACTCTGGTAGGGCCCGTAATCCTTAAGGCATTGGATGTCATAGAGAGGACTCTGACGGGTCTCATAGCCCCTTGGGTGTCTTCAAGATCTATGGAGCCCTTAGGACCCAAGGTATTGGCTTTAGCTGGAGAATCCCCGGAGTGCGACGTAGGCTTCGAGATCCGAGGGGATCTCCAAGGAGAGGCAACGCCCTTACTTTTCTTTGGAGGCATGCTTCAAAGTTAGGAACAAAAGTGTTGTGGTAGAGAAGCTATTTAAAACTAGGTTTAACTACACGACAGGTTTAACTAGCCTCAAAAAGCGTGTGTTTGTGCGAAGTGTTTAAGTCTGGTTTAGACCTTCGAATGTCAGATAATAGCCTTACGTCCAGTAAATTATATGAGATGTAAGTAACCAGTATTCGGTCTCCCATACTCTTGCAAAGAGGAGGGTATTTATAGGCACATTATAAATTGGATGTTACCAAACTACCATCTACTTACAACCAACTATAACAGTGATATACAGAGGATTACATAGGGGTAACATAATAAAATATCGTATGAACACCGTAAAGTACATGTCTTGTCGGACGGAACTGGAGCCCCTGGTTTCGGCCCTTACTTTGGAGCGGCTTCAGGGCCTTCGAGTCTGTCTGGCGGAGTGTGGTTCGGAGGCTCCGAAGCAATATTCTAGTAGATGTCTAGAGGGCCCCGGAGGAGGCTTCGACGTTCGATGTCTCTTGATCTACTCTTAGTCAACCTTAAGTACAGCGGAAGTTATTTTCCCCAACAGAAATGATCACACGCACTGCAGAGATGAAGCTGGCCAAGCCAACCATGGGCACGACATGGGCGACACGAAGGGAGAACATAACCAGTCACGCCCACTGCTGAAGGCCCCTCGCGCACCACTCCACGATGCCTGGAACAATCCAGAACTGAATATCCTACATCTACCTTAAAGCTAGCATTCAGCGGGTACCAAAGAAGGCACCACCAAGACCAATGACCCTTCGACAGAAAGAAGAAGACCACTAAGAAGACAAACGACGCCAACGACGGCCTCAACAGGTCAATGCATCGAAGGCAGAAACTAGAGATCCCCACGCCGGAGCAAACCACGTACGCCAACTCGCCCCACACCGGGGTACGACCATCGAAGCATCACTAAGAGCACCGTCGCACAAGCAGACAAGATCGCCAGCCCCCTGAGCCTCGAGCCACCACCCAACCAGAGAAGAGAGGAGAGCAACTACTACAAGGGAGGGAGGGGGAAGGGTGGTGTCTACAAGGGGGAAAAAGGACCACAAGATCCAACGCCTGATCGATGCCACTTCGCATGCAGCTGGCGCCACCAACTCACACCTCTCTGCGCGCAGAAGCTAGCCTGAAGCCAGCCAACTTTGCGCTAGAGCAGGCCTCAACACCCCGCTGCCAGCCTTCCAAAAAGGCAGCCTAGGAAGGAGAACAGGGGCCTCACCACGCGCTGCCCTAAGGCCG
>KE371041.1:275021-297327 GCA_000418225.1 Zizania latifolia
TTGGTTTGCATTATTTGGCACATTATTTGTGCACAATTGTAGGTAAATTTATACAGAAACTGTAAATTCATATACAAAAGAAGAGCTGAAAGGAAGTAAATACATCTCAAGGTTTTATGGTTCCTTGTGTTTGACAGTTTCAGGTTGTTATTCAAAACTGGATTGTGGAGATGGTTGATTTGCTGTGCCCTCGGGGAAGTGTATATGCGGGATGAAATGGTAGGATGTGATGTGCGTTTTAAAGAACTTGCATCATTGTTACATTGCTGATATCATTTGGCAATTTGTAATCAGTTTGACATTGTTGATGCCATCAGCGTTACCAAGCTTTTTGTGATCTGGTTGCTCCAACTTGAGTTCTGTATATCTTGTTATCTATTACATCTCCACCAACGTGAGTTTATATTGTCAAACTGAACCTGACTTTATCATGTCATTATTGGATGTGTGAATTTTCTAATTTTTCGCTTAATTCCTGGAGGAAGCTTGAACTATTACAACTAAGTTAGAAGATCGATAGGCTAGCAACTTGTCCGTCCTGTGTACCATAAGATTTTTAATAATTCATACATACTGTGTATCATCTTTTGATGGGATCTTATAGTCTGTGCTATGTAGCGACTATGTATCAGAGCTTAGTACATCATATTGTAATAATCCCATTTGGTACAATTGGAATGGTTTTTGACGTGTTTTTGTTGAGGAACTACCGTGTGTAGTCCAGAGTTTCAAGACAAAAAACAATAGACACAATATGTAGGAGAAAAACTAAACTTCTTTATTGTTTAAATTCAACCATATACAAATGAGGAGATGACCCCTCTATTTGTAGGCACAAACTTCTAAGAGATAGACGTGCCCAACAACCGATACTTATATTCTGGATATTCGGTTTCCTAACACTCTCCCTTGGGCACTTCTCGCGATATGCATATGTCTCATCAAAACTCTCCAAAAGTCCAGTGAAAAAAATTAAGAGAAAGAGTACATAGCGCGTGTCTTGGTTACACGAATTGCCTTATTAAAAACCTCAATATGAGAAACTTTAGAAAAACTCATTCAAGAGAAAAGAGTACAATTCACCCAAATATTTCATAAGATTTTCAAGATCAAATCGGGTACTTAGTCTACTTAGCTAAGATTAAATTATTCTTGTCGATGTTATGTGAAGTTTCTTTTCCTAAAATATACAAGTCATTAAGTCTAACGAATACATCTTTCAAAGCTAGATATTTTAGGAAAGACTTAGTGAATAATCTATAAGATTTTTACATGACTTGGTGCGCATCACCTTTAGTTCATTCGTCTTATGCAATTCATGAGTATAGAAGAACTTGAGGTTTATGAGCTTCATCAAATTGCTCTTCACATATCCTGACTGCATTTGTGCAACGCAAGTTATATTATCTTTATGAATAATAGTGAGGGTGTTAATATGATTCAATTCTCAAAACTTCTAGATGTGATGAACCATTCTTCTAAATCATACACATTCTAGTGAGGCTTAATATAAAAATTATTATTTTTGAGTGGTTCGTCGAAGTCAATACAGGACTTTGCTTTGACAATTTTCTAGGATACTGCAGTTCCACCACATAGGAAAACATAGCTAGATCGTGCGAGTAGGCTTACAGTAAACGTAATGTCCGGCCTAATGCAGTAGGCCATGTACATTAGCGTACCTATAGCACTCAAGTATGGGAATCCTGATCCCAAGATTTCTCCCTCTCTTCTCTAGATCTGTATGGATTTATGGTCTGCTTGCAATGACCTTCTGTCTATAGGGGTTTTGGATGGAAATGAATTTTCAAAGCTAAATATCTTCAACATTTTCTTAGTGTAAGTGGATTGATGCACTAAAATTCATCAGTCACATGCTCTAGCTGTAAGCCTAAGCAAACTTGGTTCTATCTAAGTGATTTGTTTCAAACTCAAATTCAAAGAATGAGTTTGCTTCCTCTATTCACTTGGTATTCAGACCATATTCATAATACATTCAGGGATCTTCATTATTCATGCAGCATTTCTTTCAGAGGAATATACTATATACTACTAAGACTATTATTTCTATCTTGGTTCAAGACATGATACTTCATGTACCTTCATACAAACATTCGATCCAAGCTCCCATGCAAATAATAACATCAATTAATTCATTACTCAACATAATTTTGACTTTCAAGTTAATTTTTAACTTCATGTTGATTCTTCCAACTTCTAGTCGATTTCAATTTTCAACTGCTAGTTGACTGCCATTGAGATTATATTTCTAAAGGTAATTTAGCCCATGATTAGAGAATAGATTTCACAATTAACTCCTGGCAGTTGAGTGAAAACTTTATACAGCAAACCATGCTTTTTCTCTTACTATTATTTCTTGTTCAGACAATTTAGTTGTCATTGCATTCTTATAATCTTTTTAATCTGACCTCTTTATACATTCAATGAGCGATACAAGCTCAAGGTCAAGATTTATGATCGTGGAAATAATAAATAGTAAGTACAGATAATTGGTAGTTACTATATCATAGGATTCACCAGAACTTCTATAATTTCTAGTTATTTTATCGTGGGTTACACATTCTGGTGCTTCATCATCTTACTCACCATTATTTTCCATATGGAACCAAGGTCCTTTAGTGTACCAGCGACTATTTTGGTGCGCACCTTATCGCCAGTTTCTTTCTGCATAGAAAGATTCAAATTGGTATGCCTATTTCTGAGGTTCTATACCTTTGCCAGATCTCAACTGGTTCCCCTTCATTCTATGGGGCAGTTTTTGTGATTAAGTATGATAAGCTCCCATGTCCTGTTTTCACCAAACGTCTCCGGTTACTTAGGGACATGAAGAATTGGAGTTCTCATCCAATTATTTTTGTTCGAGGCCTCTGGACGATATGAGGGATACCTTTTCTTTCTTCGGTATTTCAACCTCTCTGGTGCATTTCATTCAGGTAATGAAACTTAGCCATGCTTTTCAGATCACAAAAACAATTAGGCAGTATAACTTCTAGTTATTGGACACTTCAGGTATTTCTGTACTTCTAATACTTCTTACACTGTATTCATTAGTGCGAGGTAATGTGTATGATTCCTTCCATTTCTACCATAATTTACTGATATTTTTCATCTAAGGGCTCATTCTCTCTCCCTAAATAACGAAAAATTATAAAAGTAGAAGGCTATATGCAAATCTCTGTTCACAAGTTTTATGGACTTTTTGGAGAGAGCCTTTTCAATCTACTATGGTAGTGGGATATGCACATACTTCAGGTAGACAATTTAACACTAGTTGTACTGTTGTTGAGTAGATGTTGTATGCTAATAGTTTGAATTATGTTTGAGATCCGCTATATTTAGAACTGCATGTCCTATTCATGACGGATAAATTACAACTCTGCAATAATGGTATAGCAATTCTTTTAATTCTTTATTGCTTATGCTTAGTCTATTTAGGTAGATAAATGATACTTAGTGCCCTACTTTGTCACTCATATCAATGCATTAATCATCAAGCGTTATTCTTTAGTCTTGTCCTTTCAGATGGACTATTTATGATGATCAAGACATAGGGTCAAGCAGATAATAGACATGCATGTGTCTATTATAAAGATTTATGAGCTTCAAGCAGTATCATAATAGCCCATACAGGGGTTTAATAAGACCAAAACATTCTCTAGATACTATCTAGGAATGATTTTACATTGGTCTAGTGATTAATTTCCTAGCTATGCATGCGGGCACATTAATCTTTATGATTTAGAAAATTATTTCACTTTTAAGCTATAACCATATGAGTTGTTAACTTATTTTTCTCATAATTCGAAAACCAAAATTGACATAATGCATAATTCTAAATGGGAGAGATAAAGTCTTAAAGTAGCATACACTTCAAGTGTATTTATAGAATAGCCCAAATATCAAAGAATGTATACTTCTAGTATAATTTCTTCAATTTCTGCAAACCTTAAGAAAGATTAAGTGGGTTCAAGATACAACAATGCTTCATTGCTATGCAAAGTTATCCCACAAATTATATGACCATAGCTCTTCTAGGGCCTACAAAATGCATTTGTTGCTTCTAGCAACAATCATAATATTTCTTGTTCTTGTTCATCTAGAAACATTTTTTTCTCAAAGTTATATTAATGGATCTGTAAGCCATAATTGATTCATTCCTTTTTATTTAGGTATTACACAAGATTTTAGTCTAAGACAATTTATTCATGCGCAAGGAAGTAGCAACAGAATAATAAATGCCTTAAACATGCTACGATATACTGGAAATAATTCATTGCAGTGAAAGATATTTGCTCTTCAAAAACTTCCAATCTTTCATTCAATTTGCTCTTCTAGAGTTACAATTATTCAATCCTTTAATATTTAGCTACATTCAGATGACATCAAAACTCTAATTCTAGATAAAGCATGCAAGAATACCAGCCACTTCTTTTTTTGTAGCTGTTTTTCACTTATGATGATATTGGTAGGCTTCTATTGACATCATGAGAAAGTCAACCGAGATTTCACGGACACTACCACCTATCATGAGAGATGTGCAGTTTCAATCATGAGGGTGTCCTTACTCACTGCGATGGTAAGATGTTTCTTAAGTTGTTACTTTCAGTATATTTCTCTATGATGTACTTTGGTGCCTTGCAAATGCTGGACCATATGACTTGACATTCTTGGTTGTCTTGCCATTCTCATCACTACGCTTCACTTCGTATGTCATCACTTTTCTTTTATCCCTATCCCGCTTCTTATGGCGGGTTTTGCACAACCTTTAAAGAAAATGCATTAGCTTCAAGGCTATTGCACTTTTATTGTGGCTACGAAATAAAGTTCTTCTTTAATATTTCATCTTGAACCTCATTGAGCTACAACACGTCAATAATTTCAGAATACTTCATATATTTTAATTGACGATAGTTGCGTGTGGATTTTGCCGCGTTTGGGTAGAAAGTGGAGTCTTTTTAATTTCTCCTTAATCTGAGGTCTCTTTCAAATGGAGATTCAGAAACGTATAGATTCGGTGCAACGCGGAGTTAAACTCTCAGGCATACTTAGGAAGAGTCAGAGTCAGATCCATTCTAGCTCTACTAGAGACTTGATGGTGTACTTCAGGTGCTCGAAATGCTCATTCAAGGCATTGTTGGGTTATGGGGAGGCTACGCTAGCGCTTAATTTCAAAAATTTACCCCGTTACCTCAGGAACCATGCGTGTAATAGGATCATGGATCGTTACCTTGAGCCTCGAGATACGCTCAGACAGTGGAAGTAGAGTCGATGAAGCGCATCCTTGAGCTGCTCCTCCTTGCTAAGCTAGTTAGTCGGCGATCCGGCGATAAAGATGACACGATCCTATGATCCGATGATCTCTACGGGAAGAAGGCGAATACCACTATTGGAGTAGTGTCTCCACGGTATTCACACGTCGGGGACAGGATTACCTCACGCCGGCGTGCTAGCACCACTCGTGAGATCCGGGGAGATCGATCACAACACTTGTAATCGAGGAGAGAAGAGAGGTGGCGGCTAGGGCTCTCAACCAGGAGCAATAGCGGGAACAACCAGCAACATTTTCGTGCTTTCCCCACCTCTCTTTATATAGTGCCCTGTCATAGGCCTTTAATCTATATTAAAGCCAAACAGATCTAATCTGTTCGCCTGGACCGAAAATTCTGTCTCTAATCAGATCTTCCAAAAAATAAACTTCTGTATCGAATTTATTTTGACCCAAAACTTCCGGTCTAACCAGAACTTCCGGTTCGTTCAGGTAGGTCCGGAACTTTCAGTCCAACCGGAACTTCTAGCTACTCTAGAAAACCGAAACTAGGGCTGGCCCTGAACTTTTGGTCTAACTGGAACTTCTGGATGCTCCAAAACCCGGAACTTTCGGCTCTCAGCCAGAACTTTCGGTTCCCCCAGAATTCTCTTGGCACAATTCCATCAGTTTCCCACTAGCACATGAGCCAATTCTTGTAAGCTTTAAAATCTAATCCCCTTAAGCGTGCGACCTGATAGGTTCATATGCAAACGGCCGCTACTCAGAAACCCTTTCCGAATTGCCGATCAATAGCGGTACCTAGCAGTACATATTGACCGCCGAAAGCATACAAAGTCAAAATCATACTTTCTGAACCTTGATATACTCACACACCATTCCCTTTACCACACGATATCAATCAAGCTCAAGGTGAGATTTGTGTCACCCTTGTTGATAGCTCGACACTTCACTCGATCAAGTAGTGGATTCATTCATGATCAATTCTTTGATCATAGTGGCATGGCCATGTACTTTCCAATCCGACTACCTCGAGGGGCCTAGAGACGTCTCTCCCGTTATTTAGGAGGGGTAAATTCCATCTTGACCGCTCACATCCCACGACATGTTTCTTGACACACCCTAAAGCAACCTTTATAACTACCTTGTTATGGAATAGCGTTTGGAAGCCCCAAAGTGTGCTATTACACATTCTGGAATCAATGACAATCTCAAGTCTAAGGATTCTGCAGGTACACCATTTGAGATGACAACTGATGGTATTTTTAAAATAACAATCTGAGTAGTATCTCAAAGTGGGTCTATCCAACTCCATGTTCACTAACATGAGTCTACATCACTGATTTGACATCTCCATGTCTATGATCTTTGAAACATGATCATCAATCAGACAGATGTGCTAATCTATAAATCATCACTGTCTCACATGACGATATGAGATTAGGGATTGTTTAGAACAACATCATAACACAAAGAGTCTCACAAACAAGTCATCAAATTGCTGATCAATGTAAAAGATATTTATTCAAGGAACAAGATAACCAATTATCCAAATGTACATCAGCATAGATAAACTAACTTCTTCTCACATACACTCAACTTACTCACGTAAGTATCAAATACCCATAGAGCTCAAGTGCGTCTCATGCTTGGGCTATGAGAGAGGCTTCGTCAATGGATCGGCTATGTTTAAATCCGTGTGCATCTTGTATATCTTCACATCACCTCTATCTATAATCTCACGGATCAGGTGATAGCGCCGCAGTATGTGTTTGGACCTCTGGTGTGACCTAAGCTCCTTGGCTTGCGCAATGGCACCACTATTATCACAATAGAGGTCCACTGGACTGGACGCACTAGGGACAACACCCAACTCTGAAACAAACTTTCTGATCCAAACTACCTCCTTTGTAGCTTCCGGAGCTGCAATATACTTGGCCTCTATCGTTGAATCTGCAACCGTTTTTTGCTTGAAACTCTTCCAACTCACTGCGCCTCCATTGAGGCAGAACAAAAATCCAGACTGCGATCGCGAATCGTCCTTGTCGGTTTGAAAGCTAGCGTCGGTGTAACCATTTACAACGAGCTCCTCCTCACCTCCATAGACCAGGAACATATCCTCAGTTCTTCTCAAGTACTTAAGAATACTTTTTACAACCGTCCAGTGACATTCACACAGGTTTGACTGATATCTGCTCGTAACACTTAGAGCATAAGAAACATCTGGGCGTGTACAAAGCATGGCATACATGATGGATCTGATTGCGGAGGAATACGGGATCACACTCATCTTCTCTAGCTCATTAGGTGTCGAAGGACACTAACTCTTGCTGAGAGAAATACCATGTGACACTAGCAGAAAATCTTTCTTGAAATTCTGCACATTGAACCGTTTCAATACCTTATCAATGTACATACTTTGGCTTAATCCAATTAACCTTCCCGATCTATCTCTATAGATCTTTATGCCCAAAATGTATGCTGCCTCTCTAAGATCTTTCATCGAGAAACTTTTTCTCAACGAAGACTTGACAGCATTTAGCATAGGAATATCATTTCCGATCAACAATATATCATCTACATATAAGACCAGAAATACAAGTGAGCTCCCACTAGCCTTTTTGTAAACACATGGCTCTTCTTCATTCTTGATGAAGCCAAACCCTTTGACTACCTCATTAAAACGAAGGTTCTAACTCCGAGAAGCCTGCTTCAGCCCATAAATGGACCTTTGCAGCTTGCAAACTTTCCCAGCACTCTCTGGATCATCAAGACCTTCAAGCTATGTCATGTACACATCCTCACTTAGGTTTCCATTAAGGAAAGCCGTCTTGACATCCATTTGCCATATCTCATAGTCATGAAATACGGCAATTGCTAGGATGATCCAGATAGACTTTAGCATTGCGACGGATGAAAACGTTTTATCATAATCAACACCTTGAATCTGCCTGAAACCATTCGCCACCAATCGTACCTTATAGATGTGAACATTTCCATCAACGTCTATCTTTTTCTTAAAAATCTATTTACACTCAATAGTTTTTACACCATCGGGTGGATCGACCAAGTTCCAAACTTGATTCTCTCGCATGGATTCTAATTCGGATCTTATGGCTCCAAGCCATTTCTCAGAGTCAGGTCCCATCACTGCTTCCGAATAGGTCTTAGGTTCATCATTGTCCAACAATAATATGTCACGCTGCCTAGTGGTTAAAAACGTTAACCGCTCGGGCGTATGACTTAACCTCTCCGATCGACGTGGGACTGGTGTCTCGACAACAGGCTCTGCAATATCTTGCATGTCGAGTGGTGATTCAGTAGGAGGTGAAACACTTTCTAGTGGCTCTTGAACCTCTTTGAGACGCACTGTGCTCCCACTAACCCCTTTTGAGAGAAACTCTTTCTCCAGAAAAACACCATTCCGGGTGACAAACACTTTGCCTTCTTTCCGGTTATAAAAGTAATACCCTTTGGTTTCCCTAGAATATCCCACAAAGAAGCATTTATCAGATATGGGAGTGAGCTTATCAGACGTTAAATGCTTTACATAGGCCTCACAACCGTAGATCTTTAGAAAAGACAACCCGGGACGCTTCCCAATCCATATCTTATATGGTGTCCTCTCTATAGATTTAGATGGAACTCTGTTTAATGTGAAAGTAGCAGTTTCTAAAGCGAATCCCTAGAAAGACAATGGAAGATCAGTTAGACTCATCATCGACCGGACCATGTCCAACAAAGTTTGGTTCCTCCACTCAGACACCCTATTCCACTGAGGTGTACCAGGTGGAGTCAGCTGTGGAACAATTCCACACTGCTTCAGATGATCATTAAACTCATTGCTCAAATATTCACCTCCACGATCTGATCGTAGAAATTTAATTGTCTTGCTAGTATGATTTTGTACCTCATTCTGGAACTCCTTGAACTTTTCAAAGGATTCTGACTTATGCCTCAATAAATAGATGTAACCATATCTACTAAAGTCGTCAGTAAAAGTTATGAAGTACTGAAATTCACCTCTGGCTGTAGAACTCATTGGTACACACATCAGTATGCATGATGGCCAATAGCTCATTTGCCCTCTCACTTTGATCAGTGAAAGGCGTCTTAGTCATCTTGCCAAGTAAACAAGACTCACATGTGTCAAACGATTCAAAATCAAATGACTCCAAAAGTCCATCTCTATGGAGCTTCTGCATGCGTTTCTTATTTATATGACCCAAACGATAATACCAGACATAGGTAGGATTCAAATCATTGAGTCAACGTTTCTTTGTATTAATGTTATAAACATGTGTATCCTTAAGATTCAGAACATATAAGCCATTCAACAATGGACAAACACCATAGAGCATACCATTCAAAAATATCGAACAACACTTGTTCTTTATTACGAATTCAAAACTGTCTCCCTCTAAACATGACGAAGAGTAATGTTTCTGCCCAAGGCGGGAATAAAATAACAATTATTTAACTCCAAAAGTAATCCTGAGGGTAGCGATAAAGAATAGACGCCGACGGCCAACGCAGCAACTTTTGTACCATTGCCGACGTGAACATCTAATTTGTCTCTTGCGCACTTCCTAGTCCTTTTCAGCCCTTGCAATGATTTACAAGTGTGAATCATTGATCCGGTATCAAATACCCATGAATCACTTGGACGAGTAGCAAGATAAATTTCAATAACATTTATACCTAAAGCGGAAGTCACACTTTTCTTCTTTTTCTTTTGTTCTTCCAAGTATAATATGCAATTCCTCCGCCAATGGCCAGGCTTATGGCAGTGGTGGCAAGTGTCAGAGCTAGCAGGGCCTGAGTTTGACTTTCTAGCAGAATTAGACTTAGAGCTTGAGATCACATCTGGAGCTTTAGCATTTCCCTTACGCTTTCTCTTCTTACTTTCCTTTTGAACTATCATCACATGACTAGGATTTTTCTTAAGGCTTTTCTCGGCTATTTTGAGCATCCCATGCAACTCAGCCAAAGTTTTCTTCATGCCATTCATATGATAATTCATGATGAATGGCTCGAAGCTCGCAAGGAGCGACTGAAGAATCACATCTATGGCCAAATCTTTATCAAGTTTAGAGCTGAGCTTCTCCATGTTCTCAATATAACCAATCACCTTGATCACATGAGGACTCACTGGACTGTCTTCCGCCAACCTGCAAGCAAACAAGGACTTTGAGACATTATACCTCTCAGTCCGTGCTTGGTTCTCAAACATGCCCTTCAACCCCACGATCATTTCGTAGGCATCCCTGTCCTCATATTGCTTCTGAAGCTCAGAAGATATGCAGGCAAGCATGAGACAGCTAACATCAATTGAATCACTGGCGTGCTTCTCATAAGCCCACCTTTCAGCAATTGGTATACTATCCGTTGGTTTATTAGGGTGTGGTTTCTCTAGAATCTAATCCTTATTCTCCTGTTTTTGAACGATTCTCAAATTCCTATACCAATCTATAAAATTTGTTCCAAATAATTTCTCCCTTTCAAGGATAGGTCGCAGATTAAAAATAGAAGTGTTCTTTGCAGTAGGTGCCATGATCTACAACAACAATATAAGGTTCAACACTATGCTATGTTAATCTTCTATCAAATAAACTATCTATATTCATCTAACTCCTAGTAAGCTTTGACATCACTGCTAAAAGATTAGTGATATAGGTAAGCAATACTTTACTAATCACATCTCTATGTGACTCTTGTTCGTTGGGGTAGCATCCAATGCCCGACTCCCAACTCCATGCCCCAAAACCCAAAACTGTGTTGATAGCTTTGTTAAGCAAACCAATACTCTGCATGTTGTTGTCCAACATCCACCCTAACTGGTCAAGATAAAAGATGGCACCCTGCTTTGGTAGACCCACCATCGATGATCGAGAACCTTAGTAGGTGCAGCTATTGAAAGAGCATCAATACTTAATTTTCTGAGGGAAACTATTCTAACATGGTAACGATGCCTACCGCACACAGAACACGAAAGAATAGTATGACAGGAACATAAGTAAACATCATAGGCAATCAAATTAACTGTGACATAGTATGGCCCTTTCGCATGGCGATTTCCATCTCCATGGTTCCTGTCCTTCGGGTCATCACGCTTCAGGCCTCCATGAACTTGCACCAGTCTATTACACCTAATAGCACTATACTAATTACATGAGTAGAAGCATCACATGTCGACACGCAGGTTGTACAAATTTTGAACAGCCTTGGGCTGTAATGAACCATGACACGCAGGCCATGTTATTACAAGTGAGTATCATATACTTTACAAGGCCATACCAGTCACAACATTCCCTGCAAAAACAAGTTAGGCAGAATCTACTCGTGACTTAACTAGACCCGGAACTTCCAGACAGTAGGCCCAGAACTTCCAGTCGAAGAGCTCGAAACTTCCTACTCAGGGCCGGAACTTCCGAAATCAACCTTCTGACTCGAATTTATTTTGGCCCGGAAGTTCCGAGTCACACCCGGAAGTTCCAAAAATAACCTTCTGTACAAAATTTATTTCTGTCCGAAACTTCTGGGTCACACCTGGAACTTCCAAAAATAACATTCTGTATCAAAAATTATTTCGGCCCGGAAGTTCTGGTCCAACCGGAACTTCTAGAAAATCCGACGACAAAAACAATAGATCTAATCTATTTCCATCACATATCACCATATGTGATTGATCCAGATCGAACATTACGCACGTAGGCTCTGATACCACTGTTGGGTTATGGGGAGGCTATGCTAGCGCTTAATTTTAAAAATTTACCCCGTTAGCCCAGGAACCATGCGTGTAATGGGATCATGGATTGTTACCTTGAGCCTCGAGACACGCTCAGGCAGCAGAAGTAGAGTCAATGAAGCGCGTCCTCGAGCTGCTCCTCCCTGCTCCGCTAGTTAGTCGGTGATCCGGTGATAAAGATGACGCGATCCTATGATCCGGCGATCTCTACGGGAAGAAGACGAGCACCACTATTGGAGTAGTGCCTCCACGATATCTACACGTCTAGGGATAGGATCACCTCGCGCTGGCGTGCTAGCACCACTCACAAGATCTGGGGAGATCAATTACAACACTTGCAATCGAGGAGAGAAGAGAGGTGGCGGCTAGGGATCTCAACAAGGAGCAATAGCGGCAACAACTAGCAACCTTTTCGTGCTTGCCCTACCTCTCTTTATATAGTGGCCTATCATAGGCCTTGAATCTGTATTAAAGCCCAACAGATCTAATCTGTTCGCCTGGACCGAAAGTTCTGGTTCTAACCGGAACTTCCGAAAATAGCCTTCTCTATCGAATTTATTTCGACCGAGAACTTCCGGTCTAACCGAAACTTCTAGTTCATCCAGGTAGGTCTGGAACTTCCGGTCCAACCGGAACTTCCGGCTCCTCCAGAAAACCGAAACTAGGGCTGGCCCGGAACTTCCGGTCTAACCAGAACTTCCGGATGCTCCAGAACCCGGAACTTCCGGCTCTCAGCCAGAACTTTCGGTTCCCCCAGAATTACCTTAGGCACAATTCCATCAAGCATCTCATAGCATTCTCTAATTCATCATAGCCATACACTCATCCTTCAAAGTGGAGAGAGATATGTCGGAGAAAATGAACTACTTGATAATTTTCATCCGGCAAGGGACATGTTCATTATTTTCCATGGCCTATGGTGTTGCGGGGCTTCTTGGCTCCAAGTACGATCCAGACATCAGATAACTAGGTGAGATGGTTATGGCCATCTGCACTTTGCTCAGCGAATTACTTGATCGCGATGCAAGTCATCTATAATGCGCATGTTACTTCTAGTAAAATTGCATCACATTGCTAAATAGAGATATGAATAAAATTACTGTAATTTTCTAGTATTTTTCTGTGCAATTCTATATTTACTGATAATTAAATGCATACGGGCAAATAAGGACAGTAAAATAGTAAACAGTAAATAAGCATAGAAAATATTGCTGAAAAGAAAAAAATGGATGTGAAATTCGGATTCCGGAGGTCCTTTTATGCAAGAAAAGGGTATTTCCAAAAATTTTCAGCGAATCCGAGGGTCCATACGTAAAATTCATATTTTCTACGTGATTTTTTAGAAATCTAGGGGCCTCTATGCAAAATTCTTATTTTCTGCGTGAAATTCTATAAATTCAGGGGTAAAAATTCAAATTTACCTTTTCTTTTCTTTTTCTTTTCTTTTCTTTTCTTTTCTTTTCCTTTCTTCTATTCTTTTTCCTTCTTTCCTCCTTTTCCTCGTTCTCTGGCCTTTTTTTCACGGCCCGTCATGGCCCTTCACAGGGGATAGGCGGCTGGTGGCAACCCTAGCCGCAGCGGCCACCTTTGGCGGTCGCACGTGGGCGCTGGCGGTGGTTGCTGCGGGCGTTGCGTGGTGCTGCTAGCGCGACGGTGAGCACTGCAGGCAGCACGGCGCGATGCAGCGGGCGGCGAGGGCGTGCTACGAGCGCAGGCGGTGGCCCGACGCGCGTGCAAGCGTGAGTTGTGGGCGTGGCGTCGTGGTGCTTTAGGCGTGCGTGGATGTATGCAGGCGTGGGCGCCGACCGCGGCTACTGGCGTGGCTACGTCATCCGGTGTGGGCGAGACGCAGCGCCTGTGGGTGCAGCCATGGCACGGTGGCGAGCCGCGCCATGCAGGGTGGCGGCGGTGCAGCATGCGGGGCTGCAGTAGTGCAGTGCAACACTGCCAGATTTATAGGATGTGGGGGCCACTGCCATGTGGGGCGAGCAGTCGTCGACGCCGTGCGGTGCAGCTGTCTTACGGGACAGCAGCGACGTGGTGGTACTGCCGCCGGTCGTGCAGGGCCGTGGTGACCATGAGGGATTGACGGGGGCACGTGGGTGGCCAACTACAGTCCGATGGCGGCCGCGTTCGAGCGGTAATCCGATAATTAGTGACTGCCTACAGGCGATGATTCTGCATGCCATGCCGAGCGTAGCCAGTGTCAGCGCGTACTGCCCACGACGATGTAGTGGCCTGGATGGCGACTACTGTCATAACATCGTTCAGGATGGCTGGCCTATCAGAAACATGCTGAACAGCATGGTATTATATCTCACTTATATAGTAAATTAGATCTAATCTATAAAACTGATCTATTCAGAGATAAATTCAATTGCATACATACTTGTGATGCTGGTAGATCATTGCTGTAGATCGTTTTCCCCCACAGTAGAGCTTCGTGCTGATAACGTGCTGAGGAACTCTGCTACCATGTACAGTCCAGAGCTTCGAGATAAAGAACAATCGATACAGTATGTAGGAGAAAGCCAAACTTCTTTATTGTTTAGATTCAACCGTATATAAATGAGAATTTGACCCTTCTATTTATAGGTAAAAACCCCTAAAAGATAGATGTGTCCAATAACCGATACTTATCTTCTAGATATTCAGACAGTTTTGATGTCGCAGTGTTAGATTCAGTTCCGTTTTAAGTTGTTCTTCCTTTTAGACGTGGCCTGACAGCTTGTTTGAAGGTTAGAAAGATTATCTCTGCAAAAATCAAATAAATTCCCTTTACACTTGGAAATTAGATGTCTGCGACATTTGAGGCTCACGAACCAAAGAATGAGTTCTGCATCGCGTTTGTCATGTATAAACTGTGAAATTCACAGGGCTAAGGAATCTATTACAGAGATGTTTGGTTCAGTTCGGTACTGAGATGTTCATGCAGTGTGTGATGAAATGTCCTTGATGCAGCGTGTGATGAAAAAACTGATGTGCTAACGTACTTGTTACACCGTAAATTAATAGCGACAAACACTATTGTTACAATATTTTAGTGTATTTTTACTGCAAATTACTGTAGCGGAAGACTCATTTTAATGTTTGCCGGTGGATGCAGCGCCTTAGGCAAATTCCAAATAGGCATCAGCACCACAAATCGGCGCAACGTGAGATCCGGTGCCGGCTCAATCATGCATCAGCACCAACCAAAATGGGCATGGGATCCAATCACAGAGGGGTTGGAAGGAGGAGAGATGGACGAGTATGTTTAGGATGACAATTGGTACTATGGATATGAGTAGTGTATATTTATATCTTTATATATGAAAAATTTTCATATATGAATTCATACCGTTACTTGCCACAGGTAAAAATTCGTGCCCATACCCACCATCCATGGGTATATCCGTTTATTAAATCTTTGTGGGGACGGCATAAACAACGTAGGGGGAGGGGTGGCGCGGTCACGTGGGGAGAGGGGGTGGTGGTGGCGAGAACGACACAGGAGACAGCGCGGGGTGTGGCGCGAGGGCTGACGGCGCGATAGGCTGGCACGGGAGGAAGGGGATGGGGAGGAGGCGACGCAGGAGGGATTGAGGGAGGGGGTGGGGGAGAGGGTGGTGGATTGGTGGCTGGAGGGATGGGGTGGGGTGGAGGGAGGAGAGTCTATGGTTTATGGTTTTGTTTATATGCTTACGTTAAACGGGTGAAACAAGTAGGGTAGTCAATACTCATAGTCGTATTCGTTTGCTCGTCAAATATAAGTTTTGACCCAATAACATAGGGAAATTCAATTATTTGCCACTCTTAAGTGAGTGCTATTCAATTATTTGCCGCCCGTGTGGCTGATATGTGGGTCCACCTGAGTCTATGACAGTGGGTCAGAGTGGCAAATAATTGAGCGTACTTCTTAAGGGTGACAAATTGTTAAATTTTTCAATAACATACGCGTTCCTATAAAATTA
Organism: Zizania latifolia; assembly: GCA_000418225.1. Classification (NCBI taxonomy): domain Eukaryota; kingdom Viridiplantae; phylum Streptophyta; class Magnoliopsida; order Poales; family Poaceae; genus Zizania; species Zizania latifolia. Next base: position 291,010 of record KE371041.1, read on the forward strand.
GGAACATACCTGATTCTAATAAGATTTTTACCTGTTCGGTAAATAGGTTTACCGGTAAAATTGCTATCCCTAAGTACCTTCCAGATGAGCAGATTGGATTACTCGCCTTTGTCACTGGTTCGTTCATGTGGGCACCATAGTGGCGAAAGCAAAATAAAAGGGTGTAAATTTAGGTTAATATAAACATACTTTATTAATTAGGCAACTTGTTAGACTGTGACGGGAATATCATATAAAAATAATAACTTTGATGGATGCATTTGCACCCATGATCTAACATATAGTTTCGCCCCTGGTGAGAGGAGAGGAGGAAGACGGGCAAGGGCCGCGCGGCAACGAGTTGTTCGCTTTTTATGGTGGTCGCCGATGGATGCGCCACCGCACGTCGCGCCGCGCAGTCGGGCAGCGCCCGCTCCTGTGCCGCGCAGACAAGGTCTTTATCCACCACCATCGTTACTGCCACCGAGGGGAGAGAGAGGTGAAGCAGGTGGCCGGGAGACCTGTTGGCACATATAATGTTTATTGGGGTCTCCACGCTCACCTTGCTGCTGGGGGTCGCCTCCCTCCATCAGATTCTCTGCCGCCGCCGTTGAGCTCGAATCGTTAGCGGCACCCTGCTGCTCCATCACACTCTACCGTAAGTCTGTCGAGCCTATGACCGAAATAGGAACAGCTACGTCTGATAAAGATACAAAGTTATCCCAAATATCGTATAGAAATACTATTCAAATTAGATAATCTCTGCCTCTCCACTCTTTAACTAACTAGACAGTTAGCTTCTCAAACAAAACATACAAGTCACCTGTCCGATCGGAGGGACGAGCCACAGGACGCTAGAAACGGGCAACAGTCTAGATGTGCTGCTAGTTTCAAGTCGAACACTGTGGAGATTGTTTATGTGTCAGTTTGTCAAACTTTGATGTGAAAGCGAAGCAGAAAACACCATGCGCTTGCTAAGTTGCGAGGGCACAGGGTTGTTCGGTATAAATATTAATTAATTATGGTACATAATACGAGCACACATTGTTCGAACGTGTACTAGTAGTGTACTACAATGTTTTATAATTCCTATCTTTCAAACAGCATATTATTTTTCAGATCGATCTGTTTGAACCATTCTATGAATTCCACTCAAAATATACGATGAAACGAGCTCAATATCGAACACAACAATAACTCTACGTGACATTAGAAGTAATTACACATTAGGAAAAATGAAACAAGAAGTTATGGGAAATAAATTTAGTGAATTGTAAAAGTAACTTACATAAATTATAGAAACATTGATAGTAATTATTTACGGCATTATATATAACTTTATATTTTATAGCGGGAGAGTTAACAATGAATCTCTAAGAAGTAAATACAATAATGTATTTACTCAGTGCAGTCTTAACTCACAGTTTCTCAGACAGTGTTCTATCTTGCCATATGAGCAAGACATCATCTCTAGAAACTATACTTCCAACCTTAATATTGTAGCGTAGGTCCACAATAATTTTTTATACCTCTCTTATTTCTCTTTCAGCCTCCCATCTAAACCCTTTCCATCACTGTCTTAGATGTTGTGACAATATGGTGTCTTATTTTAAACATAATTTCTTTATTTTCTATTCTCTATCTTCTTTAATTTTCTTACTATTGGTGTAATAAATTTCTACACGACATGTTCAATAAGCCTCGGAGGGCTTAGGATTAAGACAAGGTGTTTGGGTCCGGTTTAGGTCTCCGAATGAAGTAATACCTTACGTCCGAAAGTATGTGTATTGCTGTAATGCCAAGTAGCTCGTGGTCTCCCTTTTAGCAGTAAAGAGGGGGTATTTATAGGCATAATTTGTAGAGGATAATACACTATTACCCTATACTTACAACCGACTATGCCTGTAATACATAGTATAAATACAAGTAGGGGTAGCATAGTAAAAGACTATATGTAGTGCTGTAAAGTATACGTCCCGTCTAATGGGACACATACCCTCGGTTTTGGGCTTTAGGCTCCGAAGCGATTTACAGCCTCCAAGGCAGTATTGCCGAAGCCCTTGCTCTAGAAGGCTTTGGGGGCTCTGACTTCGAAGGTCTTCGAGGGCTTCAAAGGCTACGAAGGTGTAGTTCGAAGCTCTCCAACTTCGAAGGGTTGTTCAAACCCTTTATTTAATTTTTGATGATTTCTTGAGTATGGCGGGAATTAATACCCCCAACAGTAGCCATTCGCATTTATCTCTTCATTGGAGGAGGTGGATGCGCTTAGAATTTCAGCCATACTCTGAATTTTAATCACTTCGAACCCGACCTGCAAATCAAAATCTTTCCATGCAGTATTAAAGAGCATTTATTGCGCTTGCAGACTCGATGGGACGCGCACTCGGGAGCCCAAACGATGCCAGCAACGGCCAAATCCTCGAAGCCAAACAGTCGCGCTACTATTTTGATGTGGTTATTTTCACCATGGTCCCACTTGTCAGCGATAGTGCAGGGTTTAAACGTGGTAAGGAATTTTTACGTCAGGGGCGAGCCCAGCGATTTTCACTGCCTATATAAGCGTCCTTGCGCCCATAGATCATTTTTATGCTCTTAGGTTGCAACTCTCATCCTTTAGCTTTCCTTAGTGCTTTAGCCTCCTCAACCCACACACCTCGGTGCTCGAAGCCTTCTAGGCTCGAAGCCCTTCCCTAGCCGTTTGAGATGACGAAGACGTCGTTGAAGCCTAGCCTCTGCACCGCCGTAGCGTCCTCGTCAGTTGAAGTGCAGGCGACTGCCACAGCAGTGGCGAAGGCTCCCTCATCCACCTCAAAGGCACAAAGACCGAATGGTTTACAGGCTCTATCGAAGGGAAATCTAGAGCAAACCTTCAAGCTGATGAAGACCTCATCTACGATGGAGTCCATGATGAAGGCTTGCGAGGATAGGGTCGAGCAGCCCTGCAAAGCACGCCTACCGGAGGGAGAAGTGATTTCGATGCCTCAGGATAATGAAATAGTTGTCTTTGAGGCCTTCTTCGAGGCGGGGCTTGGACTTCTGGTCTCGTGGCTACTGGGGGAAGTGATTCATATATTCCACCTCAAGCTCCCCTAGCTATCGCCAAATGCGGTAGCGAGGCTAGCCATCTTCGAATGGGCCATGAGGGTGGAGGGCTATGAGGGCCGAGCAGACTTCTTCGCGGCTCTCCACAAAGCCAACTGACAACCGAAGCGGAGGCCTTAGAGCGACAATACTGTGAAGCTATTGGGGTTTAGGAGCATCAACTTCCAGCTCTGAGAAGATTTCAATGAGAGCTTCCCGACAAAGGCCTCAAATAAGAGGTGGTACTCGAAGTGGGAGTAGAGGTGTTTCTACGTGTCGGTCGGGGACGACGCTAACCTTCGCTCCACCAACACCCCCATCACGTACCGCCGTCATGCCAAGGGGGGACCAAGCGGGTCAACTTTGACATCCCACATCTAGCTTCTAAAATTTGTCACCGCTCGAATGAGCATGAGGGACCTAGCAGAGGAATTCATTCTGCTAAGGATCCCACCGATGGGGAGCCAAAGATGCTGGCTTCGGAGGATATCTGTAAGATAATCGAACTGCGAGTAATTTCCCTTTCAATTTAATTGGGCTTCGGTTACTAATGACTTGTCTTATGTAGTGGCTCGCATCAAACTCACCCCTTCGCAGGCAGTGAAGGCAGCCGAGTGAGTTGTAGGTCCCCTCACCACCACTGAGCAGACAAAGCACCCCGCACTCATTGGGAAGTGGGAGCGCTACAACCGAGTGTGGGCGGAGCAGCACGCTACCCCCTGAGATGCCAGACCTATCTTTAGGCGGTGGGACCTCGAAGAGGAAGCGAGCGGCTGACGACGTAGAAGCCTCACCTTAGTCTTCACGGCAACAACGTGAGTCATCGCCTACTTCGAGGCAGATGATTAGTGCCTCGGTTGAGGGGGTGACCGAAGTAGTGACAGAGGTCTAGGGGCCAAGCGATGTGGTGCTTGTGACATCGGACTCCCGACGCCTAACTCCGGGGAGAGACTGGCCAGTCTATGACACAGATGCATCGCCGGGGGCCAGCACTTTGAAGGTTAACTTGGAGGATGTGGTGGCCATTTTCCATATGGCCTTATGTCCTTCGCTTTCGCCTGGCCTCAAAGGTAAGTTCCCTTCGAACCTTTTCCTTCGAGGCATTTCTTTGAAGCATTTCCTGCATATAACTTGTATACATTTTATCTTTTCTAGACTTCATCGCCATCGACGATGCGCAACAGTGAGGTGGTGATGACAAGGCCAGGGGCAACAATGCGGAGAATGACTTCGACGGAGAGTGTACGGAGAGCGACTGCGAAGAGGGGCTCTTGGAGGGCGACCCCAAAGGAGATGACGGTGGAGATGGCTATGATGGCGCCCCGCACCCTGAGACCCCATAGGATGCATAGCCTTTGTCCGAGGCTAAGGACTTGGATAGCTCAGATTAGAGGGTTCCCTTCCTTCGAGCCTACCTCCCTTCGGGAGGGGTGTTAGACGGGGGCTCTTGGAGCCTTATCTCCGAGCCCACCAAGACATCACTCGAAATGAACTGATGGCTGTGGCTATGGGGTACCATCATAGGGACCTATCCTAGATGGCCAAGATGCCCCGGCTCAGGTATAATGTGATGGAAATATGCCCAAGAGAATTCTGGGGGAACCGGAAATTTTGGCATGAGGCCGGAAGTTTTGGGTTCTAGAGCATCCGGAAGTTCAGTTAGACCAGAAGTTTCAGGCTAGCCCCAGTTTTGGTTTCTGGAGGAGCCGGAAGTTCTGGTTGGACCGGAAGTTTTGGGCCTACCTGGATGAACCGGAAGTTCTGGTTAGACCGGAAGTTCCAGGTCGAAATAAATTTGATACAGAAGGTTATTTTCGGAAGTTTCGGTTAGAACCGGAAGTTTCGGTCCATACGAACAGATTAGATCTGTTGGGCTTTAATACAGATTAACGACCCGTGACAAGGCACTATATAAAGAGAGAAGGGGTGAGCACAAAAAGGCTGCTGCTTGATGTTGGTTTGACCAAACCCTAGCCGCCACCTCTCTTCTAGCTGCACCGGTTGTAGCGATCTCTTCCCCAATCTCCCGCCTGGTACTAGCATATCGGCGAGAGGTGATCCCGTCCCTGTATGTGTGGATACCGTAGAGGCACCGCTGATACATTGGTGCTGACCTTCTCCCGTGGAGATCGCTAGGCTACGTCAACTTCGCCGCAGACGAACGGACGGAGCTAGGAGAGGCTGATCGAGGACGCGATTCATTGACTCTATCTCCGCTACCCAAGCGCGTCTCGTGGTTTGAGGTAACGATCCATGATTCCATTACCCGCATGGTGTAAACGGCAAAATTTGGTAAGGCCCAAGCCCAACACAGTTTCGGCACAGTCCATGGAAGTCAAGGAATCCGGTCAAAGCACGGTCAATGATGCTCAACCGCAATACGTGCATGTGATCGGATAAAGATACGAAGAAGCGAATAAAAAGGGAATATAGATTTTTTAGTTACAGTCATATCCATGTAGGACAGCAAGTCTCCGGACTATAAATATGTAACGTTTAGGCTTAGTTTAGAATCATCAAAACAGATCAACAAACAACTCTCGGCGCATCGCCAAACTTGCCACTGACGAGTTCTTGCTCTCTCGCGGGGCTGCATCGCTCTGATCTCCGGCGAGAGGTAAGTTCCGTCAAACATGTATTGATTAGTAGATCTAAGGCTTCATCGGTTAGGTCCGACATCTTAGTCTATGTATCATTCATGCTGTATCAGATGCGTGGTTTAGATCAAATATATTAATCTAAGGCTTCATCAGTTAAGTTCGACATCTTAGTTTATGTATTTGATTCATGTCACGTATCGTTCATCTGGATGAAATGTGCTCCGATATGTTTAGCATTATGGTTTGCTGTAACTTAGCGACTGTCTTGGTTCGGTCCAATCTTGCGGTTATAGCGAGTGATAATGCGAACACAGATCGGGCATGTTGAGGACAGATTCTATCGAAGTATAAGTCGATAGGTTTTCTCTTTGAGTTTTAATCTCATTGTTGTATCGGGTATCGGAATTAGGCGATACGCATCGGCATAGCATTATTATATATCTTGCTCTTACATTCCGATATCGGCTTTAGCATTACTTTCAATTGCTTTCACAGATTAGTTGGTTCAGGCCGATGCCGATGTTCCGATAGGTTTCATAATAAATACATTTCTTGTACACCGTGCATCTAATATGCTGTGTTGATGGGTCTTCATTATGTTCTTATTGCATTTTATTTATAGTCATTCGATACGCGTTGAAACCATCGGCTCGACAGC
>KE371041.1:369738-385661 GCA_000418225.1 Zizania latifolia
AAGTCGATACTAAAAACTTCAGGAAAACTTCCTCAAACTCAGATATCACGCTTGCAAGTGACCTCGATAAAGCTCAGTGCACGACTGTGCTAAAATGGTCCACTTTCAAAGCAAGTTGATATGGTCTCCTCTGAACTACGACACTTGAAAAGAATCACTTCACCAAGATACAAGTGTGTTCCAACAAACCAAAATTCACTTACTAGTATGACGAGCGTTCTATGAAAAAGATACGCCCGAAATACTCAATTTCAAAACATCGAATACTTGGTGAGCGAACATGGCGTCATTTCATCAAACATGCAAAACTCGTTCCGGATCCTCTCAAACCATTACACAAACACTTGACATGCATCACAACTTGGTCATATAAACATTTCTTCAAACACATACCATGCAGTCCAAAATCAAGTGCCTTGTACACATTAAATCAAACACATGATGTGTAGTACTGAACTCTTGGAAGCATTTTATCGAATAGGTGATGTGCAAGAGGAGTATACTGCAATCTTGATGGAGAGGATGGCCGAAGAAGAGACATCTTCGCCGGAGAAGTCACCGTCGCCGTCGCTTCACCGCGTCGTTGCCATCGTCGTTGCACCGTGCCGCCGCGTCATCGTGCACCCACGCCGCGCGCGTGTTCTGCCCGCGTTGGCCGCGTCTGCACTGCGTCGTGCGTGCTCTGTGCGCTCCAACGTGCGCCACGCCGCAGCTCACCACACCTTGCACGCTGCAAACTCGCCGCGCTGTCGCCTTTCCGATCGCGCTGCCGCCTCGCCTCACCTGCGCCGCCGAACCGCCGACTTGCGCCTGCGCCGCCGGTGGATTGGAGGCCAGCTAGGGATGGCCAGCGGCTAGGGTGGGGAGAAGATGGCTGGCGGTGGAGAGGAGAGAGAGGTAGGAGTTGGCTTGAGGAGGAAGAAGATACAAGTGGAGACAAATTCGATTTTTTTGCAATTAGCTCAAAAATGCCTCAAGTCTTACAAGAGGGGTTAGCCCCTTAAATAGCCCAAGTGGACCAAAAGAAAAGACACAAATGCCCCTTCGGGAATGTTCGATACAGACATAGGCCCACAGGGCAAAAACGTAAAAGACTGACTCAGATATTTATTTGGTGCCTGACATTTCATAGCTGTCACGACACTACTAACTTTGATGCCGGTCGCACTTTCCGTTAGTGGTTGACGGTTTTGAGCCGAAGCCGTCAAAGCGTCCGTCGCCTCCGCACCGCGCACCCGGATTGGACCCGTTCTGACCCCGCAGCTCTTCAGCCCAGCGGTCGGTCGTCCGTGTACCTGAGTCGCACCGGTCGACACCACGACGGATCCCGTTTCCCTCGCCGCTTCAGCTCCACGCACCCGGATTGGACCGGTACGCCTTCGCGACCCCTCTGTCCGACCGACGTCCGTCAGTGTACCTGAGTCACGTGCGAACTCCATCACGATTGAGGCTTCTTCATCTCCATTCCTTCTTCACGTCTTCTTTCCCCGTTGACAATCACTCATCATCCCCATGGTATACACCATGGCTCCTCAGCCTGGCAAAACAAAAGATACACTAAACACAAGGCTGGACCTTCAAGAAATGAACGTCCAGAAAGACCTGCATTATATACAACTAGCTAGTGGAAAAAAGAAGCTGCCAATAGGTTGCTACATGATGAGCAGACAAGAGAAAGCTAGCCTATGTGGTTGCCTACGTAATGTCAAAGTTCCAACCGATTACTCGTCCAATATTAGAAGCCTAGTGAACATGAAAGATAAGAAGTTAGTTGTCATAAAATCTCATGACTGTCATGTGATGATGACACAGATGCTTCCAGTTGCAGTTAGAGACAATTTGCTCGATAAGGTTCGAGACCCAATCATAAAGTTGTGTTCGTTTTTTAATGCAATATCACAGAAGATCGTGGATCCAAGCAAATTGGCAAAGCCATAGAACGACGTTATCCACACTATATGTCAGTTTGAGACTATTTTTCCTCTAACATTTTTTGATATAATGGTCTATCTAGTTGTTCATATTGTTAGTGAAATAAAGATCTTTGGCCCTGTGTTTCTACATCTGATGTATCCTTTTGAAAGATTCATGGGGTTCTAAAGAAATATGTATGTAACCGATGCCATCCGGAAGGTTGCATTGCCCATGGATGGAGTACAGAGGAGGTTATTGAGTTATATATTGACTACATTAAGCTAAACTCGATTGGTCTGCCTATATCTTGCTACGAGGGGAGGCTAATGGGGAAAGGGACAATAGGACATGCATGTATCAACATCAGAGTTAGTGTTGCATTCACCCAAGCATATTTTGCTATCCTACAACAATCAGTTGAAGTTGGACAATTTGTCAATATGCATGTGAATGTTATTACCACTGCAAATCCAACAAGGTCACAAGATTGGGTCGCAAGAGAGCACAAAAATACATTCGGTATCTGGTTGGGTAAACACATGATGTTTCAGCATACCGACGATGCCATGTTACAACTACTAGGTCATAGCCCATCAAGTACCATTCACACATTCCAAGCATATGAGATTAACGGTTATACATTTTATACAAGAGCACAAGATAATAAGAGCACTAACCAAAATAGCGGTGTTCATATCGATGCATTTGACCACGCTGGAAGTAAGGAGACGTACTACAGATTCATTGAAGAGATCTGGGGGCTTGAATATGGTGAGTTGAAGGTTCTTCTATTCCGATGACAATGGGTACGACTACCCGGAGGCGTAAAGGTTGACAAGTATGGTATGACTATTGTTGACCTCAGGCTCACTGGATATACGGAACAACCATTTATACTTACTAAGGATGTTGCTCAAGTACTCTACGTGAAGGACCCAGACCCAACAAACAAGGAGGAGCATCTTGTGGCTCTTCAAGGAAAGAGAAAGATTGTTAAAGTCAAGGGTGTTGACGATGAAGAAGAGTACGACAAATTTGAGGACCTCCCTCCTTTTGGAGAGAATATTGAACTACCTCTCATTGATAATATCGAGGAAGCTACGTACATACACCGTGACCACCATGAAGCATTAATCGTTTAGGGATGAAAGTTGTAGTTTATTTAATCAAGATTGTGTAAGCATATTAATCATTTTGTGATTTTATTTGCTCAAGATTATGTATTTTATTTATTCAAGATTGTGCATTTTATTTTCTCAGGGTAATGGTTTAGGGATACAGTTTATAATAAATGTTAATAATAAATTATAAATGTGAACATAAAAAATTAATTTATGGTGTAAAATATTTTTAAATTGTTAAAGTAAAGCGGTTTGTATTTATTAATAACAATTTGTAAATGTTAGTATAAAAACGTTTTATTTGGTACAGTAAAAAAATCCGTATTTATTCAGAGTAAATTTTATATGTTAAAATAAAAAGTTTATATTTATTAATATTAAAATATTCTTCAGTGCCGGTTCTAAAATATAACCGGCACTGAAAAACAGTAAAAGTGCCAGTTATAATTGGAACCGACACTGATAGGGAATTATCAGTGCCGGTTCTCGCGTACAACTGACACTGATACCCTTCCCATATATATATGTGCTGGGACTTAGCCATTTTTCTCCATCACGCAGATTGTCTACTCGCTTGCCGCCGCATCCATCCTCCCGTCCTGTCGTTCGGCTATCTCTGCCTCTGCCGTCCGGCCATCTCCATCTCCGCCTCTGCCCTTACGTCTCGACCAACACGTCTCCATCATCTGGCCATCTCCACCTATGCTGTCCGGCTAGTTTCGCCCTTTCGTTTCCGCCACATTCGCATCCGCCCACCTGTGCAAGGTTTGATGCTACCTCCTCTCACATTGTTTGGATTTAGGGTTTAGCTAGGGTTTTGTGTTCTAGTGCTTGATGGGGAAAGAGCAAGGAATTCATGGCATGAACTAAAGACTAAAGGGCAAGGAAGCACTTGCATTTTAATTATTTGCGAAAAAATTCTGTGTTTTAATTTTGGCTTCACTGTAACATGTATTGAATTGTGTATGTATGGGATGATAAAGATGCTACTGCATTCAAGTTGTATCACTGCTGAATCTTGATCAACTGTGGTTCACTAATTTGCATATGTCGTTAATCTGGTGATTGCAATAATTGAGATGTTTTGTTGTAGTATTGTATACTCCCTCATGTTCCATTTACTTGACACTATTGACCATTATAGTTTTAACTTTTACTGGATATGCGGAACAAACATTTTATCATTTTTGTAAGGTATTTTGTGAAGTACATTGTACCCTATAGAAGAAAGGAACATGAAAGTTATATAATGTACCTTGTCTTGCCTTAGCATTGAATACAGCAAAGTTGTCTTTCCATGATCGACATGAGCAACAATTGCTATGTTCCTGACATCTCTTCTAGTTGACCATACATGATTCAAAGAAGAGAAGCCATATCTCTAGTCTATAACAATTCATTCGGTGTTGTCGAATACAATTTTTTTATACTTCTTTGGCAGTGTATGTATATGTTTGAGAATGTATATGTTTGAGTATACCTTCGATGACTGAAATGATCAAAGGTATGTATATGTTTAAGTAAGCATATGTTCAAGTATACCTTTGACGGAGTGTATGCAAATAATGCGATGTGCATGTGTATATTTGAGTATACCTTTAAGTATAAGCAATGATGGATTCTTTAAAAGTGTATGAGTTTTTGACTTCTCGATACTAATGTAATATGATTTTGTTATTCTTTTGCCTCCACCCGTCCAGCCACTTCCGCTCATATTGATGCATTCAACAATATTTAGATTTGTTTATTAGGGTTTAAACAAGTATTATTGTACTTTTTTCATCGTTGTTAAATATAACATGAAATAGAGACATGGCAAGCCTCCTAAGTGATCAACATGGCACTTTCGTCGGACAACGTGCTTGCAGTAGTAGGCAGATTCCTATGGTATTATTGTACTTTTTTCTGTCCCATACTACAAGTGCTATGTTTAGTTGTAGTAATCTAAGCCAACAATGTAGGTACTAACTAATGTTCCTAATTGTTGCCTCCTGAAAATCAATCATTATGTCTATGGGCGTCACCAGGTTTATACATTATACGTTGAATATTCTATTTATGTGGTAATAAAACTAACAAACTGATATGATATTATCTCGCTGTCGTAGTTTCTAACAAAAAGTTTTGGCGATAACCATAACATTCACGCTGGTGACACCCTTAAGGTATCAACAAAAAATAGGTGCACCAATATGGATGAGGTTGCGAGCTGTGGTGGTAGGTTATGCCTCCACAAAGGGTAGGGTGCATTTAGTGCTCGAGTCCGCTTAGTAGAAGTGAACTTTGTGGAACTAACAATGGAACCCCCAATGTCTGTTATGGCTACTATATTCAATAATTATGGTGAAGAGTTGACCGCAGGAGCCATAAAAGTAGAGGACAATGATATCGATCTCTGTAGCAAACTCACATTACTTACTAGACATGCATATTTTTTATGTACTTCAAGTGGTTTTCTATAATGGCAGGTGAGGGTCCTAGCAATACTCTGAAGAAGGGGAAGCAGATAGCCAAGGAGCATGACACCGACCAAATGGACCAACTTAAGAACATCTGTTATTTTGAAAATTATACAGATATGACTCCATTAAGGAAGACTCTCCTACAAGACATCTCGGTAGGTCTATCCTCCTAGACTCACTTATATGTATGCACAATCAATTCCTCGATCGTTAACAAAAAGTCAGTGGTAAGCACTTTACACAGGTCATAATTGCAAACATCTATATATTGGAACTTGCCTCGTCTAACTAGCTACCAACATATTTTATTCATAACAGTACTTTTTAAGGTAGTATTGTGAGAAGTACATCATACCTTACCTACACCAACAGACCTCACGATCCAAGTGACAGTGGCAGAAAGCACAACAGTCCTAGTTGCAGTGCATAATTCAACAGATGGATGGTGTTACCTGACAACTAGTTTTGGTCAATTTCTATGAGCCAATGATTTAGCTATCGGCACAGTATGTGCTTTTTATTTCCACATCAACAATGGTGCACTAGAGGCAACTATTTATGTAATGTAGCTTGTGCTTGAGTTTATAAAAACAATGTCACGTTTGAAACTTATAGAATTATTTATATAAATATGTTATGATATTTTAAGTTAATATATGTCATATTAATTTGATTTGAGATTTTTCCGCTTAATATGATGTAAGCTATGCAAATGAATTTAGCATATATATGTATTTGGATATAGAATTAATATAGCGTGGTTTATATATAAAAAATAGTGTGAAATACACAACAGTGCCAGTTCGTGCTCCAAATCGGCACTGATAATATCGTATCAGTGCTGGTTCTATATTTGAACCGACACTAATACACACGTATAAGTGCCGGTTCGGTTCTGGAACCAATACTGATACTTGTTTTCAGTGCCGATTCTAGAATCGTCACATATAGCCATCGACTATCAATTCTGACTAATCAGTGGCGGTTCAGAACCCACCACTGATAGCCATTTTAAACTGAGACTATTCATGGATAATGTAGTAATGGGATTGGACCTTACATAGCTACTTGAGAAGTGTCAAGTGTATCTATAGGAGTGATGTCATCATCAGGGCCGGTCCTGAGATTTTTGGGACCTAGAGCAAACTAAAATTTAGGGGCCCTTATATCGATATAACAAGTGTTTAAACTTATATATATGTGAAATTATTCATTGCGCCGCCGCTCGTGATCGTGTGATTAAAGGAGCATGTCTTCTGTTCGTTTGGTGACTTGGTCGTTTGACGTTTGGACTTTGTATTCACGTATAATACGGACTGATGGACATACAATGGACTATACATATATACAGGGACAGTGGATGATCCAAGATTTTACCTATAGGTATGCCACGTCAAGATTTCTATATATAATTCCGTAAAAACATTTTTCCAATTAGGTAGATACTTATTAAATTTGCACCATAATTTAGTATAAATATACTAAGTAATATGATAAATCTTAAATTGAAAGATTAAATTAGAAACATTATACTAATAGAACTTTCCTCAAACGGCCAAAGACAAAGAAAAAACACTATGTTGTAGTCCGATCAACTAAGCAGGTAAAGAAAAAGAAAAAAACACTATGATGCAATTTTAGAAGAATAATTATTTCCAAACTATTTATAGAATAAACTACTTACAAACACATAGAGAAAAACACTCACTGATACGCTAGTCTCAAAAAACAAGGAAAAACACTCAAAAATTGAGAGCCCAACAAAGATCGAACCCTGTATCTGATGTTCTGTACCGTAGCGCCTTGTCCACTAGGAAGACTAACCGTCGTGTTCTTTTATGCGGAGTGTTTGTAGTTATTATACCATCTATGTGTAGGGCCGTAGAAAGTGGGCCCCTAGAATGTGGGGGCCCGGGGCGGGTGCACTGTCCGCCCTGCCCTAGGGCCAGCCCTGGTCTTCATTACCCCTTCCCTCTTGAAGTGGAGTCGTTCTTGACTCAATTAAGCTCATCTTTTACTCCAATATAAGGTTTCAATGACTTAGGTAGAGTGTTTCGCCCGGTTGTATGTAAATTCATCATGTGGAAAACACTCTTAAAACTCATGCGAAAGGTTAGTGGTAGTAGGAGGCAAAGTATAAGCTATACATCAATGGAACGGATAACATCCTTGCAACCGAAAGCACAGCTCGTATCATGATAACTAATTTCAGCAAGATCAACTCTAGATGCAAGCATAACAAAATCTTTCAATTTAACTACTCGCTGGTTTTCAGATTTAATATCAAGTTGTTTGCTTTTAGTAGTAGTTCTATCCCTATCAGCTTTAGCAATCTCTTCAGGCGTTAAAGGTAACAGAGTAACTTTCACGCCGTCATGCATAAGAGTGTATTTATTAATTATATCATGGTAAAGTGCATATTATCATGTTTCCAAGGGTGACCCAATAAAAGAGAATAAGCTTGCATGAGAACCACATCGCAATCAACAAAATCAGAATACGTACCATTGGAAATATAAACCCAAGTTGTTTCTATTACCTTAGCATTACAGGAATCATTCAGCCTCTGTAGAGGGCATGGATGTGGATGTGGACGTGTGGCCAAGCCAAGCTTCTTGACTAGGTCAGAACTAACTAAACTATTGTAGCCTCCTTCATCAATGATGACACATACACGCCTGTTATTCCTGATGGTAATATGCCCTAGAGACAAGTTCTGGAGGAACCAAAAGTTTTGGTTGGTCCAGAACTTCCGGGCCTGCTCTAGAGGCGAATTCTGGACGAATTGGAAGTTTCGGGCTTTGGCCAGAACTTCTGGGCAGAAATAAATTCAATACAGAATATTATTTTTGGAAGTTTTGATTGGATCGGAAGTTCTGGGTTCAGAAGTTCCTGTTGGACCGGAACTTCCGGATCGAAATAAATTCGATACAGAATGTTATTTTTCCGAAAATTTCATTCTGAACGTGCAGATTGGATCTGGTGGGCTTTAATGTTGATTAAAGGCCCATCAGTGGGCTCTATATAAGGAGAGGAGAGGCTAGGGCACAAAAGGCTGCTGTACTCCCCTAACCCTAGCCGCCACCTCTCCCCTGGCCTCACGCGTGGTACTAGCATACCGGCGTGAGGTGATCCTATCCCCGTACGTGTGGATACCATAGAGGCACCGCTATGATTGCGGTGCTGATCTTCTCGGCATGGAGATCGTGGTGCTGCATCGTCTTCCCAGCCAACGACTGGACGGAGTCGGGTAGAGTTGATCGAGGACCCGCTTCCCCAACTCTTCTTCCGTTGCCCTAGCGCGTCTCGCGACTAGAGGTAACGATCCATGATCCCATTACTCACATGGTTCTTGGGCTGAACGGGGTAGAAAAAGTTTTGTTTTATGCTAGCGTAGCCTACCCATTCTCCAACAGTTCCCTCTCCGCTTGCTCCATCTTTGTACGAAGAACCCACTGGATAATAACAGTCCTATAAGCCATTATATCATCATAGACAAATAATTGGCCATCATCATTATCTGTGTCGGTATCAACAATGTCCATATCTTCCTCTACATTAGAAGTATTGATGTAGCTTCTATCTTTAGTTGCAATGTATACATACTTGCTTGGGCAATCCTATGGCAACGGTTGCATTGAAATTCCAACCAATGTCATGTAGATGTAGAAGATGAAGCTCTCTTGGTAGGTACCCACAATGACTTTTTACCTGAGTCATCAGCACATGTAGAGGTGGAAGGCCACAAATACAACAAAACAGTCCTACAGAGACATCTTATTTATCGAATATAGTCGTTTTATTTCGTCTTCCACAGAGAACTGAAATGCTTTGTAAAGCATCATAGGAATGTCTCTGTATGGACCATCTCAAAATTATGGAGACACTTTCAAAAGCGTACCTATGTTATTTAAGACGTTGTTAGAGGCATGAAAAATGCGTCTGTACAAACATAGAGACACTTTTATAAAAACTATGTATAGCATCTTAATTAAATCTCTGCATATTCTGCGCTGATGGAGATCGAACTCACAACCTGAGTTTTATTGCAATGAGCTTATCCACTAGGCCATGAAGTTTTCACGATAATTTTTGGAGTCTATCCAATATAAACCACAGAGGGGGTGCAGCTATGGTGCGTCACAACCCAACCAACTTCTGATTTAAATAATATTTATTTTTTCTATCTAAATAATTATAATAGTATTTTTATGGAACAATAACTATGATTTCTATTCTTTAAAGCAGTCTAAATGATTCAAATATTATTTGATATTGATGATATGAAGTGTCTATTTTTCTGGATGAGCCTAAATTATTTACATTTTCCTTGAGGAAGCATAAATGATTTAATATTTTTTCCATTCAAATAATTAATATTATTTGGATGACAATGACATGCATATATTCATCTTTAAATGATTTAATCTTGTGCTAACCTATAAAGCATCTCAAACAACGTCTTCAACCAATAAAGCATCTCAAATAACGTCTTCAACCTACAAAGCGTCTAAAACAACGTCTTCAACCTATAAAGCGTTTCAAACAACATCACTGTTTAAATTGTAGCGCTAGAAAGAGAGACGACTTTTGGAACATCTCAAGTGAAACGTCTTCGTGCAGTGCTTTTGTTGTGTTTTGGCATTGTTTTGTGCTGACTTTGCCACACTTTACCAGCCATACTTTCACTTCTGTATCCATAACCATGTTGTCATAGGGAACACACATTGACCAGTAACTTGCACAAGTACTTTTGGATATTTATTCAATATTGTTATATGTTCCTAATTTGTGTGCCAATATATATATATGCTTTGACCTTCCAAGCTCTACATATATACTTCTGATCAGTGTAGCTTGGGTCCCTGCAATTGCCATTCCACTACCTCTTGGTGTCATCAACCAGCGTCGGTTGTGCCATCCACTGTCCTACGCAAGTAAAATCCTTGCAAGAGCATGGTAAGACGCTTGAGTGTGAGCGATTTCACCTTTCACTGCCTATTAGTTGACAGGGATAATCCGCTCTTGTATTTTTTTCTACTAACCAGGACATAACTCGAAGAATCCAATGAACTTTGATGAGTGTGTCTCCAAGGGAGAACTTGCTGATGTCATCGCACGATAGATACAATTCTGGGAGCAAATCAAAACCAGCATAGATGCTATGAGAGTCAGCATCCACACTCTCTCCCGAAAGATAAAAGATTTGTAGACTAACAGACCACCCCCAAGAGATGACGATGAGCAAGAGGATAATGAAGATGTGGTGCATGATGACAATGGAGACGCTAATCACCAAGCCACACAAGAGCAACGCCTATGTTGATGCCTTCACCATAATCGAGTGGCAGGTACGAGAGGTAATGCGCAACATAATCGAGGTAATGATGATCCTTTTGCAAAGGTTAAGTTTACCATCCTCTCTTTTATGGTGAATATGATGCTGAGAAATACCTAGATTGGGAGATGATAGTAGAGCAAAAATTTAACTCACACTTAGTTCCCGAGCAACATAGAGTTAGGTAAGCAACTAGTGAGTTTAAGGATTTTGTTATAATCTGGTTGGATGAACTAAGTAATACTCAACTACAACCTGACACATGAGATATGCAAAACAAGCTATATGTAATAGATCTGTCCCTACTTCTTATAAATGTGAATTGCGTAAGAAACTGCAACACTTGGACCAAGGTAACATATTTGTGTAGGACTATTGTGTAGAGCTTTAAAAAGGAATGATCTTTTGTGGCCTAGTGGAGGACACCGAGAATAAGATTTGTTACTTCTACGGTGGTTTGAGGC
Source organism: Zizania latifolia (assembly GCA_000418225.1). Classification (NCBI taxonomy): domain Eukaryota; kingdom Viridiplantae; phylum Streptophyta; class Magnoliopsida; order Poales; family Poaceae; genus Zizania; species Zizania latifolia. The sequence goes on from KE371041.1 coordinate 381,038, forward strand.
ATGAAATTCATGACATTATAGATTATAAGGAATATAATATTGTCAACTGTTTGTGTCAACTTGTTATGCTTGCAGAGAAGGAGTTGCAGGGGTGACAATGCAAGGCAGGAACCTCATATCCATCATAAGCATTAAGCACACCAATATTGATCAAGCATTAGTCCTACGCCTATTGGGGAACACAGAGGCTACGCTAGCTAAAAACAAAAAATTTCTACCACACACACCAGGATATCTTGCTAAGAGAGGGACCATAGATCATTACCACGGGCACGCAGTGTAGCAAAAGGAGAGTCAGAGTAGCAAGCCGATCCAACTCGAGCATGCCGATGTGATCGGGAAGCCGATCAACATCCTCGAGAACTCCCGAGAACTTCCCCGAGGACTCCTTCTCCATGCCGATGACGGTCCTCGAGAAGTAGCTGATGACGTCGTTGATCCAATCAGCGACGCCGATGCAATGCAAAGTAGAATAGCAACGCCTCTACTGGTATCCACACATCTAGGGTAGGAATGCCAGTCGGTGGTGTACTAGCACCCGGGCGGTCGGCGAGATGGTCGGGCTCGAGAGGTGACGGCTAGGGTTTGCTCTTAGTGGCTAACAACTTAGCACGAGAAGCGTATCAACATGCGAGGCAAAAACTTAGCTTCCCTACGCACTGCATTTATATAGATGTCCTAACTTAAGCTCTTCTGGACACAACCAGGACTCTACTCAAATCCCTATCCGATCTGTTCAGATCTCTAGCCAAACCTTTTGGATCTTTATCCAAACTAAGCCTAATTTAAATCCTATTCGAATCCAATGTTCCAACCTGTTAAGTATGTGATCCTGTAGGTTCACGCATAGCTTGGTCAACATATGGAAACTCCTTTTCATACTCCATTAACAGCGGCCTCTAGTAAAGCATATTAACCCAAGTATACAAAAAGATCATATCGGCTGAACCTTGTAATGTTTCATATGTACATGTCCCTTTGCCTCACGATATCGATCGAGCATAAGGTGAGATTTGTGACATCCTATCAATTGCTCAATCCTCTCTCGATCTCCGTATTAGATTATAACCTGTGATTAACACTTTAATCACCATGGCATGGTCATGCACTTCCATAATCCATTACATCGAGGGGCCTAGATATATCTCTCATGTTAAGGAGGGGCAAATTCCATCTTGATCATTTACATCCCACTATATGTTTTATAGTATACCTGAGGACTACTTTTATAACTACCTAGTTATGGAGTAGTGTTTGGTAGAATCAAAGTAAGCTACTACGTATGTTGAGAACCATAATGATCTCAGGTCTAAAGACTTTACATAAACACTACTGAGACCCACTACCACAGAAACGGTCTTTAGTGACGGATCAAAGACGCGCGTCAGTAATACATTATTAGTGACGGACTATTTTACACGTGTTATTAATGCTGCATTATTAGTGGCGGGTCTAAGTCTGACCCGTCACTAAAGATAGTGCACCCCTCTTAGTGATGGGTTATGGTATAACTGGTCACTATAGAGGCTCCCCTATAGTGACGGGTTATGTTGCCACCCATCATTAAAGAAGGGCACCCCTATTAGTGACAGGTCGTAGTACCACCCGGCACTAGAGGATGTGACCTTTAGTGACACGTGTTGTTTTACCCATATCACTAAAGTGCCCATAACCCAAAGGCCACCGGTAGTGATGTTTTTTTAGGGATAACCGTCACTGATGACAAGTATTTAACCTCAGACACCGAGCTTCGCACTAATTGCTCCCAACTGCCGCCGACTTCACCCTTGTCCCATAACTACCGACCAGCTGTAGTTAAGTCCCCAGCCACCGGCTGGTGACCACACTATGGCTGCACGCCCGTACCTGTGATGGCGACCCGCACTGTTTTGTGCTCCGGTACTCTGCCCCCCACCGCAGCTAGCACCAACGTCCAGCCTAAGGTATATTTTTTCTCCAATTTTAATCCGCCTATCGTATTTTTGTTCAACAAAGTAAAATAATTATTAGAGTCGTGCAACTGATTACGTTATCTCCCGTTAGTGAGTGTTGGATTATAAATATGACTGGGCAAATGGCCATATTTATAGGAAGACGCTCCCAAATTGTCCATGCACTTTGGACAGTTCGAGGACGTGCGGCCCGCGTAGCTGGACCACGTGGTCCTGTACGGTTCCAGAGAGAGTTTTGGTGGTGTCTCCCTATTATTCTCTGGATACACAACCCTCTTGACCCCAAGTCGAGACGTGTATTTGGAGAATAGCGGGAAGATATTATTGAAATTCTCTCTGTAACTGTACAGGACCACGGGGCCTAGCTACGTGGGCCGCACATCCCCGGATGGGATTTAGGACCTATCCTTTCCTATTAGTGCCCAAAGTTAAGCATGCTTTAATTGCGACAAGTCATATACTTGGATATATATGATGGTTGTTTAATTTTTTTAATAGTTTATAGATGCCAACAACAAGGAGCTAGATGTATCTTGATTGTCGTACTTACAATGAATACTTCAGTGGAGTGAAGTCTTTCATGAGTACTGCTAGAGCAAACATGGAAGCTAATGGAAAGACTGCAATGTGGTGTCCATGCTATGACTATAAGAACAAGAAGTTTGCAAATTTAGAATATGTCTATGACCATTTGCTAAGACGTGGATTTAAGAAGGGATATCATATATGGAACAAGCATGGCGAAGACAGAGAAAACGATGACGAAGTAGATCAGATTGATAGTAAAGATGAAGGTGGGACTGGTGATACAGATTACTACATGAGCGACAATGACATTTTAGTTATTAATAAAGATAAGTATACTGATATAGTGGACAATGTTGATCATATTATGCATGATGCGTGGGAACAAGTTGCATATTCTAAAGGAGAGTTTGTCCAATTCCAAAAACTTGTTCGAGACTCAAAAACACCGATCTATCTTGGCTGCAAAGAGAAGCACACGGTTTTATACACTGTCCTGACATTGCTACAAATGAAGGCGACATACGGATGGTCCGATGTGAGTTTTAAAGCATTACTGAATTTTTTGAGGGACATGGTGCCTGAAGAGAATAAGGTGCCTATCACTGTGTACGGTGCTAAGAAGATCGTATGTCCTCTAGGGTTGGACATAGAGAAAATACATGCATGCAGGAATGATTATGTTCTGTTTCATGGAGAGCATGTAGACCTTGACAGATGTCCAACATGTGGGACACATCGATTCAAGAATAGTAAAGATAATGATGAACTGAACGATGGGTGCAACATAAAGAAAGTTCTGAGGAAGGTGATATGGTATTTCCCTATAATCCCCTGTCTGAAGCAGATGTTTGCAAATGCCAACGAGTCTAAACGACTGAGGTGGCACAAAGAGCGCCGTAAGAATGACCCGATGATACGACACCCAGTAGATTCTGCTCAGTGGAGAACAATTAACGCCACATTTCGATGGTTTGCTAACGATTACAGAAATATTAGATTTGCCTTGAGTACGGATGGCATGAACCCCTTTGGTAACATGAGTAGTATGCATAGCATGTGGCCAGTGTTACTGTCCATATACAACCTTTCACCTTGGCTTTGTAAGAAGCGTAAATATATCATGTCGTCGATCTTGATCTCTGGTCCTAAATAACCTGACAACGACATTGACGTGTACCTCAGACCCTTGGTGGATGATCTAAAAACTCTATGGCAAGTAGGTGTTGAGGTTTGGGACGAGTACATCTAGGAGTACTTCTAGCTACACACCATGTTGTTTGTCACAATAAATGACCTACCAGCTCATCGTAACTTGTCTGGACAAAGCAAAAGGAAAGGTAAATCTTGCCCACAGTGCTTAGAGAAAACATCGAGCACATGGTTGAACCATTCTAAGAAAACGGTATACATGCGCCATCGATATTTTCTTCCAATGAAATACCCATACAGAAGAATGAAGCTACAGTTTGATGACACCACAGAAAAAGAAGGACCTCCCAGGCATTCAGAGGCGCAGAGGTATATGACCAGGTAAAGGACATAAATGTTGTACTCGGCAAGCGAAAACGTTCTTTCAATAGTTGTGATAGAATGTGGAACAAGAAGTCAATTTTGTGGAAGCTTGAATATTGGAAATACCTTGATGTTCGCTATTCCATCGATACAATGCATGTCGAGAAAAACTTGTGTGACAGTCTCCTCGGAACAATGCTAAATATGCCAGGCAAAACAAAAGATCATGAGAATGCTAGAGCGGATCTTGAGGAAATGGGTTTATGACCGGAGCTACATTCACAGCAAACAGATAGAGGAAAGTTCTTGCCTCCATCTTGCATCACCCTTTCTAGGAAGGAGAGGAAGGAGTTTTGTGAATTCTTGCATAGCATTAAAGTTCCATCAGGTTACTCATCGAATATCAGCAAACTTGTCAACCTGAAGGAGCTTAAGATGGTTCGTGGAATGAAGACTCATGATTGTCATGTGATGCTGACTTAGATGATTGCTGTCGGAATAAGAAATGTGTTACCGGTGGGGGTAAGACAGGCTATAATGAGTCTGTGTTTTTTCTTCAATGCAATTGGATAGAAAGTATTCGACCCAACAACGCTAGAAGAACAAGAGAAAAAACAATTCTTGACTCTTTC
>KE371041.1:385671-397112 GCA_000418225.1 Zizania latifolia
AGAGAAAACAATTCTTGACTCTCTCCCTTCTTGAGATGTACTTTCCTCCATCATTCTTTGATATTATGGTACATCTCACCTCACATCTCGTCAAAGAAATTTTCTTTCTTGGATCTATTTTCTTGCATCAGATGTACCCGTAAAAGAGATACATGGGTATTCTAAAGAAGTATGTTAGGAACCGTTCTTCACCCGAGGGTTGCATCGCACATGGTTACTCTAGCGAGGAGGTAGTAGAGTGGTGTGTCAAGTACACAGACCTGAATAACCCAATTGATGTGCCTCACTCTTGCCATCAGGGTAGACTAGCTGGTCAAGGAATCCTAGGCAAGCAAACACTTCGGATCCAAAGGCATATGACCAAGCTCATTTCCTCATGTTGCAACAATCGAGCGAAGTGTCACCATACATCGTTGAGCACAATCACATACTTTCTACAGAGAACCCGTCTCATACCGAAGCTTGGATCACAAAACAATAGATGAAAAGGTTCAATAGCTGGTTTCGAGATCGAATCGCACGATCGAAAACCCTAGTGAGCAAATCAATCAGGCAGCTAGCAGCAGGCCTTATATAAACTATTACAACATATCATGGTTATCATATAAATAGTTATACATTCTACACAGTTGATCAAGATAGCAAGAGCACAAACCAGAACAGTGGTGTTCGTATAGATGCCTATGACAACAACAATGTAAAGAGCACATATTACGGTCAGATACAGGAGATTTGAGAACTTGACTACCTAGGATTCAAGGTACCTCTGTTTCGATGCTGCTGGGTTAATGGAATAAAAGGCATTACGGTCGACAAGTACGGATTCACAAGTATAAATCTAACTTAGGTCGGCTATAAAGAAGAACCTTTCGTGCTCGCTAAACAAGTTGCTTAACTATTCTATGTGCTTGATACGACAAATAAGAAACTTCATGTTGTCCTAGCTAGAAAAGACGGATTGTGGGTGTTGAAAATGTTGTTGATGAGGACGAGTACAATCAGTTTGATGTGATACCTCCTTTCGCCATCTCAATTATACCACAGGTTAAACCAGACGAGAAGACTTCGTACTTGCGCTCTGACATGGTACCTCCTTTCGCCACCTCCTCCTCCTCCTTTGACATGGCTATGGTCTGTGACTTGATGAATGTGTGGATATTTTGTGGAAATGTTGCTTTGTGGATAATTGGTGAAAATGTTGCAATGTGGATAATTTGTGGAAATGTTGCTTTGTGGATAATTTTTTACTAAATTTGCTCAATGAAGATGATGCTGTTTGTGAAATATGAGGATGTGTGTGACAATTAAGGTTCATTTTTTGGTTTTCACAAATTTGTTAATTCAATGATCTCTCATTATGTGCTAATATTATTGTTCCTACATTTTATTCATGCAATGTTCTTTTATTATGTGTCTTTCATAGTTTCATTACATGCAATGTGGAAATGTCCTTTCATGAATTAGTTTTCACACACACCTATGAATTAAATTGTAGCCTAGTGGCGAGGAGGCCATTAAGTTGGCAGCCCAACATCTGAGAGCAATCATATTCAACGTACATTAGGTTACATTCATATGGTTATTGAATTTTAGTTTATAAAATCATCTAAGAGAAATTGTTTCAGTTACATTCATATGCTACATTCCGATGGTTATTAAATTTCATGTTGTATGTACCTCCGTTCGTTATAACATTGTACTCACTATATTATTTTTATTTCACTTTTTAAATTAATGTTCTTTGTTACATTTCTATTTCATACTAATCAGAATATTCTTATTATTTTAGTTGGTTTTTTAATAGTCTCTTGTTTCTTACCTCATTCCAAACAAATTTTAAAAAACGAGTTAGAGTCGTGCAACCGATTACGTCGTCTTCCGTTCGGGAGTGTTGGATTATAAATATGACCGGGTAACTGGTCATATTTATAGGAAGATACTCCAGGATTATCCACGTAATTTGGATAGTCCAGGGATGTATGACCCACGTAGCTGGACCACGTGGTCTCGTACGGTTCCAGAGAGAGCTTCAGTGGTGTCTCCCTGTTGTTTTCCAGATATACAACTCTCTCAACCCCAAGTCGAGATGTGTATTTAGAGAACAGCGGGGAGATGCTGCCAAAATTCTCTCTAGAACTGTACGGGACCACGGGGCCCAGCTACGTGGGCCGCACATCCCCAGATGGGATTTAAGACCTATCTTTGCCTATTAGTGCCTAAAGTCTAGTGTCGTACGTTCGTACATTTTTTGTAATGAAACAATAAGGTCTCCCTTCTCTTAATATTTAGATGTCTACCCGTTCCTCTATCGGGTCTTCTAGCTCCCCCGACGAGGTTGAGCTAGCAATCAAGAAGCCAAGGATGCAAGCAAAGTGGCCAACGGATAAGATAACCGTCAAGGTGGTTAACAGCGATGGCCTGCCAACAGATAAAGCAGCCTTGTAGCAGCTGAGGAAGCTTGCAGGACTTATTGCATGGCAGATGGTCCTGTTGACCCTGAGGAAGTTCGATGATCTTAGTCAAGAGCAGAAGACTACACTCTTCAACAATGGGATCAACAATTTCCTTGACTTTCCCGAGAGCACAAAGGCGGCAGCTATAAGGACTGTGATGAAGATGATATCCAAGCTATGGAGGTCTCATAAAATCAACCTTATCTCAAACTTCATTGCCAAAGACCTCGAGCCCTTCACAAAGTACCCGTACCTGAAAAAGGAGGACTAGGCGCAATTTGTCAACTTGAAGAGCTCAGCTGATTTTAAGGTAGAAAGCTCTACCAAGAAAGAGCTCCGTGCTAGGAATAAGCTACCCCATAAACTTGGCACAACTGGTTACGTGTGGATGAAAGATAGGTGGTTGGCCGAAGATGCCAAGATGGCCTCTAAGTGCAAAGAAAATCCGTGGCAACAGTTTCTCGACAGAGCACAATCATTTCTAAGGTTCCGGGGGAGACTGACAAACAGTGGTGAAGTGACGTGGACCTCGAGCGAAGCAACGTCAGTGGCTCAGAAGGTCAGAGATCTGGCCATGCAAGCATCAAAAGGATCATTCACCGTCATGTGGGAGCAGGATGAGCTAACAAGTGTTCTTGGCAACCTAGAGCACCCTTGTCGCGTGCAGGGCGTCTCTAGCTCGCAGGGCTAGAAGCATGGTTTCTCGGACAATGCTGACATGTACAAGAAGCGAAGAAGGTCTAGGGGAATCGATGTGGAAGCACTCTTTGCGAAGATTAAGAAGGATCTATATGCAGATATCGCGAGAAGCTTAGCTCAACAGGGTATCGTCCTTCGAGATCAAGCTACATTGGATAGCCCTACTTGTGTCAGAAAGAGCAGCTGTGCATCAAAAGAGGTCGAGCAGCAATGACCAACTATGACCCCACAATCTTGCAGCAGTGGTTTGGATGACACGATTGACCGGCTAACTGAACCAACCACGTGCAAGCTTATCATAAAGCCTGGGAGGTTTCATATTGAGGTGGCAAAGGGTGTGGTCTACCCATATCAGCATGAGCTGCACAACTTGCTAATAAGAGAGAGATTTACAGTGGTGTCTATCGATTTTGTGCACCCCAACGCGGAAGACATTGCATTGCCTATTCCTCCGAATGATGAAATCATCACTCTGCTCGATGTACATCTAACAAAGGTACAATGGAAATGAGTGGATATTTTCATTGATGCCGAGACTACTGCAAGCTAGGCTCGTGCTCGTCCTCCTGCTACTCAACCTCCCGTAGCTCAACCACTTGTTGTTCAACCTCCATCTGCTCAACCTCTTATTGCGCCTGCTGCTCAATGTCCTGCACCTGTCGAGCAAGGTAAAAATGCCACCACTGTGCCACCGCCTAAGAAGACCAAAACAAAGAAGACCGCCGGCAGAAAGTCCAAAAATGTTGCGAAGCCTAATGTGGTGTCAGCCTAGATTCAGGCACACCCGAAGTACCAAGCTGGCAAGGCTTTACTTCCACAAGATCAGCTAAGGAAGGGTGGGCAAGCCTTAATGGATCTCCATGCATTCTACCTAACTGGCTGCAACAACAATAAATTTTCAGTTACTGTAACGTACAAGCAACAAAATTTCTGGACCAACAACAACTATTTTTTGCTTTGCTTCGAGGATCTATATGATCTTTTAAATTTGGACGCTCTCGACATCAGCTTGCTGCGGTGCTGGGCATTGTAAGTCACTTAACCTAATCTTTCAATTAAAGTCAACACGTCATTATGTGGTATTTACTACTCTTTTATATCTGCAGGCTAATGTGGCAAGAATACAAGAAGCGACCATTAAAATTTCTTGACCCACAGCTGTTAGAAATGGCAACCATCGAGAGTGATAGGGAGTCATGCGTCGAATACGTATGTAAGGTACTCGCCGATTGCACCACAAGAGAACAATTTTTAATGGGCATACACCACTTGAATGGACATTATGTCCTACTACTCTTCGCCCCCAAGTGGAACATTATATGGTACATTGACTCGGCAAGACCATTGGGACCGAATGGAGACTGCATCGAGAGGGACTTCTCGGTAATCAGAAGTATAATCGACGAGTAAGGTTTTTTTCACTTTATTACTACAAGTTTAACCTTTAACCTATTCTCGCTTAGCTCAATTTTATTGTACGTCATTACAGAGCTTTTGGTGTTGGTCTCAGTACATCAAAAGCAACGCAGCACCGATAGTTGGTGCATAAAACCGCAATGCCGGTAAGTCTCTAAATGTTTCCCCTTTTAACTTTAATGTGTGGTCCAAACTAATCGTGTATTTCCATAACAGTGCTACAGTCAACCTCCTAGAAACCAATGTGGGTTTTATGTTGCAAACTATATGATGCTGGCCCTAAAGATAACGGATCTTAAATCTCCCGATGTAAGATATTATCATGTACTTCGTTTCTATATTGAATTTACGTTTTACTTATGTAAACATCGACTAACGTAAAAAATTGAATTTGCAGGAATTTAACATAGCTGAAGGCAATCTTAGCGAGGCTGACTTGCAGGACATCCGTTCACGGCTAGCGGCATTCCTTGTGGAGCAAGTCTTCAAACCGGATGGCGCTTTCTATTATAAAGGCTAGAATTAAAGTTTGTTGGTTGTGAACTTGTGATGTAATATAACTTGTAATATTTGATGAAATTTGTGATGTTTGCAATACAATTTTTGATGTATGTTTTGTTTGTGCAATACAATTTGTGATGATGGAATTCTGTGTTGAATTCTATGTTGTTTGCAATGTACAATGTTGGCTGTTAAATCCTGGCTTTGATTTAGGATACAGCCTAAAAAATTATTTTTTACAATATGACCATAACATTAGTGACAAGTCTAAATAAATACCCGTCACTAAAGACTCCTAATAGTGACGGGTGTCAGTTACTCCCCATCACTAAAGGGTCCCTCTAGGTCCACTTGCATTCGGCATGACCCCATTTAGTGACGGGTAGCCACTGAGACCCGTCTCTAAAGGTTCCCAATAGTGACGGGTGTCAGGTACTCTCCGTCGCTATAATTTGACCTTTAGTAACGGGTCACCATATTCACTCATCATAAAAAGGGGTCATGCCAGACGCGGTGTGGACCTGAAGGGACCATTTAGTGATGGGTGTTTACCCGTCTCTAATGACAGGGCTTTACTGACGCGATAAGAGTGACAGGCGACATGCCCGTCACTAATGTACGTTATAACCCATCACTAAAGTACTTTTCTGTGGTAGTGACCTACTGATGACACACGGAATCTCAACAGTGTCTCGTAATGGGTCTGTCTAACATATGTTCTCTAACATACGTCCATGTTATTGAGTTAGTATCTCCATACCCATGATCTATGAGACATGATCGTCAATCAATGCACATGCCAATCTCAGTCATATCTGTTTCATATATGACTTATATCTGGTCAGCGATCATTTAGAAATAGTCACATTATGAGTATCATGAACAAATCATGCATTTGTTGATCCATAATAACAATACATTTCAAGGAACAATAACTTTGTTTCATAAATATAGTATGCCACGTATAACATCTCCATGTTGCCTCTAGGGGATAATGCTAACAAACTCCTACTTGCACTAGAGTCAACTATGTAGATATCTAATACCCATAGACCTCGTATGTGCCTAATGCTTGGTCTATCGGAGTGGCTTTGTCAACAGATCTACAACATTCAGATCAGTTTGCACTTTGCATATCTTTGCATATCCCCTATCCACTAACTCATGGATCAGATGATACCAGTGAACATGTGTACTCATCACATATACCTTTGTAGTTATTCCTATGTGCTCCTTTCTCTCTTGTTTCTTTTTTTCTTAAACTTTTTTGATTCTTTTTTATACTTCTCTTTTCTTTTGACTAGGAGCATAGAGAAGGCAAACTAGGAAGACTCGGCACAATTCTATTGTAAAGGAGTGGCCTGTAGATAAACATAGATATTCTTAAAATTAGTGCAGAAAAACTTCGGAGCCCAAAAACACAACCTTCCAGGCCAAATTTGGCAAAAATAAAATCGGCGAACATAGCAAAGCAGCAAAGCTAGGGAAAATCAGATGCAACTTTATTTGTAGATCTCAAAAATGTACTTATTTGCCTGATTCTGAGTCTATATGCGAAAATTATGGTTGTTGTACTGCAGACACTCCGAATCAAGGTTTTCAGGTGCTGGTTCACACAACAATATCAAATCGAAGGGGATTTTCACGATGGCAGCTGGTGTAGAGGTTTTAGGCAAAGTGAACAAACTAGACTCGACCTAGGACACAAATTCAACACTACGGACTCTGAAACTGAAACATGCAAAGGCTATGGATGGTCCCGGTATCAGAGGTCAGTTTACAATTAGGTTCATTTTTCTTAGATTGGTAGTTGTAGCCTTCCCCAATCGAGACCATCCATATCCTTTGCATGTTTCAATTTTGGAGTTTGTAGTATTGAATTTATGTCTTAGGTCGAGTATAGTTGTTGGTTAGTTTGTGTTCACCTTGCGTAAAACCTATAGGCCAGCTGCCATCATGAAAAGTTAAGTTTACCATTCTATCCTTTTACGGTGAATATGATGTTGAGAAATACCTAGATTGGGAGATGACAATAGATCGGAGGTTTAACTCACATCTAGTTCCTGAGGAACATAGAGTTAGACAAGCTCCTAGTGAATTTAATAATTTTGCAATAATCTGGTGGAATGAAATAGGTAGTACTCAACTGAAACCTGATACTTGGGACATATTAAAACAAGCTATGCGCAATAGATTTGTTCCCCTTTCTTATCAACGTAAATTATGTAAGAAACTACAGCGTTTGGACTAAGATAACATGTTGGTGTTAAAGTATTATGCAGAGCTTCAGAAGTGAATGATTTGATGTGGCATAGAGGAGGACACTGATGACAAGATTTATTGCTTCTATGGTGGTTTGAGGTGTGAGATTAAATATATTATTGATTATAAAGAATATTATGCTTGTAGAGAAAGAATTATAGGAACAACAACACAAGGCATGAGCTTCCTATCCAGCAGAACTGGCTAAGTCATAATCTTCAAGTATTCGTCCTACACCTACGCCACTACCAGTGAGTACATGACCTTTCACCTCCACATGAGTTGATGAGTCAAGTAAAAAGTCATTGCAGATACCTGCCGAGAGTGCCTCATCAGCTGCAACCACATGACACAATTCAGGAATTCAGTGCCACCACTTCCATGGGATTGATCATGTGAAGTGAGATTGCCCAAGCAAGCGGGCATATAATGCAACAGAAGATGGACACTACATTAGCACTTCTGATGTAGAGGAGGATATGAACATTGATGACATCAACACTGACTCTAACGGCAATGATGGTCAAGTATTTGGCTACAATGATATGATGGCCTACAAGAGCATCCTTGTCCAGCGGGTCCACAGTGCAAAGATGGAGCTAGCTGAGAAACATCATCATCATAACTTGTTTCAGATTTTCCTCATCATCAACAATAGGCATGCATGTGTCATCATTGATGAAGGAAGCTGCAACAATTTGGTGAGTTCTGATCTGGTTAAGAAGCTTAGCTTGACCACATGCCCACATCCACATCCATATCACCTCTAGTGGCCGAATGATTCCGATAAGGCTAAGGTAACACAAACAGCTCGGGATCAATTTTCCATTGATACATATTCTGATTTTGTTGATTGTGATGTGGTTCTCATGTAAGCTTGTTCTCTTTTGTTTGGTCACCCTTTAGAATATGAATAATAATGCACTTCACCATGACATAAGTAATAAATATATTCTTATGCATAAGGGAAAAAGCTAGTTTGTTACCTTTGACCTCTAAAGAGATTGATAAAGCTGATAGGGAAGAACTACTACTAGGAACAAACAACTTGATACTAAATCTAAAAATCGGTAGTCAAATTGGAAGGTTCTGTTATGCTTGCAACTATAGCTGATCTTGCTGAAATCAATGATAATGATGTGTGCTTTGCTTTGGGTTGCAAGGATGTTATGTTTTCTGTTGATGATATAGCTTTTACTTTGCCTCCTCCTATCACTAACCTTTTGTAGGAGTTTCAAGAGTATTTGCCGCATGATGAGTTTGCATACAATCGGACGGAACACTCCATCACTAAACCATTGAAGCTTTATAATATAGTAAAGGATGAGTTTGAGTCAAGAACGACCCCACTTTAAGGACAGGATGATGAGGACTTCACTCATATGGACACAAACGACACCTCTAAAGCTGCTATGCAAGTTCTAATCCCTAGAGCTCGAGTATGATAATTAAATCTGCAGGTGAGCTCATTCTTAAGTAACTCTTTATATGACTTTGAGAATAGATTGTTACCTAAAGATGATATTATTATTAGGAACATAGAGAGGACCAACAAGTGCATGGAGACAAGCAAAGAGGTAGAGAAGAACCAGCAAGGTGTTGACGCAGAAATCGCAAGAGATCTCAACACCTTCACACTTGAAGGCATAGAAGATTTGCTTAACTTTAGTGCAAGTCCTTAAGCGCAAAGTTTATAAGCGTGCCAGTCAGTTTGATCCTATAATTAATAAGAAATGGAATATTAATTATCGTAGATCTATCAGTTGATGACCCGATAGCATCAGCAACCGATAGTGCCTTATCGGCTAAGGAATCCGATAAGAACAACACAATAAAACAATGTATCAGATCGATCTTCTAGGAAATAACATATTGGACCAATGCATTGAAGGCAAAGAAACATAGTAATGCTTGTTAGCTTTTACTCTTGATATGCCTAACAGTGATTCAAACAATGTATCAGCATTACTCCTATCAGTGAACGATATTCAGCATACTACAATCAAAGTAATCACACAAACAATTGCATACTTATCGACTTAAGATATTATGAAACTAACTATGCCAACAATAACCCTCACATATTGAACTTAATCAAGACAGCATTACAGGTTATCACTAACATGATAGAATCATACTTAGATAACACTTGATAGCATGAAATCTATAGATAATCTATTGGCTTGAACTCCAACAGAATGAAGATTTAATGTTCATCGGCTAAATGATTCATCATAATCCACACAAATCTAATAGATCAGACCCAACCAAGACAATACTAGATTTGCAAGAACTACTCTATTTCATTTAATGTATAAGCATTAAATCAACATGATTGACATAATAGATCTAATCTAGTCACGAAGAACATGGCATATGATATTAGAACATTACGTTGATAACCAGGAAATCCATTGATTCAATCAAAGTATCGAACTAAACTAAGAAAGCTTGAATTAAACCGGCCAATAAAATCTACCCAAAGGCTACCTCTAACATGATTAGAGATCGAACTTAACCAATACAGCCTAATCCCACACAGGGGATCGCTCTAATTCTACACACCTAAGTTGGCGATACGCCGAGAGTTGTGTTGAACAAGAGATTCTTATTAATTTTGGTTCCCAAGTGTACATATTTGGACTAGTGGAACCACAATATAAAATCATGCCCAAATCATAGATATTTCAGGAATAAGATTCGGTTACAAATAAGATTTATCTAATGCCTATTACAAATCATCATTAGATCTATACATAGGCCCATTATTCCACCACGGCGGCGATAGACGTACTGTCAGGATTTGTTAGGATGACCCACCAAGCCAACCATTGATCCAACAACACTCCTTACCACATCCAATCCGACGGTCATTTTCTAGTGTCAACACAGGGGCGTCCAAGTTAGATTGGAAGTCTAACCCACCTCGAGCTCAAATCCATCTTGGATTCTAGTAGCAGTGCGCACTAAAATCATCACCTAGGCAATGTCTAGACTCTGTTTTTGACGTTCCACATATGCACGGAAAGCTAATTTCATAAGATTTTCAATGGCACCAGTCTCATGCCAAAATTCATTCTAGATCAATAGAAATAATGAAAACAAGTGGACACACATTGTCAGGAATGTGACCCCTGAGTACCCTACGTCGGGCTTATCAGTCCGGATCGAGAGCAGGCCAAGTCCAGCATTACAGTCTGGTATGGCCCATGAAGGGGGTTCAGTTCCGATAAGGAAGGTTGAGTCCTTATCGGGGAACTAAACCTTAGATGTGATATGAAGAGATATGCTTATACCAAAATTCTTGTAATTAGGGAATTAGCACTTGAGTTCGGTAGGAATCATAGATCTTTGGGATACTAACTTGGGATAGAGTCCTGGGTTGTTGGGCTCACCCCTTAAGTATATAAACGGGGCGAGGCACCCCAGAGGCATCTTATTCTTCTTGCTTCTGATGTATTAAACTTTCATAGCTTGATTGCATTATATTGTAAGTTTAGACACAACATAATACACCAAAACACTGGACACATGGCTATTATCCTCTGGAGGCCCGAACCAGTATAAATCTTGGTTGTTGTTCATTAGAGTCGACCATCGGCTTTGAAGGTGCTGCGCTTCCCTTACACATCTAATCACCACCTTGGATACCCCCTTGGGTGAACTGCTCGGTGATTCACCGATAGTTGGCACGCTAGGCAGGGGATCATGGTAGTTTTCATCAGGACCTAATGGCATCTCCTTTAGAATTCCTTGTGCCTGACGGCTCAGTGTTCATGTTTGGGAGTTTAGCGTTCATCGGGGATTCAACTGGATGGCTTGTCCTATCGAAACCGTTGTCAAGCACCGCTCCTGGGTTGATCGACTCACGAAGTACAGCTCTCCCTCTGGCCCTCAAGCAGGCCAGACGATTAAACTATGGTCGGACTCTAGTCGGCCATGAGCACTATGTCATCTTCTCTAGCAAAAAAGATCGGGTCGTCCAGCACCGATGGATGGAAGTCAAACCCACCAGCGAGCCTTAGAACAACCATCGGTTAGGTAATCCTCAATTCCTGACCAACCTCGTCATGATGGCAGAGGGCGAGGTATCCTCTTCTAGTAGGGACT
>KE371041.1:414495-429617 GCA_000418225.1 Zizania latifolia
CATTCCCACCTCGGATGTGTGGATACCAGTAGAGGCATTGCATTTCTGCTTCGCATCAACATCGATGTCCCTGATCTGATCAGTGGCGTCATCGGCAACTTCTCCAGGACCATCATCCGCTTAAGGACAAGTCCTCGGAGATCTCGAGGATCCTGATTGTCTACCTCGAGATGACGTCGATCGGCTTCCTGAGGACTTCACCGGCTTCTCGATTAGATCGGCACGCTTGAGTTGGATCGGCTTGCTACTCCAAATCTCTTTCTGCTGCACTGTGTGCCCGAGGTAACGATCTATTTTTCCTCTCTAGCAAGGCTTCCTATCATGTGCGGTATAAATTTTTTTGTTTTCGGCTAGCGTAGCCTACGCGTTCCCCAACACTCACCGGGTTTTATTTCAAATTTTATGTACTCTTTTTTGTACATGTCTTTGCGCACTTTCTTTATTGTGGAGGAGCCCCGATGATAGGCACAAAGAGCATTCCACGTCTCATGGGCAGAAGAAAAATGAGAAATATGATCAAAATCAGAACGCCCAACACCATTGATATTTAAGTTTCGAGCTTTGCAATTTGCTTCAAAGACAGCCTTATTTGTGTCATTAACTTGATTATCAGTAGGTGGATCATATGGTTTAGAAACCTTTTCCCATATATCAAAATCCTGTGACATGATATAAGCCTCCATCTTTGTTTTTCAAAATTAAAAATCAATTCCATCAAAAATATAAGGCTTAGTTGAAAACCTCTTGGATGGCATGGTGATTATTTAGATTGGTTAAGATCAAAACAAAATAGAAACTAAGCTCTGATACCAATTGTAAGATCAAAATACACTAAGCACGACAACCAGAGTGGGGTTGAATGGTTGCAATACCCCAAAAATCAACTAAAACTGATTCCCGAGATCTCTAGAAATTTTCCAAGGGCTTTGAAAATTTCCCGAGGAGTTTCCTGACCAGTTCTGCATTTTCCTGAGGAGTTCTCGAATTTCCCGAGGTCTTCTCAAGAGATGAAAACAACCTGACCAAGAAAGGGTAAAATAAGCGTGAAACTGTAACTCGGATTGATCTGAAATTTTAACACCATAAACTAGACTTCAATACAAAACTTCACCTAGTAGTTTCACTTAAATCTGAGTTACCAATCAAAAGTTATGATCCTTAGGATTTGCAGCAGCGTAATAACAGAGTAGATCCGATCAAAAAATTAAAAACTTAATTACGCCTAAAATACAAGGTTTTGGTAGAATCAATTCGAATTAAATCGCAATTAAAAGTGAAATCATAGAGTAAGCCAAAACGATGTAAACCGATGAACATTAAGAAGAAAGAACTCGATACCACAATCCTTGATGCTTGTAGATGAATCTTTATAGTATAAGAGTGTCTACAAGGTGCATCTAAAGCACCCCTCACAAAATCATGAACAAAGCCCTAGATGAAAGAGCAAAAGCTTAAACCCTAATTTTTATCTTGATCGTCCTCTTCCTCGATTCCCTTTTTGCACTCTTCTCTAGTCTATTTATAGTCCCTCGTGGCTGCCACCATGAGCCACGAAATTAACAACTTTTGGAATCCTAATCCAACTAGGAATCCATATCTCTTACGAATTCTTCAAATCCTAACTCCTTCCGAATTTGTCTCCTTTCCATATCCACACACATACTGCGTACGCCATATGGAAACCTCTCTTTCTATATTTGCACACATCCCGCGTATGACATATATAAACCTCATCTTCACGTGCCGTATCCTCTAGCCCAAGCATCCCGCATGACATCATTGACCGTACTGAACCTCAGCTTCTCCCTGAGCCTAGTTCTGATCCTGTCATCGACCATGACTCGCCCTCAAGCAATGCTTGCACATGAACAAACCAAGAAACCCTTTTCCCGTGCATAAGTTCTTTTCAACTTGACTCAATCAGTCCATTCAATCATAAACAAGGTGTATTTATTGACTAAACAAATTAAAGCACGTGATACAACTCGAATATCAAAAATCCGAGTGATCCAAAAACCCGAGGCTGAAATTCTCGGGTGTTGAATTCGATCGAGGGCTGAAATTCCTCCAGTGCTGAGTTTCCTTGAGAGCAGTATTTCCTGAGTGCTAAGTGCTGAGTACCCGACAAGAGTGCTCGACAACTTGAACAAAGTGCCCGACCACTTAAACCAATCAAAACCAATTCATTCAACACGTATCAATATCAAATCAATTTGTTCATCATAAATCAATGATCATACACATGATCTCACAAAAACTAATATGTTCATGCACTCATCGATTCTGGGCGCTCTTTCTTATCCAACCTCACTGACTACTTTCCCCCAAGACATGTAACTGGGCCAAGAAGGGGTAAGCCTTAAGGTTGTACACCCACAGTCGAACTTCTTTTTCTCGCCAACCTCACCGACTACTTCCCCCCTCAGACATGTAACTAGGCCAGAAAATGGTAAGCCTTAGGGCTGTACACCCACAGTCGAGCATCTCTTTTTGCCCACCCATGCTAACTACATCCCCCTCCGAGTTGGGCACCAGATGGCCACCGTGTATGCAACCAGACCTAGGAGAGGGTAGGCTCTTAGGCATATACCCGCAGTCATGCATCTTCACTGACCCATGCTGACTACATCTCCCTCTGAGTTGGGCACCATATGGTCGCCGTGCATGCATCCAGACCCAGGAGAGGGTAGGCTTTTAGCCGCACACCCAATGTCATGCATCTCCATCGACATCACTGACTACACCGTGTGGGTGATAAAGCATGTTTCACGGCTATGCCAAAGGCTCAAAAGACATGATATCTCATGGCAAAAATCCTACAAGATCTTCGGGGCAGCGAACGACACATGTGGGGGCAACGACAATTCTCTCTAGCTAGTAACACGGCCCGAGGCATTGGAAGACAAGGAAGGCGATGAAAAGACGCAGTGCATGGTCCGTAGGTAATGAAGAAGGAGAATGTGTGTAAATGGAGAAGCCCTTCAACAGAAGGTAAAGCAGTTCTGCAGGGTAAATAATGGCATCTCCTTCATCATGATGTTAGCCATGACCACTGATGGGCGATGCTTTAGTTATAGCATGCCTCTCGGTTGTGTAGACGTGACGGTTCTGCCTCTCTATCCGCACCCACCGCCAGCGCATCGCCCAATCAGAGCAGAGACGTCCTGCCTGTCCCCTCAACTACAACGCATTTATTGCGAGCAAGAAAGACCAAAAAGAAACCTTTCGTGCGCTCGGCGAAGCTCGCGACTCTTGGGTCCTTCGTGTGCTCATTGGCTCGCGTGGTCGAGGGTGCTTGTGTGCTCTGGGGCTCATGCACTCGAGGATAGCGTGCTCGGGGGATCATGCACCCGAGGACTTATATGCTCGAGGACAGCATGCTTGGGGGGTCATCCGCCCGAGACCTTGTGTGCTCACGTCTCGCAACCTGAGAATTATGCGCTCGAGAACTAAGTCTCGGAGGCTCGATGATTGGTCACAATTGAGGTCACGATGACCTCAGAGCTTCGATGATCGCCCTCTTCAAGCAAGATTCCGTCCGAGCACAAGCAACTTTAGAAGACTAGATCATCAACGAACTTCAAAGGATTATCAAATGCTAGAGCTCCAGAAGATTTCCACAACAGATTATTTTTTACCGTCGAGCTAAATGTTCCATTTAACTCAAGGTTCGGGGGCTACACTATGTGGGTGCACCTACACGGTGCACCTCGCATGAAGAGAAAAATTAAAGCTTTTCTTAGTACTATCAGACTTCAGCAGAAGTATGAAGATTCAAGGTGAAAGGATGAGCTCCTCCTAGCTTGTTCAGACAAAGATTTTTCAACCAAGCTAAAAAGAGCTCGAGGGCTTCTATTGGAGATGTGACCCCTAGGTACCCCATGTCAGGCTTATTAGTCTGGACCGAGAGTAGGCCAAGTTCAGTATCGCAGTCCGGTATGGCCTATGAAGGGGGGTCGGTTCTGATAAGTAAGGTTGAGTCCTTATTAGGGAACAACACTTTAGATATAGTATGAAGAGATATGCTTGTACCGGAATCCTTGTAATTAGAGAATTAGCACCCGAGTTCGGTAGGGAATCATAGATCTTTGGAATATCGACTCAAGATAGAGTCCTGGGTTGTTTGGCTCGCCCCTTCAGTATATAAACGGGGTGAGGCAGCCCCCATAGGGATCTTATTCTTCCTGCTTTTGATGCATTAAGCTTTCATAGCTTGATTGCGTTACATTGTAAGTTTAGACATAGTATAATACACCAAAACACTAGACATAGGGCTATTATCCTTTGAGAGACTTGAACCAGTATAAATCTTAGCTCTTGTTCATTAGAGTTGACCATCGGGTTAGAAGGCGTTGTGCTTCCCTTACACATCCAATCACCACCTCGAGTACCCCTTCGGTGGACTGCTCAGTGATTCACCGACACACATAATCTATCAGGGTTTTGTGTTGCTATCTTTTTGGCCTTCTGGGCCGTATATCCAATTGGACCCATTAGGGGTGCATCTAGATAGGTTGTGTAAGCTGCCACAGCAGCCATCTAGGATTCTAGAGTTTGCATTTAAGTGAATGAATAGCCACCACCATGCTAGTTTGTAAACCCCAACTCGTAGATTTGTTTGAGTAAGTTTGATTCAATTGTGTTTTCTACGTTCTTGCTTGTGTTCTTCAATTCGTAGGCAGGGATTAGCCTTCATGGTGAGGACAACTATAGTGGTGACCTAGAAGGCGGGGAGCCAAAGTGTGGTTGGCGGTAAGAGAGAGCCGGAGTGTTCTTCGATTTGAAGGTTGAAGACGATGGTTTGAAATAAAGGTGTGAAGAAGAAGATGAAGCCAAAAAGGTTTATATGCTTGCCGAATTTTACACCATGACATCATCCACCCATTGCCATGGAACCGACTCAACTTCTATCGTGTCACGCGTGTGGGCCGATCTAACGGGATAGCTTCACCTCTTTATTTGGCCCATATAATTGCCACAGGTCCAATTAGCGCTCAAGTGCTTTCTGCCGCCTCGCCTGCGATGCATTAAATGCTAGGATTTGTGGCCAAAAAGAGGATCTTTGCCTCTATGCTGATGGCAGGGCATTAAATGTGTTGCTTTGGGGCCTAGACCAGAGAAGATGAAGCTACGCCCGAGGGATTGGCCTCGACTGGCCTCACCACATCGTCGCCCCAACCACCGAACACCGCCTGGTAGCCTTGGTCACCTGACTACTTGGGGATCTCGACCACAGGCTTTGCTCGACCTCTGACCTCACCTGACCAGTTGGTTCACCCGACTGGCTCAATCACCAAACCACCAACTCTCCAAATCACCATGATCGCCTAAGTGCGATGTTTTTTGCCAAACGAGTTTGGTCGCCTGACTATGTCGGGGAACTGACCACCGAACCACCTAATTGGACATCATCATCTTAGTGTGATGCTTATTGTCTGGCATCTCCAAGATTTCTTCGACTATGCCAGAACACTGACTAGACTCCGTTGGCTTATTCATGCCAATAATCTAGGAGGCTCTATTATAAAGCACATTAGTTCATTGACCTATGCCAAAATACGTCTCCAACTTAAGGATGACAATTAATGATTTTACTTGAGAATTGTCTCCAATGTTTTCATGTGATATTCTTGAAGACACTGATCAAAGTTGACCCTAGAGCCAAATATTCTATTTGCTCAAGTCTCGACGGCTACACTGTGTGGGTGCACCTACTTGGTGCTCCGTACACACAAAGAGGGTGATTTTTCATCAAGCTTTTCAAATCAACAAGCCGAGTATAATGATTCAAAAATAGAGAGCTCCACCTAGCTTGGTGTTTCAAGTTAAAGACTTAATCCAAGCTATGAAGAGCTTGGGGGCTGCTATCGGGGATATGACCCCTAGGTACCCTAGGATGGGCTTTATCAGACCAGACTGAGAGTGGGCCTAGCTAAGCTTTGGAGTCTGGTATAGCCCATGAATAGGAGTTTGAGTTTGATAAGGAAGCTTTGCACCATATTTGAAAACCGAACACCAAGATTTGATATTAGAGATAAATATGTCCATATATCCTTGTAAATAGGAAATATATCAGAGTTTGGTAAACAATTCCTAATATCTATGAAACTGACTCGGGTAAGAGTATTGGTTCTATATGTCTCACCCCTTGACCATATAAAGGAGGCATGGTACCCCTAGAGGCATGCTTTAATATACATCCAATCTACAAATCCACAAAAACACAGAACATAAGGCTATTATCCTCACGGAGGTCTAAACCTGTATACATCTCTTGGCTCTTTTGTCTTGAGTCAACCGTAGAGCTTAGATCGCAACGCTTCCCTACACGTAAAATATCATCTCGGATACCCCCGTAGGTAGACTGATCGGCAATACACCGACAACTCCATTGTATTGTCTGTTTTTCTACTAACATTGTAAGGATCCTATGAACTTCGATGAGTGTGTCTCCAATGGAGAACTCATTGATGTCATTGCATGTCAGATAGGGTTCTGGGAACAAATCAACAAAAGCATAGACGCAATGAGAGTTAGTATCCAAACTCTCTCCTAGAAGATGGAAGATGTTGTTCCTATGCAAGCATGTTCTTTGCTATTGGGTAGGCCTTAGGAATATGATAGAGATGTGTTGCACTATGGTAGAACTAACACATACACTTTGACACATAATGACAAAAAGATATAGTTGCTACCAATGACTCCTACTAAAATTTTAAAAGATGTAGCATGTGCTAACAATGAGATAAACTTAATTGAATGTAAGTCTGAAAATCAGCAAGTAGCTAAAGATGTTTTGCCACCTAAAAATAAGAAAAAAAGAATTACATGCTAGGAAGGACACACTTAAGTTAAAAGGTACTTCCATGTTAACTACTAGATCTGAAATTTCTAAGTTGATTGCAAACAAATCTAGTTGATAAGCTTTGATTTGCAATAAGGCTTTCTTTACACTTGAGGATTTTCTGCCTTCCTTGTCACGTGAGAGGAATTGTATTGCTCATCTTTTATAGAAGTTTGCTGAGAGGAATTGTATTGCTAATCTTTTACAAAAATATCCTCAGGGTTGCCAGCTATGAGAGGAATTGACACCGCTATAGGAATAGATGTCAGTGTCGGGTCAAAATGACTATCAGTGGCGGGTTCTAAACCGCCACTGACTAGTCAGAACTGATAGTCGATGTCTATCAGTGGCGGTTCAATAATACAACCGGCACTGATACCTATTATCAGTGCCGGTTTAGATCATGAACTGGCACTGCTGTGTATTTCACGCTATTATATATATATATACCACGCTATATTAATTCTATATCTAAATGCACATATATGCTAAGTTCATTTGCATAGCTTACATCTTATTACGCGGACAATCTCAAATCAAATTAATATGACATATATTAAATTAAAATGTTAGGACATATTTACATAAATGTTTCAGCACATAAGTTTCAAATGTGACATTGTTCTTACAGCACAGACATAATAGAGATATGCACAAGACAAATTACAGCACATACATAGCAACCTCCAGTGCACCATTGTTGATATGAAAATGAAAAGCACATACTGTGCCGACAACTAAATCGTTGGCTCACAGAAATTGACCAAAACCTGATGTCAGGTAGCACCATTCATCTGTTGACTTATGCAATGCAATTGGGACTGCTGTGCTTCCTGCTGCTATCACATGGATCTACGAGGTCTGTTGGTATAGGTGAGGCGTGATGTACTTCTCATAGTACTATCTTGAAAAGTACTGTTATGAATAAAATATGTTGGTAGCTAGTTAGACGAGGCAAGTGTAAATATATAGATGTTTATAATTGTGATATGTGCAAAGTGCTTATCATCGACTTCTTGTTGACGATCGAGGGGTTGATTATGCATACATACAAGTGAGTCTCGAAAGATAGACTAGCCGAGATGTCTTGCGGAAGAGCCTTCCTTGCTGGAGTCACATCTGTATGATTTCCAAAATGACAGATGATCTTCAGTTGGTTCATTTGGTCGATGTCATGCTTCCTGGCTATCTGCTTCCTCTTCTTTAGAGCATTGCTAGGACCCTCCCCTGACAATATAAAAAACCAATTTAAGTACATAAACAAAATATACATGTCTATTAAGTAATGTCAGTTTGCTATAGATACCACAATCGTTGTCCTCCACTTTTATGGCCGTTAGAGTCTTCCCATCACCAAAGGTAGTGTAAAATTTAGCAATAATAATTAATGGGGCCTGTCCCATTGTTATTACCACATCATCCCCATGTGTTAGGCCGGCTCTATGACTAAAGTTGGGCCACCCTTTGTGGAGGCATACCTTGCCTTCACAGCTCGCAACCTCAACCTCACTGATGCACTCATCTCTTATAATATCTTAACGGTGTCACCAGCGCAAATGTTATTGATATCGCCAAAGTTTTTTGATAGAAACTACAACAGTAAGATAATATCGCATCAGTTTGTTAGTTTTATTAGCACATAAACAAAATATGCAATGTACAATGTACAGACCTAGTGACGCTCGCCGTTGACTAGATGATTAATCTTTATTAGGCAACTTTTAGGAATATAAGTTGGTACCATAGGGGGGATCCGCCTACTAGTGGAAGCACGTTGTCTGGTGGGAGTGCCCTGTTGATTACTTGGGGGGCTTGCCATGTCTCTAATTCATGTTATATTTGACAACGATGAAAAAAGTACAGTAATATGGGTAAAGGTGGAATAATAACATAATCATATTATATTAGCAAAAAATAATCCATTATTGCTTACACTCAAAGAATCCAAGTAATCTATGTCAGGTTCACCACTCACTATGTCAGGTTTAAGAAATTGAAAACATAGAAGCAATGCTAAGAGAAAAAGGAAAAATAGGCATGTCTTTTTATGTCATAACTGCACAAGTGGATAATTTTTTGGTTGTGGATGGTTCTGCACTTCTGCTGCAGAGTATCATATTCACTGTTGTGGTTTCCATGACTGATAGTTCAAGAAGATGCAATGGCTACCATTCGCATTGTTGCTCTCAAATGGAAAGTCAAAATGATTTATGGAAAGATGGTAACGGAATAAGCAGTGTTAAGAGAAAAAGATTTCACTGACCCTGTTTTCCCCCTTCTACTATTGAACTTTTTATCACCAACAAGCCATGCAAGGACATCTTTGTATTGTCTTATTTTATCGACATCCTAGTTGGAATTTTTTAAGATTCTCACTACATTTGATAGCCAGTCCACTCTCTTAAAGGGAATCGACACATTCGTGAAATGCTTGTAATAACAGAAGTCATACTCCCACTTTTGTTCTCTCTTCTAAACCCTAGCTAAACCATAAATCCAAACAATGTGAGAGTAGGGGGTATCAAACCTCGCACGGCTAGGCGGATGTGAAGTTGTCAGAAACAGAAGCGGGGAGAAGGCCGAACGTTGTAGGTGGAGACGGTCGGATGGCGGGATAGTGGAGGCGGAGACGGAGACGACGGGACGACAGAGGCGAAGATGCAGACAGCGGGATAGCGAAGGCGGAGGCAGAGACGGTAGGATGATAGGACGGTAGGACAGCGGCGTGCGAGTAGACAATCTACGGGATAGTAAAAAATAACTAAGTCCTAGAGCATACATAGATATATAGGAAGGTTATCAGTGCTGGTTCTAAACTAGAACCGCACTGATAGTGAGATATCAGTGCCAGTTCAATACATAACCGACACTGATAGTAAGATATCAGTGTCGGCTCAATACATACCCGACACTAATAGTGTTCTAGTTTAGAACCGGCACTGAAGAATATTTTAATATTAATAAATATAAACATTTTATTTTAACACACAAAATTTACTCCTAATAAATTCGGATTTTTTTACTATACCAGATGAAATGTTTTTATACTAACATCTTAAAAATATTTCCAAATTTCACCTATTTCATTTAAATACTAATAAATAAATTTTGGTTCATTATTTCAAGCACTTGTAGTTCAAATTTAAATCCTAGAAACACACTTAATGAATTAAAAATAGTAAACTAATACAGAAAAATGCCAAAATTTTTCACAGGACAAGATACGTTGTATTTTGATTGTAGAAAAAGTTTTAAGTTCAAACAAGGATTTAACCGATGATTTGCTTTCAAATCTAACACAATCCTTCTTTAAATCCTAATTCGTCATTGGAAAATCTTGTGCTTTCTTAACATCGCACGTGATAACTTTCTCAAAACATTTTTAAATTTTTATCACAGTATCTACGTATCATATCATAACACCATCATAGGTATCGTGTTTTTAAGACTTCATTTGAATTTTTTAGAATTAAACAACCATTAAGCTCTACGTTGCCGATCGAGTGTCGTAGCCTAGACTTTTCAAATTTTCTTTCAATTTAGTGGATAAGAACTAAAAATATACTCAAAAACATGAATACGATTTTCTATAAATTTTGGTTCATTATTTCAAGCACTTGCAGTTCAAATTTTACCTAATTCAATTTAAATCCTAGAAACACACTTAATGAATTAAAAATAGTTTGAAAAAGGCAAAACTTTGTATTTTAACATTTATTATTTAGTTTGAAAAAGACTACCTTTGTATTTTTAATATTTATTATTTGTTATTAAAAAATGCTAAACCCTAAAGTCTAAACCGTAAACCGTTGGCAAAACGAAATACAAATTGTTGTAGAGCGGGAAAGATTTATAGCGCCTCAACAGTTCTGGTTCATGACACGAATTGACACTGATATATTAGTGTCGATTCGTAAATGTAACCGGCACTGTTTCGCCACTTTCAGTGCTGGTTCATGACACGAACCGACACTGATGTATCAGTGTCGGTTCGTAAGTGGAACTGACACTGAAAGTGGCGCAACAGTGCTGGTTCTGTTCAAGTTTAAAAAATTTAACGGCTTCTATTTTTTAAACCGGCAGTGATACAACTTCAGTGTCGGCTTGGAGATAAACGGCACTGATATGACGCTACTTTTAAGTGGTTCTGTGGTAGTGTGAGCATCAAATCGATTTGATTCCGGGAGCTGCCTTGCCAAACCATGTGCCGTACGCAACCAATCCCGATGAGATCGACTAAGGAAATTTAGTGTCAAGTGCAAGACATGCTTAACAAAGGGTATGCATGTGAAAGTCTTAGTCCATGTGCTCTGTCCCTATTATTTTGGTATCTATGAAAGATGGATTATAGTGCATGCATGCTGATTATAGAACCATTAACAATATAACTACTAGATACCATCATCCTATTCCTAAGTTAGATGATGTGCTTGATGAATTAAGCGGCTCTGTTGTGTTCTCTAAAGTAGACTCACATAGTGAATACCACAAATTAGAATGAAATTAGGTGATGAATAGAAAACCGTGTTTAAGATTGCATTTAAATTGGGTGATGATATACTTGATGAATTAAGTGATGCCTTTCGGTTTGACCAATGAACCTATTACATTTATGTTACTCATGAATAAAGTTTTACGCACCTAATGGATTTGTGGTGGTTTATTTCGATGATATACTTATTTATAACAAGTCTTTAAATGAACACAAGGAACATTTATGTGATGTTTTATTGCTTTAAGAGGTGCATGTTTATTCGTAACCTCAAGAACTACGCTTTTTCGCATGGAACACGTTTCATTTATTGGTTATGTTGTGACTCCATAAGGGATTGAAGTGGATGAAACTTAGATTGAAGCTATCAAGAGTTGGCTGACTACTAAATCTGTTACACAGCTGCGAAGCTTTCTTGGGCTAGCTAGATTCTACCGTCACTTAGTGAGAGATTTCAACACCATTGCCATACCAATGAATTAGCTAATCATGAAAGGCATTTCTTTTCAATGGTGACAAGCACAAGAATATGATTTCATTTCATGCACCACTACTCCAACTCCCATATTTTGGTAAGGTTTTTGAACTTGAATGCAATGCAAGTGAAATTAAGATTGGAGGTGTTCTTATTCAAGAAGGAAAGCCGGTTGCATATTTTAGTGAGAAGTTGTCAGGACCTTGTTTGAACTATTCAACTTATGATAAATAATTGTATGCTTTGATTCTAACATTAGAGATTTGGCAACATTATTTGTGGCTGAAGGAGTTTATTATATATTTTGATGATGTGCCTTTGAATCACATTTGAAGTCAAGCTAAATTGAATAAACAACATGAAAGGTAAAGACAATGTGATTGTTGATGCATTATCTGGACGCTATACCATGTTATCTCAGCTTGATCATAAAATTTTTGGTTTAGTTTATATGCTACTGATTTGAACTTTAAAGAAGCTCATGATCAATGTAGAGAGGGGATAAGTTGGAATAAATATGTCCTGAATAATTCATTATTATATCGTGCTAACAAATTATGTGGTCCAGCATGCTCTATCCGTCTTTTGTTTTTGTGGGAGGCGCATGGAGGGGGCTTAATGGGGCATTTTAGAGTAAAGAAGATGGAAGATGTGCTAGCCAATCATTTCTTTTGGCCAAAGATGTGTCATGATGTTGAACAATACGTTGCTCGGTGTAGTACTTACACCAATGCTAAGTCCCACCTTAACCATTATGTCTTTATATGCCCCTACATGTCCCTAGTGTACCATAGGAGTTTATTTGTATGGACTTTGTTTTAGGATTGTTGTGAGATCATGTGTATGATCATTGATAAGTGATGAACAAATTGGTTTGATGTTGATATGTGTTGAATAAATTGGTTTTGATTGGTCGAGCACTTTGGTCAAGTTATCAAGCACTCTTGTCAGGCACTTAGCACTTAG
This sequence comes from Zizania latifolia, assembly GCA_000418225.1. Lineage (NCBI taxonomy): Eukaryota > Viridiplantae > Streptophyta > Magnoliopsida > Poales > Poaceae > Zizania > Zizania latifolia. The sequence continues at coordinate 427,273 of KE371041.1, forward strand.
CACTCGAGGAAATTCAACACTTAGTCTTGAGAGAATTTCAGCCCTCAAGAGAAATTCAGCCCTCGAGAGAATTTCAACACCCGAGAAATTTTAGTGCTAGAGATTTTGGATCACTCGGATTTTTTTGATGTTCGAGTCAGATCATATGCTTATGAATGATGTTTATTCAACAAATACACAATGTTTATAAATGATTGGAATGTTTGAGTTAGGTTCGAAAGAATTGAATGGACTGATTAAGTCAAGTTGGAAAGAACTTGTGCTCAGAAAAAAGGGTTTCTTGGTTTGTTCATGTGCAGATATTGCTTGAGGGCGAGTCATGGTCAATGATGGGATCAGAACTAGGCTTGGGAAGGAGATGAGTTTCAGAACGGTCGGAGATGTCATGTGGGATGCTCGGACTAGAGGATGCGGCACGTGAAGATGAGGTTTCTATATGTCGTACATGGGATGTGAGTCATGGTCGATGATGGGATCAGAACTAGGCTTGGGAAGGAGATGAGGTTCAGAACGATCGAGGATGTCATGTGGGATGCTCGGGCTAGACGATGCGGCATGTAAATATGAGGTTTCCATATGTCGTACACGGGATGCGTGCGAATATGGAAAGTATGTGAGGTTTCCATATAGCATACGCGGGATATGTGCAGATATGGAAAGAGAGGAAAATTAAGGAGTTAGGATTTGAGGATTCGTAAGGGATATGGATTCCTAGTTGGATTAGGATTTCATAGGTTGTTAATTTTGTGGCTCATGGTGGCAGCCACGAGAGATTATAAATAGACTAGAGAGGAGAGCAAAACAGAGGTCTGAGGCTCAAGAGAAAATTTAGGGTTTAGCCTTTTGCTCTCCATCTAGTGCTTTGTACGTGATTTGGTAAGGGGTGCTTTGGATTGCACCCTGTTAACACTCTTATGCAATAAAGAATCATGTTCAAGCATCAAGGAGTGTGGTATGGCGTTCTTTCTTCTTAATATTCATCGGTTTACATCATTTTAGCTTATTCTGTGATTTAACTCAATTTGATTTATCCAAATCCTTTCTAAGACATTAAGAAAGAGATCTGCAAAGGTTCATTGGTTAATTCCTCATATTTTATGAGTAATTAAGGTTTTAATTTTCAGTACGGATCTGCTTTGTTTTTACGCTGTTGCAAATCTCGGGGAACATAACTTTTGATTGGGAACTCGGATTTGAGTGAAATTTCTAGGAAACATTTCGTATTGAAGTCTAGTTTTTTGTGCTAAAATTTCAGATCAATCTGAGTTACGGTTTTAAAGTTACGCTCGTTTTATCGTTTCTTGGTCAGGCTGTTTTCAGCTCTCAGGAAGCTCTCGAAAAATTTGCTCAGTCCTCAAGAAAGCCCTCTAGAAATTCGAGAACTCCTCAGAAAATTTTATGAGTCCTCAAGAATTTCAGTCTGGTCGAGAATTTTGCTGATTGATTGGGAATTAGCTTTCTAATTTTATTTTTGGTGTTATTTTTGGGGTACTGCAACCATTCACCCCCCTCTGGTTACCGTGGTCAGTGTATTTCGATCTTATAATTAGTATCAAAGCTTGGTTTCTATTTTATTTTGATCTTAACCGATTTAAACAATCACCATGGCATCCGAGAGGTTTTAACTAAGCCTTATATTTTTTATGAAATTGATTTTCAGTTTGAAAAAATAAAAATGAAGGCTTATATCATATCACAGGGTTTTGATATTTGGGAAAATATTTCTAAACCATATGATCCACCTACTGATAATCAAGTTAATGACACTAATAAGGCTAGTTTCGAAGCAAATTGCAAAGCTCGAAACTTGATTATCAGTGGTATTGGATGTTCTGATTTTGATCGTATTTCTGATTTTTCTTGTGCGCATGATATGTAGAATGCTCTTTGTGCCTATCATCAAGGCTCCTCAATAATCAAGGAAGTGTACAAAGACGTGTACAAGAAGGAGTACATGAAATTTTAGATAAAACCTAGTGAAACCTTAGATAAATATCTTGCTCACTTTAATAAAATTCTTAGCAATCTTCATTCAGTTGATTCTTCTTACGCTATTGAGGAGTCATGGTATGAACCATGAGGTGATGAGTGCTTGTCAACCGGGTGATGAAGTTTGGACGATGAGGATGAAGGAGGAAAGGATGAGAAGACTCGACCGTGATGGAGCTGTCGTGTGACTCAGGTACACGGACGGGCATCGGCCGGGCAGAGGGGTCGCGGAGGCGTCCGGTCCAATCCGGGTGCGTGAAGCTGAAGCGGCGAGGGTTGATCCGGTGTGGTGCTGATCGGCGTGACTCAGGTACACGGGGGTCCAACCGCGGAGCTGAAGAGGAGCGGCCGGGTCG
>KE371041.1:430697-443324 GCA_000418225.1 Zizania latifolia
TGATCTTTATTGCACAATCTTGTGCTGAGCTTTCTTAAGTCACATGCAAAGCTGATATTCTCATTGTAAGAAGTTTTTGGGGGTATTTGTATTTTCCACTGCGTTTTTAATTTGCGCCCATTCACCCCCCCTCTGGTCGCCTTTTCGGTCCTACAGCTATTAATTATAATGATTTTGAAATTGCTAGACATTTACTTAGTGGGCTTGATATATCGGTTTGGGAGATGAAAGTTACTTCAATTCAAGAGTCGGTAGACATGACTACTCTTACGTTGGATACTATTTATTTGAAATTGAAAACTCATGAATTGAATGTCTTTTCACGTAAGATCTCTCCTAAATCAGTGGCTTTGGTTTCTTCACCTTCTAATGGGTCTTGTGCTTTTGTATCATTTTGGAGTGTTTCTTTATCAGCTTTAAATGCTTTGTTTGATGAACATTTTGAGCCGTTTGCAGAGGAGGACTTGGCTTTACTTTCTACGAAAGTTGCTAAAGCTTTAAACAATGTAAGAAATAGAAGAAGAGGTGGTTCTGTTCGGTGCTTTGAATGTGGTGAGGTCAACCATATTCGTTCTAACTGTCATAAGCTCAAAAAATCTACAGAGGAAGACAAGGAGGACAGCAAGCACCCATCTAAAGAACGTAGGATAAAAAACAGCAACTATAAGAAGATGGTGCATCAAGTCCTTGCTACCCTCGATCAAGTTGATATGAGTGATGTGGACTCAATAAGTGATGAAAGTGAAGACAAAGGCAAATACAAAAAAAAATGATCTTACTGGAATATGCCTTATGGCACATGACATGGTAGGCTCCAGCGAGGATAAACTCTACGGTGATGAAAATGAGGTAAGACCTACTTACGATGATTTAGCTCGTACTGTTGTTCGTCTTCATGATAAATTGAGAAAAATCAATAAGAAAGCTAAGAAATATAAACTTGTTATTGAATCACTCAATTCTAAAATTGATAGGCTCAAGTCATTTATTCCTGATAATGATTCATGCAAATAATGTGATGCTTTGCAATATAAATTTATTGCTTTGAGAGATGTTCATACTTCCACTCTTCATAAGCTTAATGTTAAAATTATCAAGAATGAATCTTATTTTGCTATTGGTACTACCATGCTTTCTCGAGTTGTTGATGAACTATTTGTTACCAAGAACTATCTAAAAAAGATGAAAGTTGCTTTATATGCTAGTTATTTGGTAAATGCTTTGTATTGTAGCAAATTCAAACAACTTAAGAATATGAAGAGCTCAATCATTGTGAAACATGATTCAATTTTTTGTTCAAATTGCTCATTGCTTGAATTGAAATTGAAAGATGCTTATGGTAGAGTTGAACTTTTTCAAAATGACTTGCGTACTCATGAAGTGTTGTCTTGCTCAAACTGTCAAAAACAAAAATGTGTTGTTGATGTTTGTAAAAATTGTGCTGCTTTGACAAAAGAAGTTGATTATCTGCAAAGATCCTTGTAACACTTTTTAACTAGTAAAAGAACCTCAACATGTTATTGGATACATCTAAAGTAAGCATAAATCATAGAGGACTAGGTTTTGATGCTCGTGCTTATTTTACTTCTCATCAACTTACTGCAATCAAAGTTATTCAAAGAGGTAAGATTAAGGTTAAATCTGAACCAAAGCAAACTATTTTTAAATCTGCTAGAACATTTTCAATCTTAGCAACATCAAGTGCAATTGCTTCTAAAACAACTAAACCAGTGAAGTATAATTGCTCACATTGTGGGAAAGATCGACATTTGGTTCAATTTTATTTTAGACTTGCAAGACAACAGAAAAAGAACAAGAAAAAATCATTTGCTAAACATAAGTGGCCGGGCCACAACTTTTGAGGCAGTCGGGTCGACCTTCGGTTGTCGAACTAAGGGCTAATCAATGGTTTGACCGACAACACCCTGTACTAGTAAGAGGTAAGTGTGACACTAGTTTTGCTCGAGGATATTTGCCTGCTGGTGTTTCTGTTCGGGTGTCTTAGTACTGGATTCCTAAATTTCTTTTATCTAACCCCAGTACTAAGACCTCGACATCTTGTTGTGTGTAGGCCTCGAGAGCGAGGAAGGAGAACATATGGCTACTAGACTCCAGATGTTCACGCCATATGTCCAGTGACAAAAATTGGTTCTCCTCCCTCAAACGTGCATCCAGCTCTAAATCGCTGACTTTTAGGGATGCTTCTACTAGCGTTGTCATTGCTAAAGTTATAGTCAAGGTAAGTGACAAATTTATGTTCAAAGATATAGCTCTTGTTGAAAATCTAAGATACAACTTGCTTTCTATATCGCAAATGATTGATGAGGATCTTGAGGTGTGCTTTAAAAATCTAGGTGTAAAGTTCTTGATGTCTCCGGTGATCTTGTGTTTGAGATTTCACGTTTTAGAAGAGTTTTTAAAGTTGATTTTGATTCACCTTCATCTTCTAAGATTAAATATCTAGTTACCAATGATTCTAAAGATTTGTTCTTCTGGCACCGTAGACTTGGCCATGTTGGTTTTGATCATGTCACTCGTGTTAGTGGTTTGGATCTTATTCGTGTATGACCAAAACTTAAAGGTGTTGGTGATTTGGTTTGCTCTTCTTGTCATCATGCCAAAATGGTTTGTAGCTCACATGCTCCTATTACCTTAGTTATGACAACTGCACCTAGTCAACTTTTGCACATGGATACTGTTGGACTAGCTCTTTCAATCTGTTGGGGAAAAGTGCTATGTTCTTGTCGTTGTTGATGATTTCTCTCGATACTCTTAGGTTTTCTTTATGGTATCTAAGGACGAAGTTTTTGGTCTTTTTCGAAACTTTGTTCTTAGACTTTCTGTTGAACTCCTAGGAGCACTTGGAGCAATTAGAAGTGACAATGGTACTGAATTTAAGAATTCATCATTTGAGTACTTTTGTGCTGAAAAAGGCATTGAACATTAGTTTTCCTCACTAAGAGTTCCACAAAAAATGGTGTTGTTGAAAGAAAGAACAGAACCTTGGTTGAGATGGCTTGGACTTTGCTTGATGAACATCAGACTCCTCGGAAGTTTTATGCTGAAGCAATTTTTACAGCTTGCTATATTTCAAACAGAGTTTTCTTGCGATTAAAACTGCGCAAAACTTCTTATGAGCTTTGTTTTGGACATAGACCTAGTGTTTCTCACTTGAGAGTTTTTGGGTGTAAATGTTTTGTGTTGAAACTTAGAAATTTGGATAAATTTGAAGTAAGATCTCAAGATAGCATTTTTCTTGGTTACCTTGCTCATACTCGTGTCTATCGTGTACTTTTGCTAGAAACTAATAAAATTATAGAGACTTATGAAGTCACTTTTGATGAGCCTAGTCCTAGTACTAGACCTAACATTATAGGTATAGGTGCATAGGTTTAGGGGGAGGATGAGAGCATCTTTGTTGAAGAAAGTGATGATGAAGACGTTGATGTGATTAGCAGTCAGACCAACGTCTGGGTCAGGTCTGACCAGCACCTCAAGCAAGTCGAGGAGCAATACCGACCACAAGGATATGAAGTCTCGACAACTTCGAATGTTCCTCGAGAGATCACTTTATCCCTCGAAGATATTGAACAAGACACTTCTCAAGATATTTTTGCTCCTTTGCACATTCAACGTCAACATTCTCCTGAACAAATAATTGGTATTCTATATGAGTATGTCACTTGTTCTAGAGAGTTTGAGATGAGTATGTTGGGCGAGTTGATGTCCTTTTTGGGACGACAAATCAAGCAAACAAAAGATGGGACTTTTGTTCATTAGAGTAAGTACACCAAGGATCTTCTTTGGCGTTTTGATATAGAAAATTACAAGACAATTTCTACACTGATGGGAAATGCTTCTACTTTGAATCCTAATGAGGATGGTGAGCCTGTTGATCAAAAAGAATATCGCAGCAAGATTGGTTCACTTTTGTATCTCACTACATCGAGACCGGACATTTAATTTTCTATTTGTTTGTGCGCTCGATTTTAAGATTCTCCTCATGTTTCACATCATAAAGCTATCAAGCGAATACTCAGGTATCTCAATTTTACTCAAGAATTTGGCATATAGTACTCTACTTCCTCAAGTGTTAGTTTAAGAGCTTTGTCTGATGTTGATTTTGGAGGTTGTAGAATTGATAGAAAGAGTACTAGCGGTACATGTCATTTCTTAGGTACATCACTTGTTGCTTGGTCATCTAGAAAACAATCTTCTATTTGCACAATCCACTGCCATAGGTAAATATGTTGCTGCTACTAGCTGTTGCTCATAAGTTCTTTAGCTTATTTCTAAACTCAAAGATTATGAGATTAATTATGATCGTGTTCTACTTTTTTGTGATAACACAAGTACTATAAACATTGCTAAGAATTCAGTGCAACATTCTAGAACAAAGTATATTGATATTCGATATCATTTTCTTAGAGATCATGTGGAGAAAGGTGATGTTGTGCTTCTTTTTATTGACACTGAGTTACAATTGGCAGACATTTTTGCTAAACCTTTGGATTCTTCTCCCTTTGCTTGTCTTCGAGAGGAGTTGGGCATTGTTCATCCAATGGTTTTATTTAGAGGGGGAGTTTGCTTTTTTATTTGTTTCATAATGCATTCATGTTTATTTTTGAGCATTATTTTTGTTCCGAATAAAAAATCAAAAGAACAAAAACATGGAGCTTTGATTCTTACCTTCAGTTAATCTTTGTGCTTGCTAGCAATATCTTGTGAAATTGATGGATCACTAGTCTTGCTATCATGTCTTTTTGTCATTTTATGAGCCTATGAAATAGTTTTTGAGGGATATGACGCATGACACATAAACATTCAAGTAAAAGATAAAGAAATATGTTGTGCTGATCTAGTGGCTAGTTTGAGTTAAATATTCTTACACATGTTCTAGCTGTGTTTATTTCACCATGATAGTGCTTTCAATTTTAGTACCGGTAGTGCTACAGCTTGTGCAATGTCAAAAAAATGAAATCTGAATGAAAAATATCAAAAAAAAGAAAGTGTGCAGAAACACAGAAAGTTCAAAAAGAAAGTATGCAAAAGCACAGAAAATTCTACATTCATGAAAAATATTTTGCCTAGGTCGTCTCACGAGACTGCTTATCATTGAACTTTGATATAAACTTGGAGATGATCATAGATGACTAGACCATTAAAATGGGGACTGCTTCTGTCTCTGGATTAGTGGTTACTGTGCTAAGATAGGCACTTTTGAAAATTTCATACAAAAGTTGCATATATCAAATCTAAAATTTTCAATGACAATGAATTGCATTTTGAAGAGCACTAAGCTCTGTTTTGGTTTTGTGGACGTGGCTGAATTATGTGTGAGGTATTTCTCTTAGATTGGTCCTAGTGAAAGCCAACATTATAAATCATTAAAATCATTCAATCTTAGTGCTAATTTGAACTTGAGATTTATGACTTAGTTTCAACTTGAGTTTTTTAGACTTGATTGTGAACTGGTTGATTTATCTATTTCATTTGTGTTGCAAACCTTGTCGCGTGGATTGCTTTTGGTACACTTCAAAGCTCTCAAATCAAGAAATCAAGAAATCAAGAAATTTGTGTTCTCATGATAATTTCTCTTTTACTCTACTTGATAAAATCATTGTCAAAGGGAGAGAAATACTTAAGGGGGAGAAATTGTTTTTTGATGAAATCATTGTTCTTTGCAATCAACTTTCAAGGGAGTTTTATTTATTGTTCTTTGAAAAAAAAACTTTGGGAGAGAAAAACTTGTGCTTGTGCTTCGAGCTTTCGAAAATCAAAAATTTCTTCGTGCTTTTTAATGGTGTTGCCAATGTGTTTATCAATGGAGAGATTGTGAGATCATGTGTATGATCGTTAATAAGTGATGAACAAATTGGTCTGATGTTGATATGTGTTGAATTGGTTTTGATTGGTTTGAGTGGTCAAGCACTTTGGTCGAGTTACCGAGTACTCTTGTCGGGCACTCAGCACTTAGCACTCGAGGAAATTCGACACTTAGTCTCGAGAGAATTTCAGCCCTCCAGAGAAATTCAGCCCTCGAGAGAATTTCAGCAACCGAGAAATTTCAGTGCTCGGGATTTTGGGTCACTCGGATTTTTTTGATGTTCAAGTCGGATCATATGCTTAATTATTTATTCAACAAATACACAATGTTTATGAATGATTGGAATGTTTGAGTTAGGTTGGAAAGAATTGATTGGACTAATTGAGACAAGTGGGAAAGAACTTGTGCTCGGGAGAAAGGGTTTCTTGGTTTGTTCATATGCAGGTATTGCTTCAGGGCGAGTCATGGTCGATGATGGGATCGAAACTAGGCTTGGGGAGGAGTTGAGGCTCAGAACAGTCAAGGATGTCATGCGGGACGCTCGGGCTAGACGATGCGTCACATAAAGATGAGATTTCCATATGTTGTACGTGGAATGCGTGCGAATATGGAAAGGATGCGAGGTTTCCATATTGCATACGCGGGATGTGTGTAGATATGGAAAGAGAGGAAAATTCGGAAGGAGTTAGGATTTGAGGATTCGTAAGGGATATGGATTCGTAGTTAGATTAGGATTCAAAAAGTTATTAATTTCGTGGCTCATGGTGGCAGCCATGAGGGATTATAAATAGACTAGAGGGGAGAACAAAACAGAGGTCTGAGGATCAAGAGAAAAATTAGGGTTTAGCCTTTCGCTCTCCATCTAGGGCTTTATACGTGATTTGGTGAGGGGTGCTTTGGATTGCACCTTGTAAACGCTCTTATGCAATAAAGATTTATCTCCAAGCATCAAGGAGTGTGGTATCATGTTCTTTGTTCTTAATGTTCATCAGTTTACATCGTTTTGGCTTATTCTGTGGTTTTGCTTTTACTTGCGATTTAATTAGATTTGATTCATCCAAAACCTAGTTATGACATTAAGAAAGAGATCTGCAAAGTTTCATTGGTTAATTCCTCATATTTTATGAGTAATTAAGGTTTTAATTTTTAGTACGGATCTGCTCTGTTTTTTTACGCTGTTGCAAATCTCGGGGATCATAACTTTTGATTGGAAACTCATATTTGAGTAAAATCTCTCGGGAACGTTTCGTATTGAAGTCTAGTTTCTTGTGTTAAAATTTCAGATTAACCGAGTTACGGTTTTAAAGTTACGCTCATTTTACCGTTTCTTGGTCAGGCTATTTTCAGCTCTCAGGAAGCTGTCAGGAAATTTGCTAAGTCCTCGAGAAAGCCCTCGGAAAATTTGAGAACTCCTCGAGAATTTCAATCTGGTTGGGGATTTTGCTGATTGGTCGGGAATTAGCTTTCTGATTTTGTTTTTAGTGTTATTTTTAGGGTACTGCAACCATTCACCCCCATCTGGTTACCATGGTCAGTGTATTTCGATCCTACAATTACCTAGGACAAGAGGGGGAGGGATAGTATTTTTGTTGTTGTTAGATTTTCAAAGATGGCATATTTTATCCCTTGTCATAAGAGCGACGATGCTTAATATTTGCTGATTTGTTTTTCAGGGACATTGTTCAACTACATAGTGTGCCAAATACAATTGTTTTATATCATGATAATAGTTTTATGCCACTTTTGGATGACCTTATGGAGGATATTGGGGACAATGTTATCCCCAAACTGATGGACAAGCAGAAGTGGTGAACCGTATGTTGTCAGCTATGTTGTAGTTAGAGTGTATATCGCATGCAGAGTTTGCCTACAACCATTCATTGCACTATCCTAAAAAGATGAGTCTATTTTCGGTGGTATATGGTTTTAATCATCGTGCTCCAATTAATTTGTTGCTTTTACCATCTTATGAAAAAAAATGAATTTATGCTTAAGTTACATGAGATCACTAATGAAAACCTTGATCATATGAATGCCAAGTATAAACTTGTTGGTAATCAAGATAGAAAGGAACTCATTTCTGAATTAGGTGATTTTGTTTCGTTGCAATTGAGAAAAGATAAGTTTCCTAATTTATGCAAGTTTAAATTACTGTCACGTATTGTTAGTCTAAAGTTCTTTCAAAGATTAATAATAATACATATAAGATTGATTTGCATGCATGTTATGGCATGAGTGATGTTTTTAATGTCATTGATTTAAAGCCGTACTTAGGCGAGGAGGACTTTGAGTAAAGGATGACTCCAATTCAAGAGGGGGAGGGGACGATGAGGACATCACTTCCTTTGATACACACATACAAAATAAGCCAAGGATATAAGGACAAATGACTCGTGCACATGCACATCAACATAGCTGTCAGGTGAATGCGTTCCTATTTTTATAGAAATATCATTTAGAATGCAATACTATCTAATTGTTATGATGATTTGATTGTCATTAGAAACCTTAGAGAAGACCATAGAGAATAGTGCATGAACCCAAGTATAGAAGTGAAGCTAACATGTGTATGAAAAATCCTGCTCACGAGTCTAATTCAGTTTTGGACTAGGAGACAATGTTAACTTCAAATGACTATAACTTTTGATCAGAAGGAGTCTCGAGGCCTATAAGTAATTGTTGGAAAGCATATGAAGTCTACTTTTGATGGTTTTGATTTCATGTCAAAATTCCACGTGAGCTGTCTAGAATTGTCAAAACAAGTCGAGTCATTTTTCTAGTCCGAATCAAATTAGGCTTTTTGGGCTTTGTAACGAGTTATGTTCAGCTAGCCCATGTTTTGGCTGACCTCCAACCCCTCCTAACTTGTAAATACTCAGTAGCCATCACCCCTAGGGTTTGGGTTTTACTTAGATTAATCTGTCACTTTGTAGTTTCGCCAACTATGTGGAGCCCCAACTATGTGTGCTAAACTTTTTCATTTGCAATTCAGATTGTGGTCTTCCTTGTTCTTGTGAAATACTTTGATTGTTTGTAGGAGCAATAACCCCCATGGTTAGGTCAACTATATGATAGCATGGTTGATAATGACTAGACGCGTGGGTGTAGTGATTGTGAAGTGACGATCTGCTAATCAATCGTCTTAAAACGTCAACGTCCACACGTCGGCAAATCAAACCTATCAAAAGATCGAGCACATATTCGAATTAGAAATGAATGAGTAGGGGCCATTATTTTTGATAACTAGTTGGGTTCTAAAGAAATATGATGATCACTACGGTTGTGGTGTGTTTTGTTGGCCTGATCTTTCGGTGAGTCAAGATAACTTCAATTAGAAGGAGATGACGTTGACAAGCTAACTACAACCGTACGACACGTTTGTGTTGTGCCTTAGCGATCGATACACCAACTCCATGAGTTGTTCGTGATCTAGCAAGAGCACAATCAACCTAACCACGAGGGTATATTCTTGCAAGCAATCGAAGAACAAGCAACAACAAGATAAAAGCAATCTGAATTGTAAATAAGAAATAAGCTCAAGATACAAGGTTGGGATCCTATAACGAGAAATAGGTGGTCTAGCCAACACACGTGTTCTCAGAAAAAGTAGTGGTAGCTAACTTAAATCTAATCTAAACAAAACCTAATTGTTTTCGGCTATGCTAAGGCGTATAAATAGGGGGGAGGATGACCTAGAGGGGTCCAGGTCAGTTACAAGTCGGTTTCTAACCCTAAGACGCATCCTTTATGGACTCAACTTGATACACGGCCCATTAGGCTGAAACAGGATGAAGTAGCAAAATTTACAAAACAGGTCTCTATAGTAAAACGCGATTTGTGGCTGATTTTGATCATATATGGATGTGAGGGATTTATTTGAAAGTATACTCGATAAGCTTTCCAGGCTATACTTAAACACGCGAATCGGAGTTGGGATGAAGTCATGGCGACCGTCACAAATTGGAGTTATTCTGAAGTCCGAATCTGAATCCCTTTCCTGTTCTTTTTCTTATTGGACTCTCTCAATCGTTCCTAAGCAACACAAACATGCACGTGTTTCCACTGTCTAAATAAGATGGACACAAGCTTAAGAATGAAATCACTTGGTAGTTGAGTTGACGTGCACGAGTGCGAGTAATCAGATCAGTAATCTATTCTTGTAATGGTGTGAATGTATCAATAGTGTGGATGTTCTCATCAATAGGTATCATGGTCACATCATCCTCTCCTTCATGGAAAACCGTCCATCGTTTTAACTTGTGTAGCTCTTTACGTATAGCATGATCTTGGCCATAAAATTGTGCAGATGAAAAGATATGCAACAAACTTTTGTCATGCAATATCATAAGCTCCTTAGAAAATAAGAATAACATCCAATGGAACAAATGTACTAGATTGTCAGGATGAATAACAAAGGATGCTGATTCCACATACAAAAGATTCTATTTCAGCTCACTGTGCTCTCCTTCTATAGAAGAAGGGTTCTAACATGGTGCATTTGTAAAAGTATATTCAGCAACATGGAGCAATCCAGTCGCTCCCCTTCTTTAGAATCAACCTGTTTTGTTAAGTCCAAACAAGAGAAACTCGATGCAATATGATTAGCAATAATACTACTCTGTAGCTTGCTATTTTCTTGCATATCTACAATTGGTTTTAAATATGAACATAAGTAAACGTTGTGCACCAAATAAACTCCTGTTTGACTATGTTTGCCAATAATATGAAAAGTAACATGCAAAGGACATGGCAAATCAGATCTAGCATATAATTTCTCCTTTAAGCGATTGAGCTCACAAAGATTTTCAAATTCAATACAACCTCAAGTATTTAAAGAAGATAATTTAAATTCTTCATTCTCATTAACAATGTGAAAAAGATGTTTAAAATCAGCGCTTGAGGCATTAACAATGTAAACAACATGTTCTTTCACTAGTTGTAGCATAGATATAAGTGAAGCATTAACACACAACTCTTCTTTATCTCAAGGAGTATCAAGCAAATCATCTTGTAACAAAGGAATTTCAGCAAAAGATTCCACTAACGTTTGCTCTATAATATCATGAATAGTGGACAACTGTGTTTTATCAGGAACACACTCACCTTGATTAATTTCAGTACATATATTACCTTAAAAACCTTCTCTGATGATATAAGTGCATACTTGGTCTCTATTTCCTATTCAAGGTCAGTAGCACTAGAAGGCACACCAAGAGGTGTCTCCTCTATAATGTTCTCATTTTCAATAGTAGCAAGGAAATCAGATTCTTTTAGTTTTGCTAAATCAATAGCAATCTGAATTTCAGCTCCACATGCAAGTTCAAACAATTGAGAGAGAATTATATGTTTCATGAATAAGCATTTCTTTAATTTCTTTGTTAAGCCTACGTAAAAAACCTCTGTTCTGTAGCTTCTTCGCATTCGTCTAAACCACAACATAATAAACAAGCATGCATATCATGATAGTATGAAGTAACGCTTCTGCTATCTTGTTTTAAACATTATAGTTTCTTAAACAGAATGTCGGCACAATATTTATGAACATAAGCATCTCTCAAATATCGTTTTTAAGTCTTTCCAAGATTTAGGTACTTTATTATTCCTATAAAGATGTTTCCAATCATATGAAGCACTTTTATTGAGGACACTAGAGGTAGCCATAACATTTAGTTTCTCAGATAGATCATGCTTTCCAAATCATCTATATACGGTTAGCTACCATAGAATATATGCATGTGGATCATAATTTTCTTCAAAATAAGGTATTGTACATTTGATCCTAGCTAGAACATCATCACATATCTCATATTTATCATGTTGATCCTGTTAGCATTATGCCCTAGAGACAACATAGAGATGTTGTACGTGGCATACTATGTTTATGAAATAAAGTTACTATTCCTTGAAATAGATTGTTATTATGGATCAACAAATACGTGATTTGTTCATGAGACTCATAATGTGACTATTTCTAATGATCCCTGATCGGATATAGGTCACATGTGGAATAGATATGACTGAGATCGGCATGTGTATTGATTGATGATCATGTCTCATGGATCATGAGTATGGAGATACAAACTCAATAATATGGATATATGTTTGATAGACCCACTATGAGACACTGTTGATATTCGATGTGTCATCAGTAGATCTCAATAGTGTTTATGTAAAGTCCTTAGCCCTAAGATCATCATAGTTTTCAACATACGTATTAGCCTACTTTAAGTCTACCAAACGTTACTTCATAACTAGATAGTCATAAAAATAGTCATCGGGTGTGCTATGAAACATGTAGTGCGATGTGAATGATCAAGATGAAAATTTTCCCTCCTTTTTAGGAGAGATATCTCTAGGCCCCTTGATGTAATAGATTATGGAAGTGCATGGCTATGTCGATGTGATTAAGCAGTTAATCACAGGTTATAATCCAATAGGGCACAAATCTCACCTTGTGCTCGATCGATATCATGAGGCAAAGGGACATGTACAAATGGAATATTAAAAGGATCAGCCGATATGATATTTACGTATATTTGGGTTAATATGCTTTGCTAGATGCCACTGTTAATGGAGTATGAAAAGGAGTTTTTATATGTTAACCAAGCTATATGTGAACCTACAGGGTCATATACTTAACTTGTTAGAACATTGGATTCGAATAGGATTCGAATTGGGCTCAATATGGATAGAGATCCTAACGGTTTGGATGGAGATCCAAACAGATCAGATAGAGATCCGAGTAGAGTCCTGGCTGGGCCCAGGAGGGTCCAAGCTAGGACGTCGACTATATATATGAG
>KE371041.1:496053-512070 GCA_000418225.1 Zizania latifolia
CCGTGTACCTGAGTCGCACGCGCCAACACCACGGTGGATCCCGTTTCTTCACTTGCCGCTTCAGCTCCGTGCACCCGGATTGGACTGGCACGCCGTCGCGACCCCTCTGTCCGACCAGCGTCCATCCGTGTACCTGAGTCACACGCGAACTCCGTCACGGTCAAGTCTCTTCATCTTTCTTTCTTCACTCGACGCTTCACGTCTTCTTTCCCCGTTGACAATCACTCATCATCCCCATGGTATACACCATGGCTCCTCATTGAGGACCCAAGCAGCCAACATACGTGAATAGTCAAGACCAACTTCCTTCCAGTTCATTACGAGTTTGAGATTTCAGACATCACCTTTTCCTAGCAAGGTCTCGATGACAGTAGAAGAGAAGATCGTGAAGTAAATTTTTGAAGGATTATTTTTCTTACAAGATATTCTTGGACCCTCGAGCTAAATGTTCTATTTAACTCGAGGCTTAGGGGATACACCATGTGGGTGCACATATGTGGTGCACCTCACACGAAAGAAGGGGATCAAAGGATTTTTCAAAGACATCAAAGTTTGACAAAGATGTTGAAGTTCTAGATTAAAGAAGAGCTCCTCCTAGCTTGTTTTATCGAAGATTTCTTCAACCAAGCTAAGAAGATCTTCGTACCCCACAGTTGGGCTTATCAGACCAGACCAAGGGCAGGCCAAGACCAGTATTGACCATCCGGCATGGCCCATGAATAGAGGTTTAATTCAGATAAGGAAAACTGAGTGCTTATCGGGTAGTCGAGCTCCAGATATGGTATCAAGAGATTTATTTGTACCAGAATCCTTGTAACTAGGGATTTAGTACCCAAGTTTGGTAGACAATCTAAGTTTGACTCGGGATAGAGTCCTAAATTGTTGGGCTACCCTTCTGAGTATATAAAGGAGGCAAGGCACCCTAGAGGCATCTATTCGTCTAAGACTTTAGCACCCATGCTATTTTTCTCGCTTTTGACGCCTTAAGCCTCCATAGCTTGACTGTGTCGTATTATAAGCTCCACCATCATATTATACATTAAAACACTGGACATAGGATTATTATTCTCTGAGAGACCTAAACCAGTATAAATCTTGGCTCTTGTATTCCAGAGTCGACCATCGGGCTTGAAGGCGCTGTGCTTCCCTTACACACATCTAATCACCACCTCGGGTACCCCCTTGGGCGGACTGCTCAGTGATTCACTGGCAGTCCCGAGGAGAGAAAGCTCTGTCCGATACTTAGGATTCCTAAAAGGGACAGAGGGTAAGCTGATGAATTCATAGGAAGTGATGGACAAGGTGGAGATTACCTGAGGAAATCAGTGTACGGACGAGGCACTCACGACCAGCAGAGAATCCTCAGAACTGTTATCCTCATCGGAGTAAAAGTTGAGGCAATTGGGGTCATGATCGCCATCGGCACTAGCCTGTTGAGTGGGGGCATTCGAATCTCCAGAATGTGAAGGGTCCAATGAATTAAGGTTCGGTTCAGTAGAAGCCTGGGGTTCAAGAACAAAGAACGAAATGCACAAGAATTCAAGCCGATAAAGCAAAAGATTGAGCAAATAAGACCAGTAAGCCGGTAGAGATATATCATATCATGGTCATCGGATGCACTGTGGTGAGAAGGGCTCAGCTTTATTTTCTTATTCGACGGAGAGCTTGGAGCGTTAGAGGCCATGGCAGGAGAGAGGAGAGAAAGAAGAAGTTGATGTATGGTGAAAATAACCGAGCTCAAAGAAGAAGGCTTATCGGGCAAGATTTATATGTGCTCGGTGATCAGGCGATTCAGCTCTCGAGGAAAGATTTCGAAACGTGATGTTTCGTATTCCGAACTTAGGGGCATGTGTTGACACCGGAATTTAGACCGGCGCGCCATCAACTTGATGAACCAGGTGGCAGTGCCGATGGGCTGCCAATAGAGGCTTAATAGGCGAAGACAGGTTGCGCGTGGCGTGCGCTGATGTTACGCTCAGAAATTCTAGCCATTTTCTTACGATTTATTATGCAGAAAGTATCCTAGTCCAGGAATCAGCCGAGGCACAAAATAGACAATTTATTGGACATCATAAGCATAATTGTTCATGACAAAAAAATAAAGTACTTATTATAGAGGTGGCATTAGAACCTCAAAATATTAATGACAATCGTAAATAACTCCTAATCGAATCTTTATTGACACAACAGTGACTCCACTCCACAGGCAGACTGGACTGAGCCTAGCTCAAAAGGCACCACCTTTATCTTCGCTGATGAACTCCTACTCTGGTGGTAGGGGAATGTAAGGGTAAGTATTTTAAATACTCAGCAAGCTATCCAAGCGAAACTGTTATAATGCACGGGGAATACAAATGATGGCATAATAGGGCTCATTTTGCATAAAAACAGCATTAAAGAGAGGCAGAATTTAAAGAGTAGTTCTAATTAAGTTATAACCTAAAAGGCAGTATTATCCAATCACTGAATAACTCTTACCCAGAGTCATCAGGCCCAAGAACCAACAATACCACTCTAAACCAGAGCTAACCAGGTTAAACAGAAAGTAACATCAAATTAATTAAGTAATAGTGGGACTAATCACGAGTGACCTTGCATTGCCGCCCTTGACCTTTGGCACGACTGTTCAAATAGTTTTACTCTGATCAGAGGTGCACAACTTTACCCATAAGACACAGCCCTACAACATGTCACCATGCATCTCAATACCACCATGGTACCTCAGAAAAGAGTTGTGATAAGACCATTCACCTAGATCCTCCATGCTTCACACCCCAGGTTTCCATCATACCCGATACCCCCTGGCGCTCTCCATCCGTATAACAAAGACTTTGAAGAGTGCAGGGCTACCAGCCATCTCAATACTCCCCCAGGATCTCTAGGCTTCCCGTCAAATCATTACCTATGCTGGCTTGTGGTGAGTGCAGATTTATAGTGCAAAAGCGGCCCATGAACCGGTCCTTAAAGTGTCATTAGTATGACTAGTAGAAGCACGGACCATGTACTGACAACCCACCTTAGTCAAGTTTTAGTGACATTTAATTCATGAACTAGTTCACTAACCAACTAGTAATCATATAAGGTAACATTAACATGTAAGTGGTATTAATGAGCATGATAAATGTGATACTAGTTTGTAACCAAGGCTAAGCAATCCTAAGAATCGAGATAAATCATAGTAAGGATTTATACTGGTCAAGTTTAATAGTCCCTAGGTGAATAAGGAATAGGTACATGGAAATAGGAGGGAATACAAGCAGGTTTATATCCTAATCCCAGTGTCATTCTAAAATAAAATGCATTTTTGATTGAATAGTAGCCTTGAAATCATGGGTTCAACATGATCAAATGAAGGACTTGAATAACTTGCCTTGGTGAACAGGGATGAAAATGGGCGCTTCCTCGACGTACACAGGCTCTTCTGACACTTCGGAGACTAAACAACAGTACACTAAAGCAAAAATAAATTAAAACAGTATAGTAAACCAAATGTTCTGTGTGTAAACATATTTTTAATGGGTAGAGCTCAATTTTATAAAAATTCTGCAATTTGAATGGTTAAATTTGGAGTTCGAATGAATTAGATATGAATTTTTAAAGTTTAAACTCTATTCTGTAATTTCCAGAAAATAAAAATGACTTATGACGCAATACAGAATTATTTTTTTAAAGAAAAATCAGAATTATGGTGTCAGCAAGGGGCTGTAGGTGCGCGTGCGCTGGGTCTGCCACGTGGCGCACACGTGGCACCCACGCAGGCGACGGCTGCGCACGTGGCACGAACGCAGCAGCCACCTGGGCGCCACATCGGCGCCACGCCCGGGCGACGGCGGCTCAGGAACATAGGGTCGTTGGTGAACGATGGCGCGGTGTTCGGCAGCGAGGGCAGAAACAGAACCGGCGAGGGACAGGAAACTCACCGGAGCGATCGACGGCGAGCGGCGACGATAGGATTGGACCAGTGGCAGCAAGGGGTGGCGACGGTTTCAGGTCAACGGCGTCGATGGGCTTTCGATGGTCGATGGCGATGGTGGAGCGGTGGTCAGGGGTCAGTGGACAATGGTGAGGCTGACAGCGGTGACGGTGAGGGCTAGCCGCCACTGGAGCGACAGTGAGCGGCGGCTGGAGGTGGGCAGAGGTGGCGGAGCGGCGACGCATGTGGAGACGGCGATCAGCGGTGCTAGGGCGGCAGCTAGGGTGTCTAAACGATGGCCAAGAGCTCGAGGGTGCTTTTTATAGGGGTGGCCAATAGAGTTAGGCATGGATACGGTGGTGCGGTGAAGGCGGGCGGCGGTTGCGGGTGGCCAGCGCGGCGGAGGCTGTTGTGGCATGGGCCGGGCTCGGATCCATGGGGGAAAACGCCGAGGCGGCGTGGGGAGCATGAATCTGGGCTCAGATTGGGCCCATGGCGATGGTAGAGGCAGATTAGCATGGTGGCAGGTGGCACTAAGGCACGGGGAAGGCGGCGGGAGGTTAGGGACGGGCCTAACATGCGGGGCCCACATATCAGTGGCTAGCACGGGCACGTGCGGCTGCAGGGCCTGCGAGACGTGGGAGCGGGCTGAGGCGGGGGTGCGCACAGGAACGGACCGGCGGGAGTCGGCCCAAAATAGGGGGAGGGAAAATAAAAATAAAAAATTAAATTTTGATTCTTTTCTTTTTGAAAAAGGCCTCCAAAAATTCAGAAAAATATATTTTTAGCCCAGAAAAATTCTTGAAAATTTCATTACATCTTTAGAGACTTTTGCAAAAAAATTCCGCAACATTTTACTTGCAAAAATTTTCTTCCACTAATTTTCATACTCAAAAATCTTTCTTTTCCTTTGAGAAAAATTCCATTTTCATTTCCTTTACCGAAAATTCCTTTTTCTTTTCATTTTATTCATAACTTTTATTACTTTTATATTTTGAAAATTTTAGGCTGTGACAAACCTACCCTCTTAAACAGAATCTTGACCTCGAGATTTGGAGGCGTATGGAAAAAGATGCGGGTGGTTGGCTCTCAATTCATCTTCAGGCTCCCAAGTAGCTTCCTCCTTAGAATGATTGCTCGACTGAACCTTGCAAAACTTTGCAACCTTATTTCGGGTTCTTTTCTCGCTGACTTCCAAGATACGAACAGGCTTTTCCACATATGTCAAATCTTCTTGAAGTTCTATCTGCTCGACATACACGACTTCAAAGGGGACACGCAGACACTTCTTTAACTGAGACAAGTGGAACACATTATGGATATCCGCCATGGATGGAGGTAATTCCAACTCATAGGTGACTTCTCCTCTATGACTTGTTATTCGGTATGGTCCCACAAAACATGGTGCCAACTTTTCCTTGGTTTGGAAATGTCAAACTCCACGGAAAAGAGTAACTCTGAGGTATACAAAATCTCCTTCCTCAAAATTGAGATCTCGACATTGATTCTTGGCATAACTCTTTTGCCTCGATTGAGCAACCTTCAAACGATCTTGGATGATTTTTACCTTCCTTTCAGCTTCTCTTATGATATCCGTGCTGAAGACTTGATTCTCACCAATCTGATCCCAAAACAACGGTGTTCTGCACTTCCTTCTGTACAAGGCTTCAAATGGAGACATCTGAGGACTAGCCTGATAACTGTTATTATAAGAAACCTCTGTATAGGTGAAAGTGCATCTTGATGCATCTAGGCCTCTAATTTATTTTGGCGTATTAATGACAATAGCGATCAAATGCTACTAACCTTGTTGTGAAGATGAATGTAGATATTGAAAATCAAAGTGGCTTTGCAGTTCAATAGATCTTGGAGAAATCACTCTCTTTAGTGCAATTTAGTCTCAAATGTGCAAAATGGTTATATTTCATATGAAATTTAGTCTAGATATGCCATACTATCAAGAGGGACGCGTTGAATAAAGTTCCAAAACTTAGTGCAAAAAGAAAAATGTTTTTGGAAAGTTTTTGGAATTTTTCTGAGTTAAATTTGGATTTTCCAGCAAAGCCGGATAATCCAGACCTATCCGGAGTATCCGAAAATAGTGTTCTATTTTGATTTATCTTGCACGTCGGGTTATCCGGGTCAGCTAGATGATTCAAAAATATTGTTCTGTTCGGATTTTCTTTGAAGCCCAGAACATTCAGAGTTATTCGGATGATCCGAGAATATCATTCTGTTGAATTTATTTTTGTGAGTCAGAGTATCTGGACCTTGGTCGGATGATCCAAAAATTACTTTTTGTTTGATTTTATTCTGAGGCCTAGAACAGCCGGTCAATTTCGGATGGTCCAAAAATTCATTTCTGTTTGGATTTATTTTTTTGCCCAGAATATCCGGTCAAAGCTAGACTATCCGAAACAACCGTTCTATTTCTTTTATTTTTTTGTCCAGAACATTCGGTTCACTCCGGATCATCCAGATGAACAGTGTGTGATTTTTAACCTAACGGCCAGTTTTACGAAAGAGATATAAATATCTCCCCTCTCTCATAACCAGGGCACATTTTCCAAAACCTAGCAGCCTTGTCTTTTACGCTCTCTTTCTCTCATCCTAGTGCTTGATCTTGATTGGATCTTTGAGAGTTGGATTGAGAGTTCTTCACCAAACTTCTTGAGTTCTTGTTGATCAATCTTCTTAGAAGTTGTGGTGATTGTGTGCATGTTGATCTTCATTGAAATCTTGAGCACAAGGTTTTAGATCGCGTCAATGGATCTATTACTCTTAGAGGTAATCCCTCCTAGACAGCTAGGCGTCGATCCACGAGTACCCAAGGATTTTGGGTGAGCGGATAAGTTTCTACAAGGCCTCGCCTCAGCTTGAAAGAGGTAACGAGTGAAAACCAAGGCTTACGGCGATGAGCGCTTGGTGAGGGTTTGGGTTGAAAGAGACCCGGCCCTTTGGGGTTTTCTCAACGAAGACGTAGGATCATGAGATCTAAACTCTGGTAAAAATTTATTATGTCAATCTTTATTCTTGCTAGTTGTTATTTATCAATTGTCCTATTCATTAACTATATAGGTTAAGGTTCGTTGAATTCATATTATCAAAGCTCATTGGCTAGGTTGTATTCTGTAGTTCATATTATTTCTGATCTATAGTGCCCAGATCATTCGAATAAACCTGGATAATCTGGACCTCAGACATTTTTAGTTTTGTCAGGTTCCTGGAGTATCCGACTAAGCCCGGCTAGTCCAGGCCCTGGAAGATTAAACTGACTAGTTTATTGGAGAATTTTTAGATTTCCTATTCACCCTCCTCTATGCAACTTTCAATAGGGCAGGTTCTTTTCCCACAATCCTCCGAAATATAGAGCACAGGCTCTCAACATATCCTCTAGAATCTGGTTTACTCTTTCTGTCTGACCATCTGTTTGGAGGTGATAAGCTGTACTAAAATTTAGACGAGTAGCCAATTCTTCTTGCAACCTCTGCTAAAACTTAGAAGTAAACTGACTTCCTCTATCTGATACTGCCCTTTTAAGAACTCCATGTAAACAGATGATCCTAGCCATGTATATCTCCACCAACTGACTGCTACAATAGATTGTTTTGACTAATAAAAAGTGAGCCACCTTTGTTAACCGATCAACAATAACCCAAATTGAATCATACACTGAGGTTGTTCTTAGCAATCTAGTTTTGGTGGCGCATGCTAGACCACCAAAACTTCTCTCGAAGGTCTTGATACATCTTGGTACTCCTGAGATGAATAGAGTACTCAGTCTCATGGGCTTCATGAAGTATGAGATCTTTCAACTCCTTATCGGGTCACAGATACCACTTCCATGCCACAAAGTACCTTGCTCATCTTCAACGAACTCACAAGCTTTTCCTTCCTTTATGCTTTCCTTGACTTCTAGAATATACGGATCATTCACTTGAGCTTCACGGATTTGATCCAGCAGTAAAGGCTGAGCTTCTAAGGCTGCTAAAAATCCACTTGGAACGACACTTAAACTCAACTTTTCAAACTCTTAGCAATTCTGAAGACACTTCCTCCACCGAAATAGCATTCCAATAGGTCTTGCAACTAAGGGCATCAGCAACCACATTAGCTTTACCAGGATGATACTGAATACTAACATCATAATCCCTGACTAACTTGAGCCATCTTCTTTGCCGAAGGTTTAAGTTCGATTGGGTGAATATATACTTCAAACTCTTATAGTCTATGAAGACTTCTGTACGGTTTCCAATGAGATAATAATGATAAATCTTTAGAGCATGGACCACTGCGGCCATTTCTAAATCATGGGTCAGATAATTCAACTCATGAGATTTTAATTGCTGAGAAGCATAGGCAACTATCTTCCCTCCTTGCATCAACACACATCCTAAACCCTAACGAGATGCATGGCAATATACTTGGAAATCTCTTTTAGGATTTGGTAAAATTAGCACTGGGACTGATATCAATCTCTATTTCAACTCTATTAAACTCTTTTCACACTCGGGTATCAAAACAAACCTCTCATCCTTGTGTAGCAACTTGGTCATAGGCTTAGCTATCTTGGAGAAATTCTCAATGAACCGACGGTAATAACCCACAAATCCTAGAAAACTCCTTATCTCAGTAGTGTTCTAGGGTTGCACCCAATCAGTAACAGCTTCGACTATACTTCGATCGATGGCAACTCCAGTAGAAGAGATAATGTGACCCGAAAACATCACTTCCTTCAACCAAAACTCACACTTACTCAACTTAGCATCCAACTGATGTTCTCTCGAGTTCTATAGTGCTAGGTGTAAATGCGTTGCATGATCCTCCTCCATCTTGGAATAAATAAGAATATCATTAATGAACACCACCACAAACTTGTCCAAATACTCCATAGACACACTGTTCATCAGGTTCATAAAGAAAGCAGGGCATTGGTCAACCCAAACGACATCACCAGATACTCAAACAATCCATAGCAAGTTGTAAAAGCTGTCTAAGTTATATCTTCTTCCCTAATTCTCAACTGATGGTACCCTGACTGAAGATCTATCTTGGAGAAAACTGAGGCTCCTTGCAACTGATCAAACAAATCATCAATGCGGGGCAGAGGGTAATTATTGTTGATTGTGACTTCATTTAAAGCTCTATAATCCACACACATTCTCTTCGACTTGTCCTTCTTCTCCAAGAAGACAACAAGAGCTCCCCAAGGTGAAGTACTTAGACGAATGTATCTTTTCTTCAACAATTCCTCTACTTGCTTCTTTACTTCCGCTAAATCATTTGAGGCCATCCGATACGGTCTCTTATGAATTGGGCTGTACTGGGAGCTATATACATTCTGAACTCAATATCCCTCTTGGGTAGCATACCAGGTAACTCTTCTGTAAAAACATCAGGATACTCTTGCACCACTGGTATTTCTTTAATCTCGACCTCATTCAACATGATCTTCGAACCAGATGGGTTCAGGTTATAAAAAGTGATGGTTTGGCCAAGGTGATTGGTTACAGTGACTTCTCTAGTCGCGCACTTAATCTCACTCTCATGCTTCACTAACCAATCCATTTCCAAGATGACATCTAGGTCTTTAGATTCTATTATGATGAGGTTGGCCAGAAAAGGGATATCAAAAATCTCAATAGTTACCAAAGGACTAAAAAGAGAGGTAGGTAACTGGTGACCAGAGATACAGATCACTAACGAATGGGGGAGGGACTCTACATCCATTCCATATTTTTCCATAAAACTTTTTGATATGAAAGAATGAGTTGCACCAGAATCAAAAAGTACTGTTGCAAGTATTGAGTTAACAGGAAACGTACCCAATACAACATCAGGGGCAGCTTGAGCTTCTTCAGCTGTCACATGGTTCACTCTTGCCTTGACTTGCCTGGCGGGGGCTTGGGTTGGGGCTGCTGTGGCTCTGTTCGGACGCTTGGGTTCTAGGCACTTGTCAGCATAATGACGAGGCTTGTAGCAATTTTAGCACACTAGTGGCTTTCCACTCTTGTCTTTTAGAGGAACTTGATTAGCACCGGTGACTAGAGCAGTGCGAGGCATATTGGGGTGACAAGCTAGAGGTGCATTACTTGTATTTCCACTCCCATTAGCAACATAAAACTGACGAGGACGATTGGCCTGAGCATTGGGTCCTTTAGATTGCTGCTACTGCGACACCATAATAAAACGAGGCTTCTGGTTGTTGGACTATTGGTTCTGCACCATGCGGTGTTTCTTGGACTCTATCCTATTGTGCTGATCCTCTTGATGAATCGGCTTATCAGCCAACTTCTGAAAATCTACATAATCTCCAGAAATCAGATGAACGGCCAGTTCATCATTGAGACCTCAAAGGAACTTCTCCTGACGTTCGGCACCTGACTTCACATCTTTGGGGGTGTAGTGGTCCAAGTGATTAAACTCATGCAGATATTCAGCGATAGAATAATTCCCTTGCTTGATGGCATGAAATTCTCGCTTCTTCAGGGCCACAAGTCCATTAGGAACATAGGCCTTCTTGAAACCAGCTGAAAAATCTGCCCAAGTAATCTCTGTTCCATCAACTCTATTCTCTTTAAAGTGACAGAACCATTCTCCTGCTAGACCTTGAAGTTGGTGGGAAGTAAAAACACCCTTCTCCTGATCAGTGCATTGCAATACATCTAGCTTCTTCTCTATAGTGAACAGCCAGTCACTAGCCTCCACTGGGTTGGTAGTGCTAGAGAAAATAGACGGCCTAACACGGATAAACAATGACAACTTGTTCTGGACTGGGACAGGTGCAGGTGGGGGTTGAGCTGATGGAAATATGCCCAAGAGAATTCTGGGGGAACCGAAAGTTCTGACTTGAGGCTGGAAGTTTTGGGTTCTAGAGCAACCGGAAGTTTCGGTGCGACCGGAAGTTCTGGACCAGCCCTAGTTTTAGTTTCTGGAGGAACCAGAAGTTCCAGTTGGACCAGAAATTCTGGCCTGCCTGAAAGGTGAATTTTGGATGAACCAGAAGTTCTAGGTGGAAACAGAACTTCTGGGTCGAAATAAATTCGATAAAGAATGTTATTTTTAGAAGTTCCGGTTAGGCCCGAAGTTCTAGGTCCGAAAGTTCCGGTTGGACCAGATGTTCTGGACAGAAATAAATTCATACAGAAGGTTATTTTTGGAAGTTCCAGGCCTAGACCAGAACTTTCAGGCCAGACAAACAGATTAGATCTGTTGGGCTTTAATACTGATTAAAGGCTCATGAGAGGGCACTATATAAGGAGAAGAGGGGCTATGACAAAAAGGCAGTTGCTAAGGCTGCTCCTCCCTAACCCTAGCCGCCACCTCTCCTGGCTACACCGGTCATCTCTCCCTAATCTCCCATGTGGTACTAGCATACCGGTGTAAGGTGATCCCGTCCCTGTACGTGTGGATACCGTAGAGGCGCCACTGCAATTGTGGCTCTGATCATCTCGACGTGAGGATCGCAAGGCTGCATCATCTTTACCATCGACGATTGGATGGAGCTGGGCAGAGTTGATCGAGGATGTGCTTCCCCAACTCTTCTTCTGTTGCCCTAGCGAGTTGCGTGACTAGAGGTAATAATCGATCATCCCGTTACTCGCATGGTTCCTGGGTTGAGCGGGGTACAAAAAGTTTTGTTTTATGCTAGCGTAGCCTACCCGTTCCCTAACAGTGGTATCAGAGCCTACGTGCATAGTGTTTGATCTGGATCATGCTCATATAGGTGATATGTGGTGAAAATAGATTAGATTTATTGTTCTTGCGTCGGATTTTCGGAAGTTCTGGGCTACAGCCGGAACTTTTGGGCTGACATAATTCCGGTACAGAATGTCATTTTTGGAAGTTCCGGTTGGACCAGAAGTTTTAGGTTCAGAAGTTTCGGTTGGACCGGAAGTTCTAGGTTCGGAAGTTCCAAGTAGAAATAAATTCCATACAGAAGGTTATTTTCGGAAGTTCTGGGCCTTGAGCCAGAAGTTCTGGGCCTTGAGCCAGAAGTTCTGGGCCAAAATAAATTCGATGCAGAAGGGTGATTTCGGAAGTTACGGGCTTTGAGGCGGAAGTTCCAGGTCTGCTTTTCAGTCACGCGTAGATTCTACGCTTAACTCATTTTTTCAGAGAATGTTGTGACTGGTATGGCCTTGTGATGTATATGATGCATGTATGTAATTTTCATGGTCTGCGTGTTATGGTTAATAGCAGCCCAAGTCAGTTCTATTATTGTACGACCTGCATGTCGACATGTGATGCTTCTTCTCATGTAATTTGCATAGTGCTTTTAGATGTAATAGACTGATATAAGATCATGGAGGCTCGAAGTGTGATGATCCGAAGGACAGGAACTGTAGAGATGGAGATCACTATGTGAGAAGGGCCATACTATGTCACGGTTAATATGATTGCCTGTGATGTTTACTTATGTTCCTGTCATACTATTCTTTCATATTTTGTGTGCGGTAGGCATCGTTACCATGTTAGAATAGTTTTCCTCAGAAAATTAAGAGTCATTGATGCCCTTTCCAATAGCTGCATCTATAAAGGTTTTTGATCATTGCATGGTATGTCTGCCAAAGCAGGGTGCCATCTATTATCTTAACCAGTTAGGGTGGATGTCGGACATCCACAAGCATAGTATTGGTTTGCTTAACAAAGCTATCAAAATGGTTTTGGGTTTTGGGGCATGGAGTTGGGCATCGAGGCATTGGATGCCACCCCAATGAACAAGAGTCACCTAGGGATGTGATTAGCAAAGTGTTGCTTACATGTGTCACTAAGTTTTTAGCAGTGATGTCAAAGCTCACTAGAAGTTAGTTAAATATGGATCTTGTCCCACTATATGTTGTAAGAGGGAAAACGATTATATATCTTGTAGTGGAGCATCTTTTATTTGATAGAAGATTCACATAGCATAGTGCTGAAACTTTCATTTTTGTTATAGATCATGGCACCTACTGCTAGTAACACTTCTAGTTTTAATTTGCGATCAATTCTTGAAAAGAAAAGCTTTCTGGAATAAACTTTATTGATTGGCACAGAAACTTAAGAATTATTCTCAAACAAGAGAAAAAGGAATATGTTCTAGAGGAGTCCCATCCTGATTAACCAGCTGATAATGCATCTGCCACGGATCAGAGGGCTTATGAAAAGCACGCCAATGATTCAATTGATGTTAGCTGTTTCATGCTTGCCTGTATGTCCTCTGAGCTTCAGCAGCAATATGAGAACAGGGATGCCTACGATATGATCATGGGACTCAAAGGCATGTATGAGAACCAAGATTGGACCGAGAGGTACAACACCTCAAAGTCCTTGTTTGCGTGTAGGTTAGCAGAAGGCAGTCTAGTCAGTCCTTATGTGATCAAGATGATTGGTTATATTGAGAGCCTAGAAAAACTTAGTTTTTCCCTTGGCCAAGAGTTGGCTACGGATGTGATTCTCTAGTCGCTCCTTGCGAGATTTGAGCCGTTCATCTTAAACTTCCATATGAACAGCATGGTGAAAAGCATGGCTTAATTGCATGGGATGCTAAAGACTACTGAGGAAAGTATTAAGAAAAGCTCTAGTCATGTGATGATGGTTCAGATGAGATCTCTAGCTCCAAGCCTAAACCTGTTGGAAAGTCCAAGGTTGGCCCTGCTACTTCTGACACTTACCACCACTGCCATAAGATTGGTCATTGGTGGAGGAACTGCAAGTTGTAATTGGAAGAACTCAAGAAACAGAAGGGAAGTAAGACTTCCACTTCAGGTATAAATGTTATTGACATTAATCTTGCTACTCGTCCAAGTGATTCATGGGTATTTGATACCGGATCAATGATTCATACATGCAAATCGTTGCAGGGACTGAATAGAACAAGAAAGTGTGCAAGAGGTGAGTTAGATGTGCGCGTCGACAATAGTGCAAAAGTTGCTGCATTGGTCGTCGGTGTTTATTCCTTGTCGCTACCCTCATGATTAGTTTTGGAATTAAATAATTGTTATTTCATTCCTGCCTTTGGCAGAAACATTATCTCTTCTTCATGTTTGAAGGAAGATGGTTGTGAATTCATGATAAAGAACAAGTGTTGTTCGATATTTTTGAATGGTATGCTCTATGGCACTTGTCCATTATTGAATGGATTACATATTATGAATCTTGAGGATATAGATGTTCATAACATTAATACGAAGAATCCTTGGCTTAATGATTTGAATCCCACCTATGTTTGGCATTGTCATTTAGGTCATATAAATGAGAAGCGTATGCAGAAGCGCCATAAAGATGGGCTTCTGGAGTCATTTGATTTTGAATTATTTGATACATGTGAGTCTTGTTTACTTGGAAAAATGACTAAGACGTCTTTCACTGGTCAAAGTGAGAGGACAAATGAATTGTTGGCCCTTGTACATACAGATGTATGTAGACCAAAGAGTTCTATAGCCAGAGATAGTTTTCAGTACTTCATCACTTTTACTGATGACTTTAGTAGATCTGGTTACATCTATTTAATGAGGCATAAGTCAGAATCCTTTGAAAAGTTCAAGGAGTTCCAGAATAAGGTACAAAATCATTTAGGCAAGACAATTAAATTTCTACGATCGAATCGTATAGGTGAATATTTGAGCCATGAGTTTATTCATCATCTAAAGCAATGTGGAATTGTTCCACAGCTCACTCCACCGGGTACGCCTCAGTGGAATGGGGTGTCCGAGCGAAGGAACCAAACTTTGTTTGACATGGTCCGGTTGATGATGAGTCAATCTGATCTTCCATTGTCCTTCTGTGGATACGCTCTAGAAATTGCTGCTTTCACATTAAACAAGGTTCCATCTAAATCTGTAGAGAGGACACCATATGAGATATGGACTGGGAAGCGTCCCAGATTGTCTTTTCTAAAGATATGGGGTTGTGAGGCCTATGTAAAACGTTTGACGTCTGAGAAGCTCACTCCCAAATCTGATAAATGCTTCTTTGTGGGGTCTCCTAGGGAAACCAAAGGATATTACTTCTATAACCGGGAAGAAGGCAAAGTGTTTGTCGCCCGGAATGGTGTTTTTCTTGAGAAAGAATTTCTTTCGAAAGGAGTTAGTGGGAGCACGGTACGACTCGAAGAGGTTCGGGAACCACTCAAAAGTGTTTCAGCTTC
The DNA here is from genome assembly GCA_000418225.1 of Zizania latifolia. Classification (NCBI taxonomy): domain Eukaryota; kingdom Viridiplantae; phylum Streptophyta; class Magnoliopsida; order Poales; family Poaceae; genus Zizania; species Zizania latifolia. Next base: position 511,095 of record KE371041.1, read on the forward strand.
TATTGAACCACAACTCGACATGCAAGAAGTTGCAGAACCTGTTGTCGAGACACCAGCACCATGTCGGTCAGAAAGGGTAAGCCATGCGCCCAAGCGGTTTACGTTCTTAACCACGGGGCAGTGCGACATATTATTGTTGGACAATGATGAACCTAAGACCTACTCAGAAGCAGTGATGGGACCAGACTCTGAGAAATGGCTTGGAGCCATTAGATCCGAGTTAGAATCCATGCAAGAAAATCAAGTTTATAACTTGGTCAATCCACCTGATGGTGTCAAAACTATCGAGTGTAAATAGATTTTTTAAAAAAAAGGTAGACGTTGATGGAAATGTTCACATCTATAAGGCACGATTGGTGGCAAAAGGTTTTAGGAAAATTCAAGGTGTTGATTATGATGAAACATTTTCGCCCGTCACAATGCTAAAGTCTATTCAGATCATCCTAATAATTGCCGCATATTATGACTATGAGATTTGGCAAATGGATGTCAAAACGGCTTTCCTTAATGGAAACCTAAGCGAGGATGTGTACATGACATAGCCTGAATGTTTTGTCGATCCAAAAAATGCTGGGAAAATTTGCAAGCTTCAAAAGTCCATTTATGGGCTGAAGCAAGCTTCTCGGAGTTGGAATCTTCGTTTTGATAAAGTGATCAAAGGGTTTGGTGTTGGACCGAAACTAGCGACCAGAGGGGGGTTAATGGGCGCAAATAAAATTCACAGCGGAAAAATGAACTCCTGAAATATAAGTATTGGACTTGCAAGTGACTTGAGAGAAATCAGTTTGAGACTAGATAATAAAGTCACACCTGGCAATCTGATACAAATCTTTCAGGATAAAAACTTCATCAATCTCAAGTATTCAACTCACGAGTGATTAGATGAGACAAGGCGAACGCCTGTGCTAATGTTGTTCACTCATAAAGCAAGTCTATGCCATCCTCGAAAAATGAACGCCGAAAAGAAACACCACAC
>KE371041.1:513160-523235 GCA_000418225.1 Zizania latifolia
TCGCGACCCCTCTGTCCGACCAGCGTCCATCTGTGTACCTGAGTCGCACACGAACTCCGTCACGGTCAAGCTCCTTCATCTTCTTTCTTCACTCGACGCTTCACGTCTGCTTTCCCCGTTGACAATCACTCATCATCCCCATGGTATACACCATGGCTCCTCATTTGGTTTCATCAAGAATGAATAAGAACCTTGTGTTTATAAAAGGCTAGTGGGAGCGTACTTGTATTTTTTGTCTTATATGTAGATGATATATTGTTGATCGGAAATGATATTTCAATACTCGATGTCGTTAAATCTTCGTTGCAAAAAAGTTTCTCAATGAAAGATCTTGGAGAGGCAGCATACAGATTAGGCATGAAGATCTATAAAGATGGATCGAGAAGGCTAATTGGATTAAGCCAAAGCACGTACATTGACAAGGTATTGAAACGGTTCAATATGTAGGATTCCAAGAAAAGTTTTTTGCCAATGTTACATGGTATTACTCTCAGCAATAGTCAGTGTCCTTCGACACCTGGTGAGCTAGAGAAGATGAGTGTGATCCCCTATGCGTCGGCAATCGGGTCCATCATGTATGCCATGCTTTTTACACACCCAGATGTCTCCTATGCTCTAAGTATTACGAGCAGATACCAATCCAACTCGGGTGAATATCACTAGGCGATAGTAAAGAGTATACTCAAGTACTTGAGAAGAACTAAGGATATGTTCCTAGTCTATGGAGGTGTGGAGGAGCTCGTTGTAAATGGTTGCACCGACGCTAGTTTCCAAACTAACAAGGACGATTCGAGATCGTAATCTGGATTTGTGTTTTGCCTCAATGGAGGCGTAGTGAGTTGGAAGAGTTCCAAACAAGAAACGGTTGTAGATTCAACAACGGAGTGCGAGTACATTGCAGCTTCTGAAGCTGCAAAGGAGGCTGTTTGGATCAGAAAATTTATTTCTGAGCTAGGTGTCGTCCCTAGTGCGTCCAGTCCAGAGGACCTCTACTGTGATAATAGTGGTGCCATTGCGCAAGCCAAGGAGCCTAGGTCACACCAGAAGTCCAAGCACATACTGCGGCGCTATCACCTCATCTAAGAGATCATAGATAGAGGTGATGTAAAGATATGAAGGTGCACACGGATTTGAACATTGCCGATCCGTTGACGAAACCTCTCTCGCAGCCCAAGCATATGGCCCACTTGAGCTCTATGGGTATTAGATACTTATGTGATAGAGTCTAGTGTATGTGAGAGAAGGAGTCTTATCTATGCTGATGTAATATGGATAATTGGTTATCTTGTTCCTTGAATAATTATCTTTTACATTGATCAGCAAGTATATGACTTGTTTGTGAAACTCTTTGTTTATAATGATGTTATTCTAAATGATCCCTAATCTCATATCATCATGTGGGACAATGATGATTTATAGATTAGCACATTTGACTGATTGATGATCATATTTCATGAATCATAGATATGAAGATATCAAATCAGTGATGTGGACACATGTTAGAGAACATGGTGTTGGATAGACCCACCTTGAGATACTGCTAGAATTGTTATTCTTGATGTGCCATCAGTTATCATCTTAAATGGTGTACCTGCAGAATCCTTTGACCTAAGATCGTCATTGATTCCAGAATGTGTAGTAACACACTTAGGGGCTTTCAAATGCTATTCCGTAACAGGGTAGTTATAAAGGTTGCTTTTGGGATTGTTATGAAACATGTCTTGGGATGTGAGCGATCAAGATGGAATTTACCCCTCCAAAATAACGGGAGAGACGTCTCTGGACCCCTCGAGATAGTTGGATTGGGAAAGTGCATGGCCATGCCACTATGATTAAAGAGTTAATCATGATTAATCCACTACTTGATCGAGTGAAGTGTCGAGCTATTACAAGGGTGGCATGAATCCCGCCTTGAGCTTAACTAATGTCGTGTGGTAAAGGGATTGGTGCGTGAGTATATCAAGGTTCAGTTGATATGATCTTTGTATGCATTCGGGGGTCAGTATGTGCTGCTAGGTACCGCTATTGACATGCGATCCGAAAAAGGTTTTCGGGTAGCGGCCGTTTACATATGAACCTATCGGGTCACACGCTTAAGGGGATAGGATTTAAAGCTTGCATGAATTGACTCTTGTGCAAGTGAGAGATTGACGAAAATATGCCCAAGAGAATTCTCGAGAACCAGAAATTCTAGCTTGAGGCCGGAAGTTTTGGTGTGACCGGATGTTCTGGGCCAGCCCCAGTTTTGGTTTTTGGAGGAACCGGAAGTTTCGGTTGGACCAAAAGTTCCAGGTGGAACCGAAACTTCCGGGTCGAAATAAATTCGATACAGAATGTTATTTCTCGAAGTTCTGGTTGGACCGAAAGTTCCGGTTGGACTGGAAGTTCTAGACAGAAATAAATTCGGAAGTTCTAGGCCTGGACCAGAATTTCTGGGCTAGATGAACAGATTAGATCTTTTAGGCTTTAATACTGATTAAAGGCCCATGAGAGGGCACTATATAAGAAGAGGAGGGGCTAGGATGAAAAGGCTATTGCTAAGGCTGCTCCTCCCTAACCCTAGCCACCATCTCTTCTAGCTACACCGGTTATGGCCGTCTCTCCCCTAATCTCCCGTGTGGTACTAGCATAACGATGTTAGGTGATCCCGTCATTGTACGTATCGATACCGTAGAGGCACCGCTGCAATTGTGTCGGTGATCATCTCGACGTGAGGATCGCAAGGCTACATCGTCTTCGCCATCGACGATTGGATGGAGCTGGGCGGAGTTGATCGAGGACGCACTTCCCCAACTCTTCTTCTGCTTCCCTAGCGCGTCGCACGACTAGAGGTAACGATCCATGATCTCATTACTTGCATGGTTCTGTTGGTGAAGTTTTTGGTCACACGCGTGGCCTGAGAGATCTGCTTAACTCTAGTGCAGGTCCTAAATTTGTTGTTTGTGGCGTGCCAATCAGTTTGATCCTGCAACTCTCGTCGGAGATCGAAGCGATGCGGCCCCGCGAGAAAGCAAGAAGTCGCCGGTGGCAAGTTTGGCGATGCGCCGAGAGTTATTTGTTGATCTGTTTTGATGATCCTAAACTAAACCTAAGCGTTACATATTTATAGTATGAAGACTTGCTGTCCTACATGAATACGACCGCAACTAAAAAATCTTTCTTCCCTTTTTACTTGCTTCTTCGTATCTTTATCCGATCAACTATGCGTATTATGGTTGGGCTTTACTGACCATGCTTTGACCGAATTCCTTGATTTCCATGGGCTGTGTCGAAATGTATTGGGCTTGGGCTTTACCAAATTTTGCCGTTAACAGGTTCCTAGGTTGGATGGGGTAGAAAAAGTTTTGTTTTATGCTAGCGTAGCCTACCCGTTCCCCAACATGAATAGGCAGGGCACGCTGCTGAGCATTCATCTGATTCATTAACATAGCCATGAGCTGGTTATGGTTAGCAAGCACTTGTGCCAAGGTAGGGTTCCCTGGCATCAGAGACGGGAGATGGGGCTGATGCTGCTGCTGAGGCTATCCATTGTTTGATCCACCAACTTCTTCCATACCTTCTTGAGAGTTGACACGGGGGGTCTAAACCATCTTGCTAAAGAGAACAAACGAAAGAGGGATAGGCAGAATATAGAAAGAGAAAAGAAAGGAGAGAAAAAACATCTTGTACTGATCTAAACTTTGTTACGATTTTTATTAGAATCTAGAAGAAAACTCCTAAATGGAGATGTATCACAGAGGGCTGATACTAACCACACACTACAGATAAGCAAAGCTAACAAGCATTTAGCCTAAGCAAAGCAAATGCCTAACACAATGAACTAAAGGTACATAAGGACTCCAAGGGCTAGATTCCTCTGTAGCTGGATCAAAAGAAAACTCTGGCTCTTCTAGATCTTCCTCTTCCATGACTCCGTCTTCCTCACCATCTTCACCTTCATCACTCTCGATGACAATGATTTTCTCTTCATGCACCCTCTTGATCACTTGTACCTTGGGCGGCATCTGAACTCGCTTCCTTACGGTACGACGGATTCTGGCACCTCCTGGTGGTGACTCTCCTTTCAAGGCAGTAACTTCTTTGTGCAACATATTCACTTGATTCTACAACTGACAAATGGTCTGCCTATTCCTGTTCACCTGTTCATGTGCTCCAATGAGTGCATCCTTGTGACAATCATCCATCGTCTTCAGCATATTTGTCGCTCTAACCATTATAGCACTGTCTTCTTCACCATTGGATGGGTACTCTGCATAATCATCTCGATGAGTCTTCCTCGAGTGGTACCTGTACTCTGACGCTGACAACTTGGCTGCATATCGCTGTCGAAGTTCTCCAATGGCAGCATAAGCAGCTTCTTGGTAGGCTTGATCAAAATTTCTCCCTTCTGCTTCAACTATCATTGAGGTGATAGTCTCTCTTTCACTCATGATGAAAACAACCACTTCTACCATTTCGGCAGTAACTGGCCTGACTTGGACATAGGTAAAAACCTTATGATATCCGCAAAAAATACCATATGCCTCAACTCCTTGATAAAACCCTTTATCTTGAAGCACCTCCTGGGCTTGGATCCTTCAGACGACATCTAGAAAGAATAAAATAAAATAAAATTAGCATCACTTTTCTAGAAAAAGCACTTTTTTGAAGAGAAAAAAGAAGAGAAGAGGAGTATAACTAGAAAATAGCTTTCAGCTCCTAAGGTTAAACCATTTGGCCATTCCTATAGTCAAGGTTGCTCTGATTCCAACTATTTCCTTACGATTTATTATGCGGAAAGTACCCTCGTCCAGGAATCAGCCGATGCACATAATAGACAATTTATTAGACATCATAAGCATAATTTTTCACGACCAAAAAATAAAGTACTTATTACAGAGGTGGCATTGGAAGCTCAAAACATTAATGACAATCATTAATGACTTCTGATCGAATATTTATTGGCACAGCGGTGACTCCACTCCACAGGCAGACTTGACTGGGCCTAGCTCAAAAGGCACCACCTTCATGTTCGCTGATGAAGTCCTCCTCTGGTGGTGAGGGAATGCAAGGTTGAGTATTTTGAATACTCAGCAAGCCATCCAAGTGGAACAGTTATAATGCACTGGGAATACAAAGGATAGCATAATAGGGCTCATTTTGCATAAAACAGCATTAAAGAGAGATTGAATTTAAACAGTAGTTCTAATTAAGTTGGAACATAAAAAGCAGTATTATCCAAATACTGAATAACTCTTACCCAGAGTCATCAGGCCCAAGAACCAACCATACCACTCTAAACCAGAGCTAACCAGGTTATTTAGGACCTGCATGGGATCTAAGCAGACACACCCAAGCCTTCGAGTGCAAATACATAGGGATACCTATGATTTTTGCGTCAACAAAAGCTTAAGTGTTTGTGTTGTTCCTGTGATTTTTGTTCCAAAGAAAGATAGTTCTTAGAGAATGTGTGTTGATTGTAGAGCTAATAACAATATTAATATGAGATATCATCATTATATTCCTAGGTTAGATTATATGCTTGACGAGTTGAGTGATTCTATAATATTTTCTAAGATTAATTTAAGAAGTGAATACCATCAAATAAGAATAAAACCTGGAGACGAATGGAAAACTGCCTTTAAAATGAAGTTTGGGCTTTATGAATGGTTAGTTATGACTTTTGGTTTGACTAATGCACTTAGTACATTTATGAGATTGATGAATCATGTTTTAATAACTTTTATTAGTAAATTTATTGTTGTTTACTTTGATGACATCTTAGTTTATAGCAAATCCTTAAATGAACATGTTAATCGTATTATACAAGTTTTGGATGTACTTAGATTGGAGAAATTATTTGCTAACTTTGAGAAGTGCATATTTTGTACAGATAATGTTGTTTTTCTTGGATTTATTGTTTCAAGATAGGGAATTGAGGTGGATGAAACAAGGTGGAAGCAATCACAAATTAGCCAACCCTTGTGAATGTGAGTCAAGTGAGAAGTTTTCATAGTCTCGCTAGATTTCATAGAAGATTTGTGCAAGATTTCATTACCATAGTGTTGGTGAATTTTTGGTCACACGCGTGGCCTGAGAGATTTGCTTAACTCTAGTGTAGGTCCTAAATTTGCGGTTCATAGCGTGCCAATCAGTTTGATCCTGCAACTGATAAGATAGACAAAAGAACGTAAGTAGTAACGCCTATCGGCTATCTAGCTGATGGTTTTGATGCGTATCAGACTATCTATTAAATGAAACATAATGACAACACGGTAGAAATCATATGATATGACATATCAAAGGTATAATAAAAAATAAATCTACTGTATGATCTATCGGGATAAAATCATCGGCCTGAACCATTCGATAAGCCTGCAATGGTATCGGGTCCGATATCGAGGATGCAAAAATATAATAACGTTAGGCCGATATGGACTGCCCGATTCCGCTATCCGATACGACGATAAACACGCAGAAAGATAACCTATCGGCTTATACTCCGATAGAATCTGGCTGTAGCATACCCGATCGGTTTTCGCATTATTATTCACTATGACCGCAAGATTGGACCGAACTAAGACAGTCGCTAAGTCATAGCAAACTACAGTACTAAACAGATCGAAGAATGCTTCATCTAGATGAACGATACGTGACATGAATCAAACACATCAACCAATATGTCGAACTAAATCGATGAAGCCTCAGATTAATATATTTGATCTAAACCACGCACCTGATATAGCATGACTGATAAATAGACCAAGATGTCGGACCTAACCGATGAAGCCTTAGACCTATTAATCAATACATGTTTGGTGGAACTTACCTCTCGCCGGAGATCAGAGCGATGCAGCCCCGTGAGAAGGCAAGAACTCACCGGTGGCAAATTTGGCGATGCGCCGAAAGTTTATTGTGTTGATTGATTTGATGATCATAAACTAAACCTAAGCGTTACATATTTATAGTCTGAAGACTTGCTGTCCTACATGAATATAACTGCAACTAAAAAATATATCTTTCCTTTTTATTGATACGACTGCAACTGAAAAATCTTTCTTCCCCTTTTAGTAGCTTCTTCGTATCTTTATCCGATCAACTGCGCGTATTATGGTTGGGCTTCACTGACCATGCTTTGACCGGATTCCTTGATTTCCATGGGCTGTGCCGAAATGTGTTGGGCTTGGGCCTTACCAAATTTTGCCATTAACACATGCCCCCCAATTTCGGAGTATGGGTGTAAACCAATGCTTAGAAATTACAACTTTGCCAATACTAATTTCTGCCAAATGTCAAATCATGGGCATATATACAGAAAACCTTTCGTATTCCAGTACCTTTTAACCCGTCTTTCCGAAGCATTGCATCCTCATAAATACCAGTCGCAACCCTTTCCATTCCTTCTTCAAGCTCTCGCCTCTTCTCTTTTTCCTCTGACCATGGAAGATTGTGATGAATGTTGCCTGGCTCGACGCATCTACCCTTCGCGTGGAGACGTCGGACTAGGCTTCATCCCACACAGATCTTAAATGGTATGTCCCGACGCTTTGAAGTTCCAACCCTATCAACGCCACTCTTTGTCCCATGTCGATTCATGGGTCCCACCAAATCTACAGAAATTTCTCTAACCCAGTTTTCGAAGCACCAGGATTGCCCTATAAAAATCACCCGGTGGCTCTTCATCTTCTTCTCCACTGCTCGCTTCCATCTTACACACAGAACCTCTCACACCTAATCTCTCGCCGCCGCTGCGCGCACGCCATCGGTGTCCTCGCCTCCGTCTCTGGTGACCTCTTCGTACTCGACTGCATCAACCGCTTCCACCGGAGCTCCAATGGTGACCACCTCCATGATCCCGGAGGTACATTGCACTATTTGGTCCCTTCCTCTCTTTCTTGTCACTGTTCTTTCGGGCTCTTAGTTTCTGGCTGCATTTTTCAGTTCTCTGATTTGCCCTTTTTCCTATTCTTTTCCGTAGAACCTCAAGAACCAGATCCTAATCCCTCTCGTAGATCCATCTTCTTGCTTTTTCCTTGGTCCGATGGGTAACCTAGACCCCTCCGATATTATCAATGCTGAAACCCAACGGATCCCATTCAAAAATTCTAGGATGCTTCTCTCCGATTGGCATCAAAGTTTCAGAGCTTTTCCTTCTCCTTTGCCCGGCTAGAGGGACTGGTACCTCAGGGTATCGGCCGCCAATCGTACCTTCTGGGACGAAATTGATATCGGGCACTGCATTGGCCTCTCCCTTGCCGAGCCCTACAAGAACGAACCAATGCTAGCCGCCGCTTGTTACTTTTGGTCCGATGCACTTAATGTTTTCTTATTTGGTCATGGGCCGATGAGCCCCTCTTTGCTTGATATCCTTGCTTTGACCTCTCTGGATATTACGATCCGTCTCGGCCGATACCAATGCTCCGATTCCGCCACCCCCAGTATGTCCCCTTATTCTTTGTAGAAGTCCTTGACTTGTATTCTTATCGTTCCATCTTGTTGGTTCTGTAGCTGATGCCCTCTGTTCTGCTTGAAGTGCCTCTTCCCATTGCTGAAGTAGTAGAACTGCTGCTTGCTCAGGTTTGCATCTTTACGATGATGTGTCGTTTTATTACTTTTCTAATGCTTACTATTCCTCCATCTTTTTCTTCTTATCCATCGACCCCTGCTCCGACTGTCATTGACACACCGGCCGATGCTGTTGTCGAAGCTAACGCTCTGGCCGCCGTTTCTGACGCCATCATAGTTCCAGCCACCGCTACTGCCGATGCTGATGCTACGGCCACCGTATGTCCCGATGTTATGCCGGTCGATGCTGCTGCTGATGATGATGCCGATGCCTCGATTCTCCAGGTACTTCTAATCTCTTGACTGCGCTTATCTCGTAGTGTCGATATCGGTCTTATCCCGCTTCTTCACCATTTAGCCGGTGACCGCTCCTTCTGTTGCTGTGGAGGATTCCAACGCTCCTGCCCCTCAGGCTAATATCGAAGGAGAAGAGGATGTAGCCAGTAGTCATACCATTGGCGTTGCTGGTGAAAATATGGCCGAGGAGCCCTGTGATCCTTCTGTGGCCGTCGATGCTACATTCCTCCCCGATCGTGCTGGAGCAGCTGATGTAAGCATCTTTTGACTCCTCCGTTTCAACTGCATTAACCTCTGTCTTACCCCTTGTCTTTGTTTTCATTCAGTCATTTGCCCGAGAATTTCCTATTGATATTAGTCTTTATCTGCAGGATGAAGAGGTCATTGGTGCCCCCCAGCCGGCTAGCGCTTCATTAACCACCGAAGTCAAAGAAGTTTTATCGGACCTCCAGAATGGCTCAGAGATCCTGTAGATAGCTTGGTGAATGATTCGGGTCTGCTAAGGGCTCGTTTCAAAGATATTATGGATCACCTCCCTTCGGAGCTTGTTGATGCGCTGACGCCGGTGGTTCACCTAGAGTTCCATCGGCCCTTGTTTACCATAGCTCAACAGACGATGGCCGATAGGGTGAGTCGAAGACTATAGTTGGACGCTGCTCGGGCCGATAACGCTGCTGCTGTTCAGGAGAAGTCCCGTCTGGACAATCTGTTTGGCGAGTCATTGGCCACTTCTTCTCGTCTAGCATAGCTGAAAGTAGAGGAAGCTGATCTGGTTTCGAGGCTTGCTGAGATACAAGCGAAGATTGCAGAGGAGCGAGCGACGATAGTTTCTGAAGAAAATGCCCTGCAAGTCCTTCCTCAGCGAATCCAGGCGTAGGAAAATCAACTTGCCAAGGCCCTCCGTCGCGCACGTCATCGCCATCGGGCTATCAAGTCGGTTCCGGGGTCGGACGAAGAAGATCTGGTCTTTATCCAAAGTATTGATGATATTATAAGTAAGGCAATTGAAGCTATCACCCCATACCTGCCCTGAAATCTCTAGTCTTTGATGCGTGCCCGATGGGCCGGTCGTGGATCAAACATTTGAATGCTATGCTGTAATTTAATATCTAAGGGCGATGAGTCTCATCGGCTGTTTCTTAAGGCGATACTCTTGTATCGGCTGTTTGCTTTTCTTTGCTTCCGTGTAGACTTAGGCGTTTATCCATATGCTCGGGTGGTATCTCTTCAAGTA
>KE371041.1:535883-560184 GCA_000418225.1 Zizania latifolia
AACCATAAAATGATTACGACACCTTACAATGTCATTGCGTGCATGAGCTCGTGAATGCAATTCGTTTACGTCCCATTGTACGACATTCATGATGGTGTAAAAAATTTACTTAGCGAAATAAATATTTATCCCAGCGGGTGATGCATCCAGCACATTGGTATAGTTAGGCGTAAAATATTTACGCACCGTTTAAAGATTTAACCCCACGTACGATCCAGCCATTGTAGAATTTATTCAAGTTGTAAAATATTTATGCACGATGTAAATATAACGCAAATCACTTCGACCGACGTGTCGTTTATGTACTTTCTGACGTGCGAGGAATTTGTGCTATTTACGGTGTAATCTTTTTGTATTGCAATGCATTTTATGGGTGTAAGAAATTTATTCGCCGTATTTTTTGCTCCAAACTCACCGGGAATGATTTACGATCAATGTAATGAGGCGTGATGTGCTGCCAATCTTCATTGTCTAACACTGGTAAGAATTTTCTTTATGTATATGCTACGTGTAAAACATATGCGCATTATTCTTTATGTATACCTTGATAATTCCTGGAGCAATCGGGCAGTAGTCGTTGCATTTTTCATACCTTGACAACTACATTAGCCAGCACGTCGCACTGTAAACAATTGTTGGCACGTTAAATTTCATTAGTCATTCTTGACCTCTCAACCCAATGAATTGTAAAAAATTTACTACGTATTGTCAACCGAAAAGAAACGTAAAAAAATTACTGCCTTTGCGAATTATCGTTTTAAGGTGAATGTGCGAGATGTCGAGTTAGTGGTATGTACAACCGTGGCGGTCCTTCCGGCGGGGATCACGGGGACATACCGTAAATCCACGTCGATCCGTAATTACTGAGATTGATTGAACGGCACGAATTTAAAATTGCATGAAGTAACAGCTTCACCCACTCCGTTCTGGCAACTCTGGGTACTTACTATATAGTATCTTCCCTTCCGGCGACAGCAGTTCCGATCACAGTCGATCAGGCACGAAATCAAGGTGAACACGGCAATGGAGGACTTCGAGTTTGATTCCTCTGCCCTTGTGCCAACACCCGCGTGCGATCCAGACATCGGAGAAGCGTCGACACCGGTACACGCCACTGCAGCCGATGCAAGAACTCTACCCAGTGCGGTTGAGTGCACCTTTTTCTGGGGGCGAACTCCACCACCATGCGTGCAAGAAGAAGATGTATCTACACCGGTAACAAGGACGGACTACTCACACGTGAGTGACTTGAGTCGCCAACACGATAAACTATAGAACAGTGTGCTTTATTCATTATTTGTTTTGCACTTCCTTTCATCCGATCCTAATGTGTGATCCATCAATCGGATGCATGGCGAATGAATTTTAGATGATCCTAACAATGTACTGATCGTCATTTATCGTCAGTGGTCAACTTTGCGTCTCACACTTTGTTTTCACAAAAATGCTATCGTCAAGTTAGGACTCTGAACCTATCATTGTTCTTAGGAAACCTATCATTATGTCAGTGCGTAAATGTTTTACGTGCAATGGCAATTGCAATTTAGAAATAGCCATTGTACGAGAGTAATTGATTTACGTAAAGGAGATTAGCTCGCTAGTATTGAAATTGTTGTTAGGCAGCCTGTGGACTGGTGTGCAGGATCAAACATTGCGAAACCTACACTAAATGTAGTAATTATTTTCCGTCATTACGACATCGACAATAGCTCAGTGCATGTCTTGGATTATTCCCAGACATCCCCTTAGATAATTTAATTTCAGGTGACAACACAATTCAAAAAAAATTGTTCGTTGCGGATTTAAACTGATGTTCAATACCATAATCATTGTATGCAGAGCAATTCAGTACCGGCGGAGATGGTTCCAGCGGTAGGAATGGTGTTCAAGACAAAGGATGATGCGTACGATTTTTACGAGCGGTATGCTTTCCACGCCAGATTTGATGTGAAAAGGCACCGCACATATCTGCATGGGAGGGAGGTTTCTTGCACCAAGGTCGGAGCACATACATATAAAGGAAATGATGTGGACAGGCAACGTAAACACTTCACCAAGAAAACTGGTTGCAAGGCATATATACGGATGAAGGATGTTGTCGTTGATGGAGAAGTGCAATCCGTTGTACTAGTTAAAGTGAACCTATGCCATAACCATCAGCTAACGCCGATGCCTTCTGCCATTAAACAGATGCGTTCGCACAAAAGGAGAGATGTGTCGGTTATGGAATTTATAGATGTGCTACAGCGAAATAGGGTTCCCCAAAATAGCGTGGTAGGGGTTCTCTCGGACATGCATGGCGGACGTGATAATATTCCTTTTACTACAAGGGATCTCGAGAACAGGTGATAATCATCGTACCAGGTTTGATCATTGTGTTCGATGATATCTATGTTGTTCACGGAAATTGTATCATGCCGTTGTTAGATGTCGGAAATTTTGAAATTTTGCAGGAGGGCTGCGAACACACGGGAAGAAAATGCCGACGACGTCAACAAGCTACTTGAATTCTTTGGAAAGTGCAAAATAGACAACCCAAAGTTTTACTGGGACATCTAGCTCGACAAAGATGGTGTGGTTAAGAATATTTTCTGGAGCCACGCAAGCAGCCAAGCGAATTTCATCGACTTCGGTGATGCAATGACATTTGATACCACGTACAAGACCAATATATACGAGATGCCGCTGGCAATGTTTGTTGGGTCGAACCACCATATGCAGAGCATCCTGTTTGGTTGTGCTCTCCTGCGTGATGAGAAAGTCGAGTTATTCGAGTGGCTATTCAGCACATTTAAGAGGTGCATGGATGGGAGCCCTATCCCTAGGTGTATACTCATAGGTTAGAGCATAAATGCAGCGATATTGAATTGATTGGGGTATGTTATTTCACAACTTATTTTGGTTTATTACCTGACCCTCCTAACTGTTGCCGTAGATCAAGACCCTTCGATGGCTGTGGCAATCGCCCGTGTTTTCCCAGATACAATACACCGTCTTTGCAGGTGGCACATCCCTAACAGGCACATGGATGCGCTAAACACGTTATACAAAAGGGACAAGATGATAGAGACAAGGATGATGCTTTGTATAAACCAAACGTACACTCCTGTCGAGTTTGAGGACACGTGGGCTAAGTTCATCGATGACTTCGAACTTAACGACTCGGCTACAATGCAGAGATTGTATGACCTTCGGCGTGGATGGATTCCTGCCTATTTCAAGCACACATATTGTGGGAGGATGACGTCGACGCAACGGAGCGAAAGCATGAACCAAGTGGTAAAGAGGGCTTTCGTTGATCACCAGACAGCTATTCATAGATTTGCAGAGAGAATGCTAGATGTGATCTTGGCGCATAAGAACGCGGAGGCGAGGGAAACTAGAGCTTGCACGGTGAAAACTATAACGGTATGTGCATAGATGTTTTGGCCGTCCGTTGATAACTGTTGCATTTCATATCTTGCAGGCAAATACACCATCCGGACCTTGCTAGCCTTTTGTTCCCCAATTCACGAGGGTGTACACTAGAGCCGCGTTCAAGCTCTTCGACGTGACACTGTTTGACAGCGCGTCCTTCCGGGTCGACGTGGATAATGACGTTCAGAATGGATGGATAGTTTTCCACACCAAAATGTCCCAGAAGCACGATTGGAGGCAAAAGAAGTTTAAAATTGTAGCCGATGTTGAAAATGGCATCAATGAGTGCGAATGCAAGAAGTGGGAACACACAGGTAACTCTAGATAACACCAAAATGTTTTTCTAGAAAATATAAAATAGTTTGAGATGAAATACTTCCTATGGGTTTGACGCCTTACAAGGCGTATTGTCAGAATTAATGAAAAAAATGTTTTTTTGTTCAAACAGGAATGTTTTGCAGCCATATCCTACAGGCTTTTGTTCATATACAAGTGGACAAAATTCCAGCAACATATATCATGCGACGATACATGAAATATGCCAAAAGCGATGTGCCATTTGAAAGGAGTGACCGGCCCTCGAGCGGGATGGAAGATGTGTACCGCTCAAGGGTCCTAATGACTGACGCAATGGAGGTAGTAAATGCCAGAATTACGTCAGCTGTGAGCTTTGAAACGGTAAGGAATGTACTTCAAGGACTACAAAAACAGCTCGAGGAGATTCCGAATGACAGGGAACCTGCTGCCGTCCCTGCGGAAGACGTGGATTCACGTGGGATGTTTGAAGACACGACTGGTATGAGCCGACAGCCACCTCCAAGGTCTAAGACAAAGGGCAGGGGTGCTGACATTCAGGAGAGAGTCGTCCTAGGTGCAAGGGGAAAAAAAAATGTACACGAGTCTGCGGGTGGTGCGGCCTTAGGGATGGCCATTACAGCACAACTTGCCTAAAGAATCCATCAAACTTTGACCGTGTCGGTAAGGCAATGAACCGCGGTCGAGGAAAGCGGGGTCACCCAAAGGGTAGTAGTAATGCCAACACATGCTCGCTGCCGGACCTCGCAGGAACCTGATGGACGAGTGGGATGACACAGGCGAAGACATGGAATCTGGATCAGAAAAAGAGTGGGTCTGACGTTAGAGTGATTTTAAAATACCTTGTATGTAAAAATAGCACACTTCGTGCTATTAGCATATTACGGTAACAACGCACGTGATGTTTATTGTAAAGTTATTTATCTCTACAGATGTACGGTCAATTACAAATGACACACCACGATGCTTGTGAATAAATGCTAACGAGGCTTACAAGAACAATAATTCATAACCGCCAATCGGTGTAAAACTTTTACGACAAAAGCACGGCCTTGAAGAAGAATGCCCCACAGAACTTTACTTTATGTATATTTTATTTGAACCATCGTGGAAAATTTTGGATGCCATCCGTGGTATGTTCATAGTGCACCACTCCTCTTTATAGTGTAAACATTTTGCGCGTGTTAAATTCGTAGGAATGAGTATTGTGGAATAGCTATATGAGATGTAAGATGAGGAGTAAAATTTTTACTGTATTACACACTACTTCTATATATATGGTGTAGACACATTACGGGATGTTAATTTCGTGGTAATGGGGCACACGGGACAGAAAATAACAAAATCTAGATGTCTACTAGAAGTGTTACAACATAACACCAATTCGCTGCCTTCGTCCATAGAGTGTAAAAACTTTATAGCGCATACAATAGGGCGCATTGAGCAGTTCTATTGCATTAAGTAGGGGAGTAGAAGTTTTACAACATAACACCAACTCGCAGCTTTCGTCCATAGAGTGAAAAAAAATTTACAGCGCATACAGTAAGGGCGCATTGAACAGTTATATTGCATTTATTTGGGAGTAAATTTTTTACTGCATATTTACATTGTTTAAAATCTTTGAGTTATGAATGTTTGAAACATCTTTAAAAATGTTAATACATAAGGATAAATTTTAAAATTGCGAGAATATACACACGTGGAAGTTTTGCAACATAACACCAATTCGCTGCCGTCGTCCATAGAGTGTAAAAACTTTACAGCGCATACAATAGGGGCGCATTGAGCAGTTCTATTGCATTTAGTAGGGGGAGTAGAAGTTTTACAACATAACACTAACTCGCAGTTTTCGTCCATATAGTGTAAAAAATTTACAGCGCATACAGTAAGGGCGCATTGAACAGTTCTATTGCATTTATCTAGGGAGTAAATGTTTTACTGCGTATTTACATTGTTTAAAATCTAACAGTAAACACGGAGTTCTAACAGTTTGTTGGGTTTCTCAAGCGCTCAATCTCTGCTGGTAGTTTTTCGACGGCGTTGCACGGGTGGAACACAAGATGGTGTAGGACCTATGCGCGCAGAACATCGGACTTTTCTTGAGAGAAAAGAAAATCACATATAACGTCAGTGTCACGTACGTATGGGCTATAAAAAAAGAAAGCGGACAACAGAGTGTAAACAAAAGCATTCGTTAAAATACCGGGTCGATTGTAGTGTGCAAGGTCTTGTGCTCGCCATCATAGTGTTCCATGAACCTCGTGACAAAGAAGGCACAATCATTCGGTTTGGTCATCCTCGGCGCATCAATTAGAAAATGTCTAAAGTTGCTGAGCCTCGGGAACACACCCTTCCCAATAGACTGGAGTGCGTCGCTGAGTCGCTTTATAATTTTTTTGCCCATATCTTTGTGATGCTGTGTCCACTCGGTGTTCAACGCCTTGTAGTTGTTTGAGTCAACGACGTCGATGCGCTTGTGTATAAGGTTTACACAATACGCAGTCCAGTGACCCTGGTGGAGCACGGGCATTATAATCTGTAAGCACATAAGCAAATAAATATGATGCAAAAGATCAAAAAACACATGCACAAATAACAAGAAAAAACATGGCATAGAGGAGCAACAAATGCATACCATCTTGCACGCAGTCCAGTCGGTGGGCGGCATGTGTTGATGTAGGTGAATTAAGAACTCTCCAGCACTAAACTCTTCGGTTGACGTCGGATGCCGTGGGTTCTCAATGTTGATTATGAACTGCGTTGGAAAAATGTGGAAGATGCAGACTTAAAGAACAAAAACATTGGCCGTATAACTACTGATAGGTCGATACCTCAGTATACTTGTTCACATGTAGTGATCTAGTTTAACAATTTACCAGTGTGATTAGTGTTATGTGCAATGTCCATGACTACTGATGCCGTTGCGAAGTTGGAATCATATAAAATAACACTAGTATGGTCTGCTGTAAACGGAGTTGCATAACCGATAGAAAACGAACATATATAAGAGATTTCATCTGCTGTGTGCGGCAAAAACGATATAACTCACTACGACCGAGGTTGGAAGGAAATCCTGAAGCCGTAGGAGTCCGCGCGTGTAGTTTGCTCGTCTCGGATCAGCGTGGAAATGAAAGCGTCGACAACGAAGTTGTCAGTTGTGTTGCCGTCCGAGAAAGACGTTGCTATGTCGTCACCGTCTGCGAACATCCCATCATACTCTAGGATCTTGCATCTGTCACGTTTTCCCCAACGATGTCAAAAACAACTATCGAGCCTTTGGGCGAAATTGAACAGAAATGTACAAGACAAGCTTACAGACAACATGACGCGATGACTAGAATATAAGTTATTTGGAAGGGCATGAACAATTTAAACAACACTATCTGCAAATAAAAACATACCTTCCATATTTGTCAAGGTTGTTGAGGATGAGGTCTCGAAGCTCGACGGATACACCTTCAGCTGGGACGTGCGGAGCAGCTCCAAGCTTGAATGGTGATCCATACAGAGCAGGAGCCTTGTGCATCCTCTTGTACTTTATGACGGGGGTAGCACTTATCTGGGGAGCGGCCAATGAATCATTCGACGATGATCAACCAACATATTAGACAGGATATAATTTGAACTTTTGAAGGGGCGAGCTAATGTGTTTGTAATGCAAATTAACGATAGGCATTCACAACTGACAGAACCGAAAAACATGTAAATATTGTGAGTGGTGCACCTCAAGTTTGTCGCCCGTGCGATGCAAGCCAGCAGTTGGAGCGTCTGCAGTGGATTTTTCGTCGGTAGTGACACTCTGCATAAAACAGAGTTTTTTGAATAAATTTTTAATGCATGCCTAACAAATCCACATTCGACGATAGCGAAGATACATCAACATAAATTTTTCAGTCGACAGTGGAAGGGACGTTGAATGTACAAAACGTGAACTCACAGTCTTCGCAACATCTTTGTCGAGAGCTGATGGAGGGGCCACACCGTGTGCGCTGACATCTTGCAACTGCGAACAACAATAAAGGTATGAAAATTGAAGCAGTTTTCCTTACCGTTACTTCCGTGTATGTGAGAAACTTGTGATGAAGCTTAAATATTTTTATAATTTAATATCCAAAATGACCTTAATCAGTCGTAGTTTGTGAAAAGATGAAAATTATGTGTCCATGTAGGTGTTGATGATAGAATCAAGTTCAAAACAATAACAAATTACACTTGAGTGAGTCAACTAGTGCTGACCGTTTGATCCTCATCGATTACACCTTCAGCAAGGCATATGTGGTCAACTATTGTGTCCAGCGTGGCGTCTACGTCATGGGGGGAGAACAACATCCTGGGGGGGCAGTCGTCCTCCGCAGCAACACCTGCCGACGTGCACCAAGCAGAAACAAAGGTATCGGTCCACCCGCAGGCACCAGCAAAAAAATACATTGCATATAGAGATGGTCAACAGTAATAAGTTGGCGTCCTATGTTGTACCTCCTTCGTCATGCTGTTGCTCGACATTGCGTGCTGCCTCTTCTGTCGCCGCAGCAGCCACAGGGGGGTGCTGGGCGCCAGCATCCACTGGGGTCAGTCCAAAAATAACATTTTCGGTATGTTCGGTTTGTTTCGGGGTTGGGCAAGGCTCTCCGGCGTCAGATCTGCCCATTGCCCCATCGGTACCGGCCTGTGCGGCGACAGACCTACCCACGGATGAACGGTCGACATCCGGGGATCCCCGGACCGGGGATCGATGGCAGGCTAATAGCAGGTAAAATACGTTTAGAACGAAATAATCATCCACGAGCGTGTATTCTAACAGACTTAGCATCAAAAAATTATGACACTACCGTGTAAAACATTTACTACCAACAGAAAATGAGATGATCCAAACGATGTAAATGTTTTACTCTCTTTGTAAATCCGAGCTGTCTTTGATTAAGCCCAGTACTGGTCTCACCTATTTTGTCTATGTGACTGGGTAAAATCTTTACACACTATGTATAGGGTAATACCTTGGTCCTGCGCTTGGTCTGTCGTTGCATCATTGGCGTCGGGTTCGCCGACCGGTATGGGGTTGTCCTGTGTCCCTCCTTGGACATTAACTTAAATCGAATAAAATGGTGGACAATCAGCGCATTGATCAAAGAAGAAAACATGTGTGGGAAAAAACTCTGGTGGTTGTCCAACCCGGGGGGGCGCGTGAATACAAAACACGGTGATCTTCTAGCGTGGGCTGGCCGGCGAGGGGGCATCGTGCGTGGCTGGGGGGAAGCAGAACAAGGTCATGCCTGGGCGCCTTGGATATTGCTACCAAGGATCCCCCGATCTCGCTGCACAGAGACGCCTGCATCATTTGGAAGCTACGTATCTCGCGAGATATAGCCCTGGCCGTTTGTGCAGCGCCACGATCGAAACGATCGAAGGCATCCATCAGCGCCATGCGCACTTCAGGCGTGGCGTTGTCCAGGCTAGACCCGATGATCTCCCTAAAATTCAGGAAGCTTACGTGGACAACGCGAAGGAGATCCATCGGGTCCGGTTCGCCATCCCTCTCACCACAGGGCTCGGACTCGCGACTGTATTCCTCAGTGTAATAGCACGTGCTCCGGATGGGGCGAAACTGTGAAGGAATAAGACAACGAGACATGCGTAGTTTTTAATACCATAAAAAATTTTACAACACAGTTCGCAGCAAAAATAATGCAAAAATAGTTATACCTCCAGCACCCCATACCCCACGTTTTCGTCCTCATCGCGTTCCTGGTCCTACTGTGATATCTTGTCGATGAGGTCGGCGGTGAAGTGTTGGGCCTAGGGTGTGAGTAGAGGGTCGATCCCTATGCTGGTGTCGGGATAAAGATTGTCAAGGTAGTACACCTGTACGAGAATTTTGTTACACCCACACGCACATGCAAAAAAAAGTAATCCAATGCAAAATATAGGTGAAGGCGTAGAACAGTTACCAGCAGGAACGTTGAACAGCCAGAGATGGACGGCGATGATAGTGCCATTGTTCGGGGGTCGTTCCAGCTTCTAACTGCCTCGTGCAACGCCTCCACCACCATCCTTGACCAGTCGATGCGTGCTATGCGGCTAAGGTCGCTACCCAAGTATGAGTCCTTGCCGATGATATAGTGGTTGGTGATTGGCAGCAGCAACTTGTTGACCAAAATGATAACATAATATCAGCAAGCCCTTGGGTCATCCTGATTGTTCTTGATTTCAGCCACGAGCCGCTCGAAGGTGATCTTGTCGTCCTGCCTCATATTAAGATCCTCCTTCAGCTTCTTCAGGGCGAGCCTCTGTCTGATTGCGTCCTGGAAACCAACATCCTCGCCCCCAACCGGAGTGCCCATCACCAGGTGTACGGCACGCGGTGTTAATCGGAGCTTCTTCTCCTCGCTAACTTTGATCACCATCGTGTCTGAGTCAATGCGTGACATTATCCATGCCACGAGCTCTCTGTTCTCGACAGCGTCAACCGTGATATCTAGCAAACCCCCAAAGCCCAGGCGCTTGAGGGTTTCCTCATGAAGTGTCGACAGGTTGCCCCATGCCTCCATGACGGCCTTGGGGTTTGATCTTATGCACAACTTCTTGGCCTTTGCGGTCTCATCCTGAAATGCAAGACATATGACAAGATTATGACCTCAAAAAAAATCTTCACGCATATGAGAGTCATACTGTGCGTGTATAATACCATGTGTAAAAACCCCATCGAAAGATGTAACAAGATTTGACATTCGTTCTAATATGATATATAACAGATTGAATGTAGAGGTTTTACACCCTATATCATTTGTCCGACAAAGGACTGCTTCAAATTGTATCATACTGTGAAAAGGGAAAATAAGATGCAATGATTGGGTTATTCCATAACCTTACTGACCTGATACACCCAAATGTTAATTGTAACCACATATAAAAGTGTTCGAAATGACTGTGCGCACTACGAATGAATATTAAAACGTCACAAACCTGGTTATCTGCATTAGCCTGGTAGGGTGCTGGGGGCCGTCCGCTTCCTCGTGCTTGTTTTGACGTACGCGACCCGAGGTCGACGGGATGACAACGCGGTAGATGGGTCGGTGTTAGGCGGCACTTGCGTGCCGAGCAAATAAATCTCGCACTCTGACTGCGACCCCGTCAGAGTGATCTGCCTCACCTTTGCGGGCATCCTGCCCGTTGCGCTGTTCTGATGTAATTTTAGACACACATATGTAAATGTTTTACACCCAAGATAAAACTGATGGTCCAAGAACAAAGGCAACATGAAAATGGTGCATAGTGTGTTATGGGTAAAAAATTTACAATGCAATAAGGGTTGGTGCACCCCATTGCTGCTATTTGTAAGTTGATATACCATTTTGTTACAATGGGCGTAATTTTATTACAAACAATTAGCTTATCGACATGGGTGTCAGTCCATATGTCTTTGTCATCGAGATGGGGACAAAATCAAAAAGGAAACAACAAATGGGGACCGCCAAAACTACGCGAGGAAAAGACAACGTTACAAACCTCCTTGTCTGCATCCGCGGGAGCAGACGATTGCGATGCCGGGTGCTTCCTCGCGGTTTTCTTGACTGCTCCTCCGCGCGGGCGGCTGGGTGAGGAAGCAGTAGCGGGGTCTGGATTGAGGGGCGGCTGTGAGGCCGCCACACGGATCTCGCATTCGGACTGTGACCCAGTGAAGGTGATAGACCTCGCCTTCTCCGGAACCTTGCCCGTTGTCTTCATCTGTGAGCAAAATCGCAACCGGGCACGTAGTAGGTCATGATCAATAGAACAAATACGGTACAAAAACCCTAGTTGGTGCATTTTGGCAACAAATGTGATTATAAAAAGACAGCACTCACCTCGATGGTGTTCTGGGGTGGTGGGGGTTGCACGAGAATGTGAAAAGGACGATCTTTATCTCACCGGCGGGAACAAAGATCGCTGGGAAGGTCAGGAACAGGGACTGGGCGGCGACAGAGGTGACTAGGTCGACGAACAGCACGGTGGTTGGTGAAAGGGAATAGGAACTGTCATGGTGAAAAAATTTAAAAATGTTTAAACCATTATATAGCCCACGGTAACGGGCAGTTTACACGCCAAAAAATCTATGGGAGCTCTCAGAAAAATAAAAAAATCTGTAAAAATTAACTACAGCACAGCACAGTCCCTCAGTGTGTAAAACTTTTACACTGCATGAAAAGAAGAAAACCGTTAGATTTCCAGCTTCGAATGGTTGTATTTTAAAAAATTTCCATCTTTACTCGCATTTAAAAAATGTTGCAAACTTTTACAACTTACAAAATAAACCCAAATCAGTTGTGTAGTAAAGATTTACTCCGTAACGAATGTGATATGTTTGTTTTGTGTGCCGCCCCCCGTAAATATCGAGCCGCAAACTATTTACGCTTCTCTTGGATGTTGCCGGTCTTGAATATGGGTAGTCAAAGTTTTACTCCATAACCACATGACAGCAAATACCAAAATCTAGATGTCTATTAAAATTTGTACTACATAACACGAATGTGAGACTTCCGTCTTGACAGTGTAAAAACTTTATAATGCATACATTAGGGCGGCGTTTAACAGTTCTATCGGTTATAACAGATCGGTAGTAAAAGTTTTACTTCGTAACATCTTGTGGTAAGCTGTTCTATCCACCCACTCCGATAGTATCATTCCGTATAGTTTTTAAAATACTAATAGAAATAGTGCACTTTTACGATAGGGTAGTAAAAATTTACACCATAACTACAATTGATGGGTAGTAAAAAAATACTCCATAACTTCGAATTGGCGGGCTTTTATAGACGGGTAGTAATCTTTTTACTCCATACCAACCAGTGATAACTGTTTTGTGCAACCACCTCCGATAATATCGTCCGTAAAATTTTTACAATCCTAGTAGATATGGTGTACTCTGGCGATTGGGTAGTAAAAAATTTACAATCCTATAATAAAATTGCATACTTTGTCGATTGGGTAGTAAATAATTTACAATCCTAGTTGAAAATGGTGCATTCTGGCGATTGTGTATTAAAAAAATTACAATCCTTGAAAAAATGGTGCGCAAACTGTCGACATCGTAAATCATTTACAGACATAAATAGATTTGCAAACGACTTTCCACGCTGCTAGTCTATGACAAATGGATGATAAAAGTGAATGTGCTACACATAATGGCGACATCAGCTTGTAGATGACGAGGAAGAAAACATGCCTCCATTGGTCGTAAAACGCTTACACCACATATTATTCATGCTTACCCTGCATGAACAGTCACTTAAACCAATGAACAATGGGTCAGTAACATAGCTGTAAATCATTTACACTTCGTATATCACGAAAGTGCTTTTGTTAGACAACAGTGAGGAGATCGTAATACATTTACCGTCGACGCGTGCGATAAAAAATATGAATAACGATATTGTTTTGGGAGTAAACTGTTTGCACCTTACGTGCGTCGTACACTCTTGCTTGCTTGATAAATTTATGCGGACGCATGGGATAAAAGATTTACACCGTCTATGGCCTGCATCTCCCGGTTTCAGGAAGGTTATAGCCCCTGAAAAACCACAGACGCATATTAAGCCACGTGGGTCACCGGTTTAACCACGATGTGCTCGGTGGGCCGGTTTAGAATAACTATCGACCCATCGCGCTGAATAATATACAGCGCGCTTAGTATATCTATATATGTGTGTGTGTGTGTGTTCACTAAAATAAAGTGTCTTTAGAGTTTAAAATTTATCTTAAATATAGTAACTTAGTACTAGTAAATGTTACTTTTACCTCTAAAGTTCTCATACTATTCTTAGACTTTATTACTTATTAATCCAGTCAACTACTTTTAAACTCATACTAACTTATTCCAAGAAGAGTATTATAGTATTTTTACATATCTTCTTAATATATGTATCCAAGTCTAAATGTCTTTATATTTTAGGACGGAAGGAGTAGCTTTGTTTCACCTATTGTAGCACCACATTGGCATGTATACCACAATTTATTTATATACTACAAGTTCTGTTCATTTGATTTTTTTAAACTTCTTCAACTTTGATAAAGTTTAAATAAAAATACTCCATTAAAACATATTTAATAGATGATGTAAATAAATTAATTTAATATTATAATTATTGATATTTTTTATAAAGTTGGTTAAAGCGGAAAGAGTACATCTATTGCATATTTGCATTCCCTTCAGACAAGTAACAGTTACTTTTTCACATCTATTATTGTCCTTTTTTATCCAATCATGCTAACAGCCATTACCTGTGGACTAACTAAAAGCGAAAGATGACCAATCCTCAAAACCAAATATTAAAGACTCGACGCAATTTAATCCAAAGTGCAGCAACCATTGCACAAATAAGTTGTGGTGCCTTTTGTCTAAATTACGCCCTATAGTTCACCAGTCCTTTGATCTGTATGTCTCCTTGCTGGCTCTATAGTTTAGTCATTACTCGTAACACATAAACCTACCCCTTAATTGCTTTGGATACATAATTCGTCCAGGTGTCAATCTCTGCTAATTGACCATAAAAGCAAAATAAACCTGATCAGTGCACCAAACTAGTCCAGGGGCCCGACTGCCCGAGGGCTAAGGCTCACAAGCAACTGGTGGTTTCTTCACATAATCTGATAAAAACATCTCTAACACAATTATATTCGAGTTCATGGATGAACTATTAAAATCAACTCAACCATATATACAAGATCAAACACTCCAGCTCACACATGACAACTAAATTATTAGGTGAATATGTTATTAGGGCGTTGCATACACAAGGTTTATCAAATGGAATACTCTTGTTGGTGAATCACCATGCAGTCTACCCAAGGGGGTACCCGAGGTGGTGAATAGATGTATAAGGGAAGCGCAGCGCCTTTAAACCCGATGGTCGACTCTAGAAAACAAGAGTCAATATTTATATTGGTTCAGGCCTCCCAAAGAATAATAGCCTTACGCCCAGTGTTTTGGTGTATTATATGGCGTCTCAGCTTACAAAGTAACGCGCTTAAGCTATGAAGGCTCAAGGCTTCAAAAGCAAGATGAATAACTTGCCCCTGTGGGGTGCCTCACCCCCTTTATGTACTCATGCGGCGACCTAGAAGACCCAGGACTCTACACCGAGTTAGTTTCCTTGATATCTAAGATCACATACATAACTCAGGTGCCAATTTCTTAATTATAAGGATTCTGATATAAACATATCTTTTCATACTAAATTTTAGATTCAGTTCCCCGATAAGGACTCAAACTTCTTTATCGGGACCAAAACCCCTTAATGGACTATTTTAGAATCCAATGCTAGGCTTGACCTGCTCTTGGTCTGGACTGATAAACTCATCTCGAGGTACCAGGGGTCATATCCCTGACAGCAGCCCCTGAGTTCTTCCAATGCTTTAGATCCATCGAGCTTTAGAAATTTAGGGTATATTTGGTTCAAGAGTGAGGTGTGATAGAAAGGTTCCATCCTATTTGTTGGATAGAATGGTTCCATGCCTCTTTTTAGAATTGTTTGATGTGAGGATGAATATATCCTGTTTTTTATTTGGTTTGAGGATGGAATGGTTTCTCTTCCCCTCCCCTCCGCCAAGCGTATCCTATGTGAACTCCATTGCTCGACAACCATCGACGAGCTCTGATGAGCACCTCTCCATGTTGCTCCCCCACCTCCCTTGACTTCCCTCTCTCTCCGTCTACTGACATTGCCATCTTACCCTCTATCACCCATCTAGCAAGCAGGCATACATTGCAACAGAAGATGGAGGCTACATCAACACTTCTGATGTACAGGAGGATATGGACATTATTGATATCGACACTGACACCAATGATGATGATGGCTAAGTATTTGGCTATGATGATACTATGACCTACAAGAGTGTCATTATCCAACGGGTTCTCAGCTCAAAGGTGGAGCAAGCAAACAAACAACAACGACACAACTTGTTTTAGATTTTCCTTGTCATCAACTATAGGTGTGCACGTGTCATCATTGATAGAGGAAGCTGCAACAATTTGGTGAGTTCTGATCTGGGCAAGAAACTTGGCTTGACCACACGCTCATATCCACATCCATACCATCTCCAGTGGTTGAATGATTCTAGTAAGGCTAAGGTAACACAAACAGTCTAGGTTCACTTTTTCATTCGTACATATTCTAATTTGTTGATTGTGACATGGTTCCCATGCAATCTTATTCTCTATTGTTGGGTCGCCCTTGGGAATACGATAATAATGCACTTCACCATGGTAAAAGTAATAAATATACTCTTATGCATAAGGGTGTGAAAGTTACTTTGTTACCTCTAACCACTAAAGAGATTGCTAAAGCTGATAGGGAAGAACTACTACTGAGAGCAAACAACTTGATACTAAATCTAAAAATCAGTACTCAAATTGAAAGGTTCTGTTATGCTTGTAACTACAGCTGAGCTTGCTAAAATTAATGATCGTGATGTATGCTATGCTTTTGATTGCAAGGATGTTGTGTTTTCCATTGATGATATAGCTTGTACTTTGCCTCCTACTACCACTAACCTTTTGCAGGAGTTTTAAGAGTGTCTGTCGCATGATGAGTTTGCATGCAACCAGGTAGAATACTCCACCCCTAAGCCATTGAAACCTTACATTGGAGTAAAATATGAGCTTGAGTCAAGGATGACTCCACTTCAAGAGAGGTATGATAATGAGGACATCACTCCTATGAATACACACAATGCCTCCAAAGTTGCTATGCAAGGTCCAATCACTAGAGCTCGAGTACAATAATTAAATCTATAGGTGAGCTCATTTCTAAGTACCTGTTTATGTGATTTTTATGAATAGATTGCTACCTAATTATGATATTATTATTAGAAATCATAGAGAGGACCAAGAAGTACATAGATACAAGCAAAGAGGTGGAGAAGAATTAGTAAGAACATCAAAGACAGGTTGGAAGCCTAACCCACCTTGAGCTCGAGTTCATCTCAAATTCCAGGAGTAGTGCACACTAAAGTCATTACCTAGGCCACATATAGACTCTATTTTTTGATGTTTTGTATATGCATGAAAAGCTAACTTAATAAGCTTTCTAATGGCATTAATTTCATGCCAAAATTCCTCCCGTATCAACGGAAATCATCAAAACAAGTGGATGTACATAATCTGTCAGGGTGATGCGTCACCGTCTTTTTATCCTTTGAGCTGTGTATCCAATTGGGCCAATTCAGAACCACAAAAATAGTCTTTAGTGACAGAGCTTTACTGACGGATCAATGATGCACGTCAGTAATACACTTGTAGTGATAGACTATTTTATATATATCAGTAATGCTGTATTATTAGTGACGGGTCATGGTACGACCCGTCACTAAAGGTTACCCCCTATAGTGATGGGTTATGCTGAGACCCATCTCTAAAGAGGGGCATCCCCCATTAGTGACGGGTCTCATTACCACCCGTCACTATAGGGTGTGATCTTTAGTGACGCGTGTTATTTTACTCGCGTCACTAAAGTGCCCGTAACCCTAAGGCCACCATTAGTGACGTCTTTTTAAGGATAACCATCACTGATGACAAGTATTTAAGAACCTCGGATTCACCGAACTCTGCACTTATTGCACCCACCCGCCGTTGATTACACCTTTGTCCCATAACTGCTGACCAGCCACAGATATGTCCCCAGCCATCGGTCGACCGACCACTACAGCACGTGCACGCCTGGGATGGTGACCCGCACTGTTACGTGCTCCGGTGCACCGCCCCGCACCGCCGCTAGCACCAACGTCTGGCCAAAGGTATATTTTTTCTCCAATATTAACACACCATCGTATTTTTTAATATATATATATATATATGTTGAATAAAGTGAAATAATTATTGAATTAACAACTAATGGATCTTTGCTAGTTATGAATTAATTTTGTTACAAATTTTTATATGAGTAATTATTAGAGTCGCGCAACCGATTACGTCGTCTCCCATTCGGGAGTGTTGGATTATAAATATGATCGGGCAACTGGTCATATTTATAGGAAGGCGCTCTCGAATTATCCACACACTTTGGACAGTCTAGGGATGTGCAGCCCGCGTAGCTGGACCACGTGGTCCTGTACTGTTCTAGAGATAGTTTCGGTGGTGTCTCCCTATTGTTCTCCAGATACACAACCCTCTCGACCCCAAGTCGATACAGGTATTTGGAGAACATCGGGAAGATGCTGTTGAAATTCTCTCTAGAACCGTACGGGACCACGGGGACCAGCAGCGTGGGCCGCACATCTCCGGATGGGATTTAGGATCTATCCTTGCCTATTAGTACCCAAAGCATACTTTAAATGTCGCAAGTCATAAACTTCGATATATATGATGGTTGTTTTTGGATAATTTTATAGATGCTAATAACAAGGAGCTAGATATATCTTGATTGCCGTACTTGCAGTGAATACTTAAGTGGGGTGAAGTCTTTTATGAGTACTGCTAGAGCAGACATGGAAGCTAATGGAAAGACTGTAATGTGGTGTCCATGCTATGACTGTAAGAATGAGATGAAGTTTCCAAATTCAGGATATGTTTATGAACATTTTCTAAGACGTGGATTCAAGAAGTGATATCATATATGAAAACGATGATGAAGTAGATCAGATTGCTAGTAAAGATGAAGGTGATGCCGGTGATATAGATTACATGAGTGACAATGATATTTTAGGAATTAATAAAGATAAGTATATTGATACAGTGGATAATGTTGATCAGATGGTGCGTGATGCGGAGGAACAAGTTATATATTCTAAAAGAGAGTTTGCCGAATTCTAAAAACTTATTCAAGACTCAAAAACACCAATCTATCATGGCTGCAAAGAGAAGCACATGGTCTTATATACTGTCCTGACATTGCTACAAATGAATATGACATACGGATGGTCCGATGTGAGTTTTAAAGCATTACTGAATCAGTGGCTCAGAAGGTCAGAGATCTGGCCATGCAGGCGTCACAAGGATCCTTCACTGTCGTGCGGGAGCAAGATGAGCTAACAAGTGCTCTCAACAACCTAGAGCACCCTGGTCGTGTGCGGGGCATCTCTAGCTTGCAAGACTGGAAGCATGGTTTCCTGTACAACGCTGACATGTACAAGAAGCGAAGAAGGTCTAGGAGAATCGATGTGAAAGCGCTCTCGCCGAAAATCAAGAAGGATCTATATGCAGATATCGTGAGGACCTTAGCTCTATAGGGTATCGTCTTTCTAGATCAACCTACATTGGATAGCCCTGCTTGTGTCAGAAAGAGCAGCTATACATCAAGAGAGGTCGAGTAGCAACGACCAGAAGTGCCCCCACAATATTACAGCGGTTTGGAAGACACGATTAACTGGCTAACTGAACCAACCCCATGCAAGCTTATCTTAAAGCCCGGGGGTATCAGATTGAGGTGGCAAGGGGTGTAGTCTACCCATATCAGCATGAGCTACACACTGTGCTAATAAGGGAGGGATATGAAGTGGTGTATATCAATTTTGTGCACCTCAACACGGAAGACATCACACTGTCTATTTCTCCAAATGACGAAATCATTACGCTACACGATGCACATCTATTAAGGGTACAATGGAACCAGTTGGATATTTTCGTCGATGCCGAGACATCTGCAAACTAGGATCATGCTCAACCTCCTGCTTTGTTGTGTTTGAGTGATCGTTTGGTGGAGTTTGTGTATCAACTTGCCTGGAGTAACTTTTCTAGCACAGTCTTGAACTGAATCTTATTAAGTCACTTGCAAGTCTGATATCCGGATTTGAGAAATTTTCTTTCGTTTGTTGTGTTTTATTTTGCGCCCATTGACCCCCCCTCCTCTAATCGCTAGTTTCAATCCTACAAGTGGTATCAGAGCCTGGTTAGAGTTTTTCCATACCTTAACCGGTTCGAGACCCAAAGTAGAGCGACCATGACGTCTTCGGGGAAGGTCCCGTCCTTGGAAGCCTTTGGCTATACCTATTGGAATACTCGCATGCGAGCTTATCTCTTAAGCCAGGGCTCGGACTTTTGAGACATGTGTGTTCACCCTAGTTTTTCTGTTCGTCCTCTTGCTGAGCGCAGTACCCCTGTTATTGTTGCTCAGCATGAGAACAACAACAAAGTGGTGAACATTCTTTTCTCTGGTTTGGGTCCCGTTGAATTTGAGAGAGTGAGCCATCTCGATACTGCTCGAGAGATCTGGTCTACCCTCCAGGCATACCATGAGGGCACCGCTCAGGTCAAGGCTCGCCTCTATCAGACCTATCGGCGTGAGTACGAAAACTTCACACAGAAGCCGGGTAAGAAGGTTGAGGAGCTGTTTGGTCGTTTTCAGTCGATCATTAACAAGCTCTAGGCCAAGAAGGCCGATTCAGATCAGCTGGTAACAAACCATTGTAGGACCGAAACTAGCGACCAGAGGGGGGGTGAATGGGCGCAAACTAAAATGCAGCGAAAAAATAAAACTCCTAAAACTTGAGTATCGGACTTGCAAGTGACTCGATGTGATTCAGTCCAAGACTTAGACAAATAAAAGTCACACCTGGCAAGTCGATACTAAAACTTCAGAAAACTTCCTCAAACTCAAGTATCGAACATGTAAGTGACTTGTCGAGATTTAGCACAAAGCTAGATAATAATCGTCACACCAGGCACGTCGATACAAAAATTACCACAAACCGCTCTCAGAAAAAGATCGTCCAAATAAAAGATTGAATGTCAATCAAAGTACGTTCACAAGTGCGACAAGCGTTCTATAGAAAAAGAAACGCACAAAGCACTCATGCACAACCGATCGAACACTTGGTATGCGTGTACATGGACAACTCAAAAACCACCCAATCCAAGAACACACAAGCAAAATCTCAAACACTCGACATGCACAAGTTCATACACAAGTATATTAATCAACAAACGTAGTGCAATACAAAAATCAAGTGCTTGGAGACATTAGATCGAACACCTAGAGTGCAATATAAGTTCCTTGAGGCATTTCATCAAACAGGTTAAGTGCAGAAGGTTTATACTGAAGATCTTGGTGTAGATGATGGCCGGAGAGGTGCTCGCTGCACGCGCCGCTAAGCCGCCAAGGAGAAACAGTGGCCGGCCGGTGGAGAGAGGGAGAAGGAGGAAGGTTGGCTGGTGATGGAGAGAGGGAGGAAGAAAGGAGGTGGGAGGAGGAAGAAGGTGGGAGGACAAAACACCTAAACTTTAAAATTGATTTGCAATTAGCTCAAAATCCTCAACGTTTATAAGGGATGGCTAGCCCTTATATAGCCACCATGGACCAATACAAAAGACTCAAATACCCTTTTCGTGAAGGTTTGCTACAGACTCTGGCCCACGGGGCAAAAACGTAAAATAACCCTATAGATATTATTCGGTGCCGCTGCTTTTCATAGCCGTCACGACACCGCTATCTTCAACGTCGAACTCCCTTTTCCGTTAGTAGGTTAACGGTTTTAAGCCGAAGCCATCAAAGCGTCCATCGCCTCCGCATCATGCACCCGGATTGGACCGATCCGACCCCGCGACTCCTCAGCCCGATGGTCGGTCGTCTGTGTACCTGAGTTGCACCAGTCGACAACACAATGGATCATGTCCGCTTGCCACTTCTGCTCCATGCACCCGGATTGGACCGACACGTCCTCGCGACCCCTCTGTCCGACGAACGTCCGTCCGTGTACCTGAGTCACACGCGAGCTCCATCACAACAAGTCACTGTGCCTCCCCTCGGGAGGACTTCTCCTCATCTTCTTCTCATTATCTCTTCCGTTGACAATCACTCATCATCTCCATGGTATTCACCATGGCTCCTCAATCTCCCCCTTGATGAGTGTATTGCCAACACCTCCTTCGTCTTCAACTTGGGTAACCTGAAAGACACATGTGAAACATGAAAACAAAGCACAAGAAACAATAGACAGAAATCGAAAAGAAAATAAAAGAAAATTTGACCAATGACCAAAAACCAAACAAAAGCCAGAAAAGGTCGTTAAGGTCAAACATAAAAGATGTTACCAAAGATTTCAAAAAAAAGATAAAAATCCAAATGAGTGCAAGTTCTGAAAAAAAAATCAACAGGGAGAAAAGAATTTAAATCTGGGTGGCCTGGAACTTCCGGTTGCTCTAGAATTCCCAGAATTCTCCAGAACCCGGAACTTCCGGTCCAGCCGGAACTTCCGGTTACCATTCAGAAATTTTCAACTAAAATCCGAGAGCTCACAAAACTCTTCCCCTTGACCAAAACTCTCCCCCTTATTGACAATTGGACTCATCAAGCATACATGCACTCACAGAACACACTCACTCCCCCTGGTACAGCTCCCCCTCAAAATATGCCAAGAATGCAAAGTGGAGTGAAGTGCAAATCACAAGCTTCAAAAATATGGTCACTTAGCACATATCATGTCATTGCAAGCATAAGCAGTAGATAATGTCCATGTTTAATGTATAACAGGCTCAGATGAAATCGTCTAATGTTAGCTTGGTTGTAATTGTGTCGGAGATGTCCTCATCAATTTGCGTAGCGATTGCTAAGGTGAAATATCTCTAGACAGTTGTAGTCAGATCATTAATGTTATCTCATATCAATCGACTTACCCCTCTCGTTGAAAAATCAGTTCATCAAGTGCGCCATCATAATCTAATGCATACAAGCAGCGCACTACAACTATAACTCGATACCTTCTGTTGATTTGATAATTTGAATACTCTCCTTGACATAACATTATAAGCTGTCGTCATAGAGCCCATGATGTACTAAGTTGTAGATGATGTCAATGATGTATATGCTGATCCATGATGTACTAGTGTTTTATATGTTGTTTACGATGATAGATGCTCAATTGCCCATAACATGGTCACTCATTTTGTCGGGATTGATGCTCTTTCCTTGCACTAGAAAATTGCCGGCTAGCAGCAACAACTAAAGATGATTTGAGCCGATCGATCTGTGTAATTGCAGGCAATGCATGCAACGGAGCTAACGTGTAGTATTAGCATGTATAATTGCCATATTATAGATTGAATCGATCAATGTGTCAAAAGCATGCCGCGTGTCACTGCTAGAAGACACTCCGCACTACTACGAACGTAACCACAATGCCGAGCTAGTTGGCACCGGCGAAACCTGGAATTACAAATAGGGACCTGAACGACTCTTAGAAATTCCAGTAATTATAGCGATATATAATATAGAAAATTAATTAAGTACGAATGCATCAAATCTTTCTAATTTAAAAATCTGATAATTTTTGTGATATATTAAATCTAATAGTAACATGTTGTATTTCAATATTGCTATGCATAAGTGAATTGTATCAAAATCGTTAATAAGTTTATTTCTAGTAATTGTTATTGTTATCTCCTTTTCAATGTAAATTATTAAGCAATCTCTTATAAAACATTCTCCTATCTTATTTCGAAGCCGGTCTTAACAAGTTTTACTGCATAAAAGACACTATGTGCTGTTAGCGTTGAAACTGGTAGAGTTAGAAAAACCTACTCAATCTGCCAAGATAAAATTATGATTATTATGCTCTATAATTGTTAAAACAAAGTAGTCAACACATAAAAACGGTAAATATTACTCCCTCCGTCTAAAAATATAACCATTTCTACCATTTAAATTTTGTCCTAAATATTACAACTTCTATTATTTTCCCCAAATCTTCCCATTTTACCATTCCCTATCTACCAATCTAAAAATTAATTCCACACAGGACAAATCCCCTTCTCTGGACCTGCCCCTTCTACTCCCTTCTCGTCCTGATCTCCCTAGCGGCGACGGGCGGCGACTTCTCCTTGTTAGCATTATGCCTTAGAGGTAACATGAAGATGTTGTACGTGACATACTATGTTTATAAAATAAAGTTACTGTTTCTTGAAATAGATTATCATTATGGATCAATAAATACGTAATTTGTTCATGAGACTCATAATGTGACTATTTCTAAAAGATCTCTGATTGGATATAAGTCATATGTGGAACAAATATGACTTAGATCAGCATGTGTATTGATTGATGATCATGTCTCATGGATCATGGATATAGAGATACCGACTCAATAACATGGACGTATGTTGAAGAACATATATTAGATAGACCCACTATGAGGCACTGTTGAGATTCCACGTGTCATCAGTTGGTCTTAGTGGTGTTTATGTAAAGTCCTTAGAACTGAGATCATCATGGTTCTCAATATACGTAGTAGCTTACTTTGAGTCTACCAAACGCTACACTGTAACTGGGTAGTTATAAAAGTAGTCATCGGGTACGCTATGAAACATGTAGTGGGATGTGAGTGGTCAAGATGGAATTTGCCCCTCATTACGCGAGAGATATCTCTAGGCCCCTCGATGTAATGGATTATTGAAGTGCATGGCCATACCGACGTGATTAAGGAGTTAATTACAGGTTATAATCTGAGGAGCCATGGTGTATACCATGGGGATGATGAGTGATTGTCAACGGGGTGAAGAAGAGTAGAGATGAAGAGACTCGACCGTGATGGAGTTCGCACGTGACTCAGGTACACGGACGGACGTCGGTCGGACAGAGGGGTCGCGAAGGCGTACCGGTCCAAT
>KE371041.1:570148-597197 GCA_000418225.1 Zizania latifolia
AGTCACTTGCAAGGCTGATATTCTCATTGTTTGAAGTTTTGGGGGTATTTGTATTTTCCACTGCGTTTTTAATTTGCGCCCATTCACCCCCCCTCTGGTCGCCTTTTCGGTCCTACATAATCTAATACAAAGATTGAGAGAGGATCGAGCTATTGATAGGATGGCTCAAATCTCACCTTGTGCTCGATCGATATCGTGAGGAAAAGGGACATGTACATATGAAACATTACAAGGTTCAGCCGATATGATCTTTACGTATACTTAGGTTAATATGCTTTGCTAGAGGCCGCTGTTAACGGAGTATGGAAAGGGGTTTTAATATATTTACCAAGCTATACGTGAACCTACAGGGTTACACACTTCACGGTTTGGAACATTGGATTTGAATAGGATTCGAATTGGGGTCAATTTGGATAGAGATCCAAACGGTTTAGGTACAAATCTAAACAAATCGGATAAGGATCCGAATAGAGTCTTGGTTGGGCCTAGAAGGGTCCAAGCTAGGATGTCTATATATATGAGGGTGCAGGGCGCACAGAAGCGATGCTATTCCTATTGCTATTCACATGTTGATGTGTTTCTCATGCTAAGTTGTTAGCCACCGAGAGCAAACCCTAGCCGCTACCTCTCAGGAGCCTGACCATCTCGCCGATAGCCCAGGTGCTAGTACACCATCGGCCGGCGTTCCCATCTCAGATGTGTGGATAGTAGTAGAGACATTGCTGTTCTATTTCGCATCGGTGTTGGTGTCTCTGATTGGATCGGTGGCGTCATCGGCTACTTCTCGAGAACTACCATCGGCTTGAAGGAGGAGTTCTCAAGAGTGAAAGTGCATCTTGATAGATCTAGGTCCTTAATTTGTTTTGGTGTATAAATGACAATAGCGATCAAATGGTACTAACATTATTGCTAAGATGAACCTAGATATCGAAAATAAAAGTAGCTTTGCAATTGAATCAAATTTAGAGAAATCGCCTTCATTAATACTATTTAGGCTCAAACGTGTAAAATGGTTATATTTTATATGATCTTGAGTCTAGGTATGCCGTACTATCAAGAAGGATGCGTTGATTAATGTTCCAAAACTAAGTGCTCAAAGAAAGAGTTTCTTGGAAAGTTTTTTTTGGAATTTTTCTAAATTGAATATGGTTTTTCTAGCAAAGCCGGATAATCCGGATATGTCCGGAGTATCCAAAAATGGTGTTCTGTTTGATTTAATTTACACGTCGGAGTATCCGGATTCAAGCCGGATAATCCAAAAACATCATTCTGTTTGGATTTTCTTTGAAGCCCGAAACATCTAGAACGATCCGGATGATCCGAGAATTCTGTTCTGTTGGATCTATTTTGTGAAGCGGAACATCTGGACTTTGGTCGGATGATCCGAAAATTACTTTCTGTTAGATTTTATTCTGTGGCCCGGAGCATCTGGACCTTGGTCGGATGATCTGAAAATACCTTTCTGGCGATTGTTTGCCCTAATGGCCAGTTTTTAGAAAGGGATATAAATACCTCCCCTCTCCTATAATCAGGGCACGTTTTCTAAAACCCTAGCAGTCTTGCCATACTACTCTTTTTCTCTCATCTGAGTGCTTGATCTTGTTTGGATCTTTGAGAGTTGGATTGAGAGTGCTTCACCAATCTCCTTTGGTTCTTTGTTGATCCATCGTCTTGGGAGTTGTGGTGTTTGTGTGCGTTTCGATCTTCATCAGAAATCTTGAGCATACAGCTTTGGATCATATCAACGGATTTATTACTCTTGGAGATAATCCCTTCTAAATGGCTAGGCGTCAATCCGTGAGCACCGAAGGATTGTGGGTGATCGGATAAGTTTGTAGACGGCCTTGCCTCGGCTTCAAAGAGGTAACCTAGTGGAAAACCAAGGCTTACGATGGTGAGCGCTTGGTGAGCATTAGGGTTGAAAGAGACCCGGCCCTTTGGGGTTTCCTCAACAGAGACGTAGGATCATTGGATCCGAACTTTGGTGAAAAATCCATTGTGTCAATCTTTATCTTTGCTAGTTATTATTTACTGCTCGATCTATTCATTAACTAGCAAGTATAAGGTTTATTAAATTCATGTCTTTAAAGTTCATTGGCTGATCGTTCTCTGCAGTCGATATTATTTTAGATCTATATTGCCCGGATCATCTGGTTAAACCCAGATAATCCAGAACTCGGATGTTATTATTTTCATTCGATACCCGGAATATCCAACTAAGCCCAGATAGTCCGGGCTCTGGAAGTTTAAACTGGCATGTTTTATTGAGAATTTTTCAGATTGCCTATTCACCCCCTCTATGCAACTTTTAATTGGTATCAGATCAGGCTCTTCTCGAAGGCTTAACCGCTTGAAGAGTAAAGATGTCGAAGGAGTCGAATTCCACCAGCACCAAAAAGAACAGTGTTAGAGAGAAGAAAGGAGCAGCATATCTTTTTGATTACTCTAAATTGAATCCTAGTAATAATAATCGCTTTATGCCAACTGGTCATGCACCTTACTTTGATGGTACACACTATACGGCATGGAGACATAAAATGAAGTTGCACCTAATCTCTATGCATCCAAATATTTAGAAGATTGTGTGTAGAGGTGTAGATGTGGATGACTCAAATATAGATGATCATCAACTAACAGCCGATGAAGAATAAGCCATTCACCGTAATGCTCAAGCAGCGGGTGTTCTACTTGTCGTATTGAGTCCAGAAGAATTCAATAAAGTCGATGGTCTTGAGGAAGCTAAAGAAATATGGGAGACTTTGTAAGTTGCCTATGAAAGTACATCTTCAGTAAGAGAATCAAAGATTGAGCTTCTTGAAGGGAAGCTTAGAAGATTTATGATGAAAGACGATGAAACTCCTTAAGAAATATATGATCACCTCAAAGTCCTTATAAAAAAGATAAAGGGTCTTAAAAGCGAAGAAATAACAGATCATATGGTAGTGAAGAGGTTGCTCTGTGCTATAACACTAAGGAACCTTACCTTGGTGACACTAATCTAGGAGCGAAAAGAATTTAAGAAGATGACTATAGGTGATGTGCTAGAAATAATCATAGCACATGAGTTGATGAAAGAAATAACCAAGGAAGTCAAAGATCTTGCCAAGCTTTAAAATAACAAGGACAAGGATGTGGCTCTCAATGCTAAAAAGAAAAAAGAGTCAAATAATGATGAAAGTGATAATAAAGAGCTTGTATTGTTTGTCAAGAAATATAAAAAGTTCATAAAGAATGGTGGATTTGATAAATACAAAAAAAAGAATGACAAGTCAAAGAAGAGGAAGTCAAAGAAGGGGTGCTATGAATGTGGCGATCTTGGCCATTTTATAGCCGACTGTCCTAAGAAGAAAGAGCAAGAAAGTAAATAAAAGTACAAGTAGAAGAAGGGGAAGAAAGGTGGACATGCACACATTGGTGAAGAATGGAACTCTGACTCTGATTCTAAGTCAGAATCAGACTCTGCCTCTAACAAGAAGGGAGTTGCCACCATCGCCATCACCAACATCATGTCTCCAAGGCCTTCACTCCTTAGAGATTCAGGCGACGATGAAATTATCTCCCCCAAGTGCTTCATGGCAAAAAGCAAAAAGGTAATTATGATGTCTAAAGTTTTAGATAAAGATGAACATAGTGATTCTAGTGATGATGAATCTAAAATTGATAATGACATGTTTAAAAATGTGAGTAAGTAAGTTTTATCTAAATTTAAAGAACTTATGGAAACAATAGAGGCGTAAGAAGCAACTCTTGAAAAACAAGAGGATCTACTCATTAATGACAAGAAAATGAATCTTGAACTTCAGCGGATTCCTGCTAAGGAAAAGAAAAAGGTAGACAAATTAACTAAATAATCTAGTTTAGTAAATGAGTCTAAAGAGGAATTAGAGAAAATACTCAAAACTCTTAAGAGTGAGCTTATTGTTCTTGATGAGAATAATAAGAGCCTTGAAGAGAGAGTTGAGTATCTAATGACTCACCCTGTTTCTATTTCTTCTATTGCTTTCACAAGTAATGGTTGTGCTAAATGCTATAATCTTGATATTACTGCTTATGAGACTAACATGAAGGAAATAGAAGTCTTGAGAAAGGAGAATGAGAGGCTTAGCACCTTGGTAAGCTATGGGTGCATGAAAGCCTACAAGTCAAAGGACGCTCTATTCAAGACTCTCAACACTCAAAGTAATATTGAGAAGTGTGGACTTGGCTTTCATCCAAATGAAAGCAAGGTAAATGCTAGAAGGAGGTATAAGAAGGGTAAGGAAATCATAAAGTTTGTGAAGTAAGAACAAAGTCCAAAGAAAACCAACAACAAGCCTTATACTTTACAAGCTACTTTTTATGCCTTATACCTTATTAAGAGAAACCATCATGGTAAAGTGGTTACTCAATTTATTGGAGATAAAAATAAAAAACATTTAAGAGGCATTTGGATTCCTAACGTTCTTGTGACTAACATTGAAGGACCCAAAAAAATTTGGATACCTAAAACAAAGAACTAATCTTTTATAGGAATGCTCCTCCGGTGGATCAAGTTGGGTGATAGATAGTGGATGTACCAATTGAAAATGTATCTTGATGTATCTAGGCCCCTAATTTATTTTGGTGTATTAATGACAATAGCGATCAAATACTACTAACACTGTTGCTAAGATGAATGCAGATATCAAAAATTAAAGTGGATTTACGATTCAATCAAATTTGGAGAAATCGCCTCTTTTAGTACAATTTAGGCTCATATGTGCATGATTGCTTATATTTCATATAATCTTGAGTCTAGGTATGCCGTACTATCAAGAGGGATGCGTTGAGTTGTGTTCCAAAACGTGTACTCAAAGCAAAATCTTCTTGAAAAAGTTTTTGATTTTTTCTAAGTTGGATTTTGTTTTCTAGCAAAGCCGAATAATCCAGACATGTTTGGAGTATCCAAAAACATGTCTCTGTTGGATTTAATTTGCACGTTGGAGTATCTAGGTTCAAGCCAGATAATCTGAAAATATGTTTCTGTTGGATTTAATTTGCACGTCGGGATATTCGGGATCAAGCCGGATAATCCAAAAACATGGTTCTGTTTGGATTTTCATTGAAGCCCGGAACATCCGGAGCAATCCGGATGATCCGAGAATATCGTTCTGTTGAATTTATTTTGTTAGTCGGAACATCTAGACTTTGGCCGGATGATCCTAAAATTGCTCTCTGTTAGATTTTATTCTGTGGCCCGAAGCATCCGGACCTTGGTCGGGTGATCTAAAAATATCTTTCTATTTGAATTTATTTTTTGCCCGGAATATCTAGACAAAAGCTAGACTATCCAAACAACGGTTCTATTTCAATTGTTTTTTAGTCCAG
This sequence comes from Zizania latifolia, assembly GCA_000418225.1. NCBI lineage: Eukaryota > Viridiplantae > Streptophyta > Magnoliopsida > Poales > Poaceae > Zizania > Zizania latifolia. Next base: position 575,495 of record KE371041.1, read on the forward strand.
AACATCCGGTTAAGTCCAAATCATCTGGATGAACAGTGAACGATTTTTTGCCCTAATGGCCAGTTTTGAGACAAGGGTATAAATATCTCCCCTCTTCCAAAATTAGGGCACGTGTTTCCAAAACCTTACAGCCTTGCCGTATTACTCCCTTTCTCTCATTCTAGTGTTTGATCTTATTGGATCTTGAGAGTTGGATTGAGAGTTCTTCACCAATCTCCCTAAGTTCTTATTGATCCATCTTCTTGGGAGTTATGATGGTGTGTGCGTCTTGATCTTTGGTGTATTCTTGAGCACACGGCATTGGATCACGTCAACGGATTCATTACTCTTGATGGTTATCCCTCCTAGATGGCTAGGCATCGATCCATGAGCACCTAAGGATCGTGGGTGACCGGACTAGTTTGTACACGGTCTCGCTTTGGCATCAAAGAGGTAACCTAGTGGAAAACCAAGGCTTACAATGGTGAGCGCTTGGTGAGGATTAGGGTTGAAAGAGATTTAGCCCTTTGGGATTTTCCCAACGGAGATGTAAGATCATTGGATCCGAACTTCGATGAAAAATCTATTGTGTCAATCTTCACCTTTGCTAGTTTTTTTAATTGTTGATCTAACTATTAACTAGCAAGCATAGAGTTTATTGAATTCATGGTTTTAAAGTTCATTGGTTAGATAATATTCTACAGTCTACATTGTTTCAGATATGTAGTGTCCAGATCATCCGGTTACACCTGGACAATCCGGACCCTCGGAAGTTTTGTTTTTCATCCACTACCCAGATATCCTACAAAGCCCAGATAGTCCGGGCCCTAGAAGTTTAAACTGACAAGTTTATTCTAGAATTTTTAGATTGCCTATTCACCCCTCTCTAGGCAACTTTCAATTGGTATCAGATCATGCTCTTTTTGAAGGCTTAACCGCTTGAATAGTAAAGAGTCGGAAGAGTCAAATTCCATCGGCACTGAAAAGAACAGTGTTGGAGGGAAGAAAGGAGCAGCATATCCTTTTGATTACTCCAAACTAAATCTGAGTAATAATGATCTCTCTGTGCTAACTGGTCTTGCACCTTACTTTGATGGTACATACTATGCGGCATGGAGACATAAAATGAAGTTGCACCTAATCTCTATGCATCCGAATATTTGGAGGATTGTGTGCATAGGTATAGATGTGGATGATTCAAACATGGACGATCGTCAACTAACAGCCGATGAAGAACAAGCTATTCATCGCAATGCTCAAGCAGCGAGTGTTCTACTTGTCACATTGAGTCCCGAAGAGTTCAATAAAGTTGATGGACTTGAGGAAGCTAAAGAAATATAGGAAACTTTGCAAGTTGCCCATGAAGGTACATCTTGTCATGCCCAGAAATTCTAACCATTTCCTTGTGATTTATTGGGCGGAAAGTCCCTCGTCTATGAATCAGCCGAGGCACACAATAGACAATTTATTGGACATCAAAAGCATTATTGTTCACAACGAAGTAAATAAAGTACTTATTACAGAGGTGGCATTGGAACCTCAACATAATAATGATCAATATAAACAACTCCTAATAACTTTATTGACGCAGCGGTGACTACACTCCACAGACAGACTTGATTGGGCAACAGCTCAAAAGACGCCACCTTCATCTTCACTGATGAACTCCTCTTCTAGTGGTGGGGGAATGCAAGGGTGAGTGTTTTGAATACTCCGCAAGACATCCAAGTGGAACAGTTATAATGCACAGGGGATACAAAGGACAACATAATAGGGTTTATTTGCATAAACAGAGCATTAAAGAGAGATAGAATTTAAAATGTAATTCTAATTAAGTTGAAACCTTAAAACAACATTAATCCAATTACTGAATAACTCTTATCCAGAGTCATCAGGCCCAAAAGAATCAACCAATCCACTCTAACCAGACCTATCTAGGTTGAACAGAAAGTAAAACATGTTAATTAAGTAATTATGGGACTAATCACGAGTGACCTTGCATTGTCACCCTTAACCGTGGGCACAGCTATTCGAATAGTTTTACTCTGATCAAAGGTGCACAACTTTACCCACAAAACATAGCCCTACGACATGTCACCATGTGCCTCAATACCACCACGATACCTTAGAAAAGAGCTGTGATATGAATATCCACCTAGATCCTCTAAGCTTCATACCCCAGGACCCATCTGCCCGATATACCCCTGGCGCTCTAATCCGAATAGCAAAGACTTACCGAGTGCAGAACTATCGGCCCTCTCGATGCTTCACCCAGGATCTCTAGGCTTCAGGTCCCATTTCCCATGCTGGCTTGTGACGCGCGAGATTACATCGCAAAAGTGGCCCATGAACCGGTCCTTAAAGTGTCATGAGTACAACTAGCAGAACCATGGACCTTGTACTCACAACCCACCTTAGTCATATTTTAGTAGCATTTAATCCATGGACTAGTTCATTAACCACTAGTATTAATATAAGACAACATTAATATGAAAGTAGTATTTAACAGCATGATGTAATGTGATTCTAGTTTCTAAGCAGGGCTAAACAATCCTAGGTATCCAGATAAATCATAGTAAAGATTCATACTAGTCAAGTTTAATAATCCCTATGTAGACAAGGAATAGGTAAATAATCAACATGTGGCCATACAAGCAGATTTATATCCCAATCACAGTGACATTCTAAAATAAAATGAACTTTTGAAAGAATAATAGCTTTGAAACATGGGTTTAATATGATCAAAGGAGAACTTGAATAACTTTCCTTACTGGACAGGGATGAAAATAGGCGACTCCTCGATGAAAACAGGCTCTTCAGGCTCTCCGAAAACTAAACAGAAGTACAAGCAAATAATAAAAAATTAAAACAGCACACATGTGCATACATTCTGTGTGTGAACATATTTTTAATGGGTAGATCTCATTTTTAGAAAAATTCTGCAATTTGAATGGTTAAATTTAGAGTTTGGATGAATTAGATATGAATTTTTAAAGTTTAAACAGGGTTTTGTTCAATTTCAGAAAATAAAAAGGAATTATGACGCAATACTGAATTATTTTCTAAAGAAAAATAGGATTTATTGCATCAGCCGAGGGGGTTCATGCGCGCAGCGGGTGGCAGCCACGCGGCAGCCATGTCGGCACCACATCGGGGCGACGACAGCGAGCGGCGGCGGCTCGGGACCCTAGGGTCGATGGCAAACGGTGGGGTGGCAACCGACGGCGAGGGTAGGAATGCGATCAGGAAGGGATGGGGAACTCACCGAAGTCGACGGCGATGGACGGCGGCGACGCAAGGCGGCCGACGGCGAGAGGGAGGCGGCGGGTGGATCGGGTCGTTGGTGGGGAGGGGGCTCCGGTGGTCGACGGTGATGGCGGAGGGGATGCCGAGGATAGGCAGGTGATGGCAGGCACGATGGTGGGGTCGGTGATGATGGCCAAGTGGCAAAACACCAGCGATCAACAGTTGGAGCAGCGGTGGCAAGCGGTGGAAGGCGACGCACGGCGCTACGGTGATTGGCAGGGCTAGGTTTCGAGCTAGGAGGCGAAAATGGGAGGCTGGAGCTCGGGGGTTGTTTTTATAGCAGTGGACATGGAGTTGGAGGTCGGTGCAGCGCCAGCAATGGTGGGGCGGCCATTGTGGCTCTAGCGGGCGGCGTGGAGGCGGTTGCGGAGGCAGACCAGGCTCCAATCCTTGGGGGAAAGGCTCACAGCGGTGCGGGGAGCATGAGTCCAGGCTCGGATTCAGCCCATAGCAATGGTGGCGGCGGATTGCACGCGGGGAGGATGTGGCGGTGAAGCAACACGGGCGCAGCGAAAGGTTAGGGAAGTACCCAACAGGTAGGGCCCCATCTGTCGGTGGGGAGCGTGGGCACGGGCTCGACTGGGCCTGTAGGGCGTGCTGGGCTGGTGGAGCGGGAGTGGGAGGAGGCGAGGGCGCACGCGGGAATGGGCTGGCCGAAGGCTGGCCCAAGAGCAGGGGAGGCGAATTTTATTTTAAAATAAACTGATTTTTCATTTCTTTTTTCTTTTATAAGAGCTCCAAAAATTCAAGAAAATATATTTTTTATTCAGAAAAATTCTTTACATTTTTAGAGACTTTTGCAAAAATTTTGAGCAACATTTTATTTGCAAAAATTTCTTCCTCAAATTTTAATACCCAAACTTCTTTTCTTTTCTTTAAATAAAATTTTCTTTTCAATTTTCTTTTTCTAAAAAATTCTTTTTCCTTTTATTTTATTCACAGCTTTTAATACTTTTATATTTTGAAAATTTCAGGCTGTGATACATCTTCAGTCAGAGAATTGAAGATTCAGCTTCTTGAAGGAAAACTCAGAAGATTTGTTATGGAGGATGATGAGACTCTTCAAGAGATGTATGACTGCCTCATGGTCCTTATAAACAAGATCAAGGGTTTTAGAAGCGAAGAAATGACATATCATATAGTGGTGAAGAGGTTGCTCCATGCTATAACTCCAAGGAACCCTACCTTGGTGACACTAATCCGAGAGCAAAAAGAATTCAAGAAAATGACTCCAAGTAATGTGATAGGGAGAATCATAGCACATGAGTTGATGGAAGAAGAATCCAAAGAAGCCAAAAACCTCACCAAACTTTAAAACAAGGGTAAGGATGTGGCTCTCAAGGCTAAAAAGAAAGAAGAGTCAAGTGATGATGAAGAGCTTATGTTGTTTGTCAAGAAATTCAAAAAATTCATGAAAAATGGAGGATTTGATAAGTACAAGAAAAATAATGAATCAAAGAAGAGAAAGTCAAAGAAAGGGTGCTATGAATGTGATAACCATGAACATTTCAGAGCCAATTGTCCTAAGAAGAAAGAGCAAGAAAGCAAAGAAAAGCACAAATACAAGAAGGGGAAGAAAGGTGGTCATGCTCATATAGGAGAAGATTAGAACTCTGACTTCGATTCCTAGTCAGAATTGGATTCTGACCCTAGCAAGAAGGGAGTTGCCACCATCACCATCACCAACATCGTGCCTATAAAGCCATCACTCTTTGGAGATTCTAGTGACGACGAGATTATCTCTCCCAAGTGTTTCATGGCAAAGAGCAAGAAGGTAACTATAATGTCTAAAGTTTTAGATAAAGATGAACATAGTGATTCTAGTGATGATGAATCTAAATTTGATAATGACATGTTTAAAAATATGAGTAAACAAGTTTTATCGAAGTTTAAAGAACTTATAGAAACAATTGAGGCGCAAGAAGCAACTCTAGAAAAACAAGAGAATCTACTCATTAATGAGAAGAAAAGGAATCTTGAACTTGAGCGGCTTCTTGCTAAGGAAAAGAAAAATGTGGACAAATTAACTAAACAATCTAGTTTAGTAAATGAGTCTAAAGAGGAATTAGAGGAAATACTGAAAACTCTTAAGAGTGAGCTTATTGTTCTTGAAGACAACAATAAAAGCCTTGAAGAGATTGTTGAGTCTCTAATGACTCACAATGTTTCTATTCCTTCTATTACTTCTACAAGTAATGGTTGTTCTAAATATTATAATCTTGATATTACTGCTTATGAGATTAACATGAAGGAAATAGACATCTTGAGAAAGAAGAATGAAAGGCTTGGCACCTTTATAAACTATGGGTGCATGAAAGCCTATAAGTCAAATGATGCTTTATTCAAGACTCTCAACACTTAAAGTAATGTTGAGAAGCGAGGACTTGGCTTTCATCCAAATGAAAGCAAGGTAAATGCTAGAAAAAAGTATAAGGGTAAGGAAATTATAAAGTTTGTGAAGGAAGAGCAAAGCCCAAAGAAGATCAACAACAAGTTTTTTGCTTCACAACCTACTTTTTATGCCTCTTACCTTATTAAGAGAAACCACCGTGGTAAAGTGGTTGCTCAGTTTGTTGTTGATAAAAATAAAAAACATTTGAGATGCATTTAGATTCCTAATGTTTTTGTAACTAACATTGAAGGACCCAAAAAGATTTGGGTACCTAAAACCAAGAATCAATCTCTTTTGTAGGAATACTCATCCGGTGGATCAAGTTAGGTGATGGACAGTGGATGTACCAATCACATGACTAGAGAGAAGAGTTTGTTTATTTCCTATGAGCCAAATCAAGGTAATCATGAGTCCATTGCACTACCACAAAAACAGTCTATAGTGACAGAGCTTTACTGATGGATAATTGATGCGTGTCACTAATACACTTTTGTTGACGGGCCGTTTTGGACGCATCAGTGATGTTGCCTTATTATTGATGGGTCGTAATTTGGCCTGTTACTAAAGAGGGGGCACCCCCATCAGTAACGGGTTGAATTACCACCCGTCACTAATTGACGTGACGGGCAGCAACTCTCGCCCATCACTACTGATCCAGTGACGGGCAGTAGTTTCCACCCATCACTAATGGATAGATCATTAGTGATGGGCAAAAACTATTGCCCATCACTGATGATGTTTATAAATAGACGGGCGCTAACATATCGTGTAGAAACCTAAACCCTAACGGCCACGCCTTCTCCTCCGCTGTCGTCTCCATCCCCTCGTGGCCTCCTCCCCCGGTCTCCATCCTATCGTGGCCTCCTTCGCCAGTCTCCTCTTCTGTCACTGACCCTTCTTGCCGCCGCCTTGTCTCATGCATCTTCCGTAGAGGCTAGGGTTTGTTGCTTTGTAAATATATATCTTGCTTTATGAATATGTTGCTTAGTGAATATGTTGCTTAGTGAATATGTTGCTTTGTGAATATATATGTTGCTTTGTGAATATATTGCTTTGTGAATAACTCAATGAAGAGAAGGCTATTAGTATGAGGGTTTGTTGCTTTATGAATATATATGTTGCTTTGTGAATATGTTGCTTTATGAATAACTCAATGAAGAGAAGGCTATTAGTATTAAGGTTTACGCAAGTATTATTGTACTTTTTTTGTCGTTTTTAGATATAACATGAATTATGGACATGGCAAGCCTCCCAAGTAATCAACAAGGCACTCCCACCGGACAACGTGCTTCCACTAGTAGGTGGATCCCTACGGTACTAACTTATGTTCCTGACAGTTGCTTCATAAAGATCAATCATCTAGTCAACGGTGGGCGTCACCAGGTTTATATATTGTACATTACATGTTCTGTTTATGTGCTAATAAAACTAATAAACTGATGCGATATTATCTTGCTGTTGTAGTTTCTATCAAAAAACTTTGGCGATATTAATAACATTCAAGCTGGTGACACCCTTAAGATAATAACAAGAGATGGGTGCACCACAGAGGTTGAGGTTACGAGCTATGGAGACAGGATATGCCTCCACAAAGGGTGGCCCTAATTTAGTAAAAGAGCCGGCCTAACACAAGGGACTATGTTATAATAACAATGGGATAGGCCCCATTGACTGTTATTGTCAAATTTTATACTAACTTTGGTGATAAGAAGGCCCCAACGGCTATAAAAGTGGAGGATAATAATAGTGATATCTATAACAAACTGTTCAGGTACTAAACATGCATATTTTTTATATGTACTTAAATTGGTTTTTTATAATGTCAGGAAAGGGTCCTAGCAATATTGCGAAGAAGAAGGGAAAGCGGATAGCCAGGGAGATCGACACCGACCAAATGGTCCAATTGAAGAACATCTGTTATTTTGGCAATCCAACAGATGTAACTCCAGTAAGGAAGGCTCTCTTGCAAGACATTTCGGAAGGTTTATCCTCTGAGACTCAATTATATGTCTACACAATAAATAACTCGATCATCAACAAGAAGTCGATGGTAAGCTTTTTGCACATATTGGTGGTTAACTCGATCATCTGTGCACTTGGTCTTGTTTAATTAGCTTTGTTTAAATTTTATTGTTATAGTACTTTCTAAGGTAATATTGTGAGAAGTACATCACACCTCATCTACACCAATAAACCAGCGAGATTCAAGTGGCAGCAGCAGGGTCTGAGGCAATTCCAATTGTGGTGCATAAATCCACAGATGGACGGTGCTACCTAACTACTGGTTTTAGCCAATTTCTTCGAGATAACGCGTTAGAAGTTGGCACAGCGTGCGCCTTCCATTTCAACATCAACAATGGTGCAATTGAGGCTATCATGTAAGTGATGTAAACTTAGAGTATGATGTCTTCCTATCCATCTTACTTTTTGCACTGATAACCATTATGCATACTGTACTGATTCTTTTTTCTTCAGGGAGAAGGAGTATAGGGTGACCATAAAAGAGGCTGCAAAACTAGACATGTACAGCCTTAAGCAATTTATGGCAGGTAGACAGAGAGAACATGCAATATATGTTAGTTCTTAGACAATGCCCTAGTGAATGTTAGAAGTTAGGGAATGCTCATATGGAACTTTGTTTTAGCCATGTTCTTTGAGATAACGAGTTAGAAGTTAATATATGTGATATTAATTTGGTTATGAATTTTCTGTGATAAATTGTCTGTGTTCTATGATGAATTGTCTGTGATGTGCTCTAAAATGTTGGATATGTTAGTTACCAAATCCTGGCTTTGATTCAGGATGCAGCCTAAAAACAATTATTTTTTTCAAAATGACTATAATATTAGTGATGGGTGACAATAATCACCCGTCACTAAAAAACCCTTTAGTGACGGGTGACATTACGACTTATCACTGAAGGGCCATAACAGGTGAGCCGATAGGCCCCCCCTTTAGTGACGGATGAATATTACCGCCCGTCACTAAAGGTTGACCCTTTAGTGATGAGTAAACACCCATCACTAATGATGTTACATCACTGACACGGTAAGAGTGACGGGAGACTTGCCCGTCACTAATAAAGGTTATTACCTGTCACTAATAGGGTTTTCTATAGTAGTGTTGTATTTGGTGACAATGGAAAAGGAAAGGTAATGGGGGTAGGTAAAATTTCTATCTCAAATGTTAACTCAATTTCAAATGTTTTACTAGTTGAGTCATTAAGTTATAATTTGCTCTCAATCTCTCAATTATGTGAAATTGGTTATAATTGTCTTTTTACTAATGAGGGTGTGACCGTTTTGAGAAGACGTGATAATTCCATAGCCTTTACGGGTAAGTTGAAGGGAAAACATTATTTATTCGATTTTACACTAGATAAAGTGGAACCTGAAACTTGCTTGGTGGCTATAACTAGCATGTGTTGGTTATGGCATCGCCGACAAGCTCACGTTGGGATGAGGAACTTGTCAAAGCTTCTTAAAGGAGAGCACATCCTAGAACTAACAAATATTGTGTTTGAGAAAGATAGGTTATATAGTGCGTGTCAAGCCAGTAAACAAGTTGGAGCTCCACACACCGCCAAGAATATTATGACAACAAGAAGGCCACTGAAACTTCTACATATGGATCTTTTTGGACCAGTGGCATATTTAAACATTAGTGGTAACAAATATGGTTTAGTTATTGTTGATGATTATTGTCATTTTGCTTGGGTATTCTTTTTCAATGATAAGAGTGAGACACAAAGTGTGTTCAAGAGTTTTGCAAGAAGAGCTCAAAATAAATACGAAGTCAAGATAAAGAAAGTAAGCAGTGACAACGAGAGTAAGTTCAAGAACACTCAAGTTGAAGACTTTCTTAATGAAGAAGTCACTAAGCATGAGTTTTCTTCTCCCTATGATCCACCTCAAAATGGAGTGATGGAACGAAAGAATCGAACACTGATAGAGGCAGCAAGAATAATGCTCAATGACTTCAGACATATTTTAGACAGAAGCAATTCACATCGCATGTTATGCAATCAACCATCTTTATCTTCATAAAATACTCAAAAAGATGGCGTATGGGCTTCTAACCGGTGAAAAATAATCTCCATGTGATGCAATCAAGAATATGCCGATTAGAGATATAAGGCCAAGAGAACAAGAACCTATGGATCAACAACAACCACAAGTTGAAGAAAGTCAAACACAAGAAACTCAAGAGCAAGAGGTGGTGGATAAGGAACAAGAAATTTAAGAAGAAGTTGACCAACCACCTGTACAACATCAAAGAATTCACCAAGGCATCCAAAGAGACCACCCTGTGGATGACATTTTTGGTGATCAACGAAGGGTAGTTACCACTCGCTCACGTCTAGCTAATTTTTGTAAATGTTACTCTTTTGTGTCCTCTTTAGAACCTGTTAAGGTGAAAGAAGCTCTTGAAGATGTGGATTGGATGATGGCCATGCAAGAAGAGCTCAACAACTTCAAAAAAAATGAAGTATGGACATTGGTGGAAAGACAGAAGCAAAATATGATCGGCACTAAATGGGTCTTTCATAATAAGCAAGATGAGCACGATGTGGTCGTAAGTAATAAAGCAAACTTGGTGGCTCAAGGCTTCACACAAATCTAAGATTTGGATTTTAGTGAGACTTATGCACCAGTTGCTAGGCTAGAGTAAATTCAAATATTATTAGCCTTTGCTACTCACCATGATTTTAAGCTTCATCAAATGGACGTGAAAAATAACTTCCTGACCAGACCAATCACTGAATTGGTGTATGTGGAGCAACCACAAGGCTTTGAAGATCCCAAGTATCCAAATCATGTGTCCAAACTCCAAAAGGCGCTCTATGGGCTTAAACAAGCACCTAGAGTATGGTATGAATGTCTTAGAGATTTTCTGCTTAAAAATGGATTTGAAACAAGCAAAGTCGACATTACTCTCTTTACTAAGCATTTCAATAATGATTTCTTTTGCCAAATATATGTCGATGACATTATATTTGGTTCTACTAATAATGTCAATGATGGGGGAGTTGAAGTTCTTTCTAGGATTTCAAATTAGACAACTCAAAGAAGGCACCTTATTCAGTCAAACAAAGTATATTAAAGATATACTCAAAAAGTTTAACATGGAGAATGCTAAACTCATTAAGACCCCCATGCAAACCAACGGGCATCTTGATTTAAATCAATAAGGCCCGATATACCGTTCCATAATTAGTTCCCTATTATATTTATGTGCATCTAGGCCTGATATAATGCTTAGTGTTTGCATGTGCGCAAAATTTCAAGCTGCACCAAAAGAATGTCATTTGGTTGTTGTTAAAAGAATCTTGAGATATTTGGTTCATACTCTAAATCTAGGGCTTTGGTACCCGAAAGGCTCAACCTTTGATCTTATCGGCTATTCAGACTCTAATTATGCTGGTTGCAAAGTGGATAGAAAAAGCACCTCTAGAACCTACCAATTCCTTGGAAGATCACTTGTTTCATGGTCTTCTAAGAAACAAAATTCGGAAGCTTTATCCACAACCGAAGCCAAATATATAGCAGCCGTTAGTTGTTGTGCTCAACTCCTTTGGGTGAAACAAACCTTGAAATACTTTGGACACAACGTCACCAAAATCTATTTATTGTGTGACAATGAGAGCACTATCAAAATAGCCAATAACCTAGTTCAACACTCAAGAACCAAACACATTGGCATTCACTATTATTTTTTTAAGAGACCATGAGATCAAGGGAGATATAAGCTTAACCCATGTGAGAATAGATAAATAGCTTGCCGATATTTTCACCAAACCCTTAGATGAGCATCGGTTTTGTGAGTTAAGAAATGAATTGAATATCCTTGATTCTCGCAACATAACTTGATAGACTTGCATATAAATTGCTCATGTTGGAAATGAGTAGGTAATTTATTGCATTCTTCATATGAAATGGGCTACATTTTAAATAAATGCAAAATCTTTATATTCTTGTTTATGATTTATATGAGCTATGCCATGTTTAATTCTATTTATTCATGCTTTAAATAATTATGGTTAAATACTATTATTAAGCCCATAGTTCATGGCATTTGTTTTCTTTGAATTCCTATGAGTTGAGAAATCTAGAGGTTTCGGATCATCAAGCTAAACCCAGATGCTCCGGACCTGGGACTTTTTAAACTTCATTCTGGTGCACCCGGATTATCCGACTACATCCAGATAGTTTGACTCGCCCAGAAATTCTGGATACTCCGGATAACCCCATAGTGTCTGGGTCAAGCTTTATAAAATGGGACCTAAACCCTCCGGCCTTCTCTCTCCTCCTCACTTCTCTTCTCCCACACTCCAACTCTTGATTTCTCCGGAGGTTTTCTTCAAAACTTGACTGTGGGAATCATGGGATTCATTGAGGGGGAGCCTAAGATCCTTCTGGGAGCGCCGATCGTCTTCTCTTCGCCTCCAAGTTCGTCTTTGAGGTATTCCCCATTTTTGCCCTAGGTTGGCGGTTTTCCCTCTAGTCATTGGTTATTTCTTGAATCCTTTAGGCTAGAATAGGTCCTAGAAGTATTGTTGTGATGTTCCCTAGCCACATTGTCGAGATCAATCGGTTTTGTTCGGGTCATATCCGGATAATTTGGGTCCCAAAGGCTCCGATTAAGTTCGGATGCTCCGGGTTAGGTCACATTCAAAAGTTTTCATTTCTTGATTTAACTTTTGATTCCTTGCTGCTTTGTAGAAGTTGTCACCATGTCTAACGAAAGGCGCAAGAAGGCCAGGCACAATCCTAGGAACTCTTCTGGTGATGACAGTGACGCCGAAGGGTCTCCTCCTCTAGCTACCAGTGCTGGGCCACAAGCTTCTAGACGTCGTTTCAAACGGTTAGCATCTAGAGCTCACCGTTTCCTAGACATCAGCATTCAATTGCCTGTCGCCTCGTTAGTGCGGCCTCCCCCTCCACCTAAGGCAAAGGCAAAGGCAAGCAGCCTGCCACTGAATAATCAAGCCATAGTGATGATATCCTTTAGCTTGTTTGGATGAAAGTCCAAGAGCCCTCTTTGGATGGCTTGGTCACTCTAAGATCCGAGGTCAACTACATAAGACAGACTCTTGAGGGTGGGAGGGAGAGAAATCTGGATCCTCGGGATTATGTGAGAGATGCCTTAGATTATCGGTTCCACTCAGGCTTTCAGTAGGACTACTACAAGAGTGTCATGCTGCCCAAGTGGCACCCGGTGGTGGAGATGCAATGGATCAACTGGACTTCCATAAAGAAGAAGAACAATCCAATGTTTAATTGGGTGATCTGTATCTGTCAGGCCAAGAATCTCTATGGCCTCATAGAGACAAAGCAGAACTGGTGTGAAGAAGCCGTCTGCCAGTTTTACTCTACTCTATTCCTGATAGTGGACAATGATAGGCCATCCTTTCATTAGAGGCTGGAGGGAGTCGAGTACGAGGTCACACTCAGTGACTTCGCTGTTATTCTTGGACTAGATGCAAATGATCTCTTAGCTTTCTGGTTGGATCAAGAACCCATGCTTGGAGCTAATGTAGTGCCTTTTCTGTATGAGCCGGGTTCCTTTGTTGGAGGCAAGACAGAGGGTCTCTCCCCGTTCTTCTCAGTACTTAATGATCTATTTAGGAAGACCCTTCTGTCAAAGCTATGGGACTCATCATCGTTGTTGGGCAATGCCCGCAACTTGCTGTCAGTCATGCGGGAGGACCGAGGAGTGTTCAGCATATCTCATTTTCTTTGGAGTGAGATCTAGACCACCTCAGTGTCTCTTACAAAGAGTTGTGTGCATGCTCCGTACATCCAACTCGTGATCGACCAGGTCACCCGCCTAAAGATGGTACATGAGATAGAGCACCGTGGGTGCACTCCTCAGGTACCGACTTCCAGAGCGCCTCCAGGGCAGTCCTACTCAGCAGCTCTGCCTTCTCCTGCTATTCCTCGGTGTGCTCCTCAAAGATCCGCACCATAGTCTAGCCTCCCTAGCTTCCTGATCAAAAGGATCCTTTCGGCCATTTTCACGATGTGTCAGAACAGCAATCGGCGGTAAGTTAAGAAGGTTGAGAGGCAGAATAAGGCAATCAATCTGCTGCTTCAGCAATCAGTCCATCCTCCCATAGAGCCATTGTCTGATTCTGAAGAGGAGAATGACCCCAACGTCTTCGCTGACTGCATCGACCTCTATGCCCACTTCTTTGGATCCAGAGTAGGGTTGTCCCAGCAGTAGTAGTAGCAGCCTCCGCAACAGTCATCATCATCGTCTAAAGAAGACGATGGTGATGATGATGAGAGCGAGGACGACTCTGGGTGAGCCATTTACTGTTTTCTCTCTTTTTGGTGTCTTTGATGCCAAAGGGAGAGAAAAGTCAAAGAAGTCATCGTTGACATCGCTTAGCGCTTTAGGATTTCTCATTTTTTGGTTCCACTTTTGTAATCCGTGTCAAGAACAATGGGCTTGTAATATGTTTTACATTTATGTCTGGCATGAATTCTATGGTGTAATGAACAATGTTATCTATGTTTCATGTTTAATTATGTTCATTTCACATTTATGTCCTAAATACATTTTATGTCAAGTTTACTATTTTATGATGATGCATGCATTTAGGGGAAGCTTCATTGCTAATATTCATCTTATTTGCAATTATTATCATTTCTTTGATCATATTATCATCAATCACCAAGAAGGGAGATTGAAAGTGCATCTTGATGCATTAGGTCCATAATTAGTTTTGGTGTATTAATGACAATAGCGATCAAATGCTACTAACAATGTTGCTAAGATGAATGCAGATATCAAAAATTAAAGTGGCTTTGCAATTCAATCGAATTTGGAAAATCGCCTCTTTTAGTGCTATTTAGGCTCATATGTGCATGATTGCTTATATTTTATATAATCTTGAGTCTAGGTATGACATACTATCAAGAGAGATGCATTGAGTTGTGTTCCAAAACATGTGCTCAAAGCAAAAGCTTCTTGAAAAAGTTTTTGCAATTTTTCTAAGTTGGATTTTGTTTTCCAGCAAAGCCGGATAATCCGGACATGTCTGGAGTATCTGAAAACATGTTTATGTTAGATTTAATTTGTACGTCAGAGTATCCGGGTTCAAGCTAGATAGTCTAAAAATATTTTTCTGTTGAATTTAATTTGCACGTCAGAGTATCTGGTTTCAAGCCGGATAATCCGAAAACATGGTTCTGTTTGGATTTTCTTCGAAGCCCAGAACATCCAGAGCTATCCGGATGATCCGAGAATATCGTTCTGTTGAATTTATTTTGTGAGTCGGAACATCCGGACTTTGGCCGGATGATCCAAAAATTCCACTCTGTTAGATTTTATTCTGTGGCCCGGAGCATCCAGACCTTGGTTGGATGATCCAAAAATATCTTTCTGTTTAAATTTATTTTTGGCCCAGAATATCCAGATAAAAGTCAGACTATCCGAAACAACGGTTATGTTTCAATTATTTTTTAGTCTGGAACATCCGGTTAAGTTTGGATCATCTGGATGAACAGTGCACGATTTTTTGCCCTAACGGCCAGTTTTAAGACAGGGGTATAAATACCTCCTCTCCGTAATCAGGGCACGTGTTTCCAAAACCCTAGTAGCCTTGTAATATTACTCTCTTTCTCTCATTCTAGTTTTTGATCTTGGTTGGATCTTGAGAGTTGGATTGAGAGTTCTTCACCAATCTCCGTAAGTTCTTGTTGATCCATCTTCTTGGGAGTTATGGTGGTGTGTGCGTCTTGATCTTTGGTGTATTCTTGAGCACACGGTATTGGATCACATCAACGGATTAATTACTCTTAGAGGTTATCCCTCCTAGACGGCTAGGCGTCGATCCGCGAGCACCTAAGGATTGTGGGTGACCGGACATGTCTGTACTTGGCCTCGGTTCGACTTTTAAGAGGTAACATAGTGAAAAACCAAAGCTTGCAGTGGTGAGCGCTTGGTGAGGATTAGGGTTGAAAGAGACCTAGCCCTTTGGAGTGATGGTAATATGCCCTAGAGACAAGTTCTGGAGAAACCCGGCCCTTTGGGGTGATGGGATGCTGAAGACTGCTGAGGAAAGCATTAAGAAAATGTCTAGTCGTGTGATGATGGTTCAAAAGGATAGTAAGAAGATAAAACGCAAGAAAAAGTCTAAAGCTTCAGATAAGATCTCAAGCTCTAGGCCTAAACCTGTTGGAAAGTTCAAGGTCGGCCCTGCTGCTTCTAATACTTGCCACCACTGCCATAAGATTTGTCATTGGTGGAGGAACTGCAAGTTATACTTGGAAGAATTAAGAAGAAGAAGGAAAGTAAGACTTCTACTTCAGGTATAAATGTTATTGAAATAAATCTTGCTACTCGTCCCAGTGATTCATGGGTATTTGATACTGAATCAATGATTCATACTTGCAAATCATTACAGGGACTGAAAAGGACTAAGAAGTGTGCAAGAGGCAAGTTGGATGTGTGAGTCGGCAATAGTGCAAGAGTTGCTGCGTTGGCCGTAGGTGTTTATTCCTTGTCGCTACCCTCAGGATTAGTTTTGGAATTGAATAATTGTTATTTCATTCCTGCCTTGGGCAGAAACATTATCTCTTCTTCATGTTTGGAAGAGGAAGGTTATGAATTCATAATAAAGAACAAGTGTCGTTCGATATTTTTGAATGTTATGCTCTATGGTACTTGTCCATTGTTAAATGGATTATATATTCTGAATCTTGAGGATATACCTGTTTATAACATTAATATGAAGAAGCCTCGACTTCGACTTAATGATTTGAATCCCACTTTTATTTGGCATTGTTATTTAGGTCATATAAATGAGAAGCGCATGTAGAAGCTCTATAAAGATGGTCTTCTGGAGTCATTTGATTTCGAATCATTTGACACATGCGAGTCTTGTTTACTTGGAAAAATGACTAAGACGCCTTTCACTGGTTAAAGTGAGAGGGCAAATGAATTATTGGCCCTTGTACATACAGATGTATGTGGACCAATGAGTTCTACAGCTAGAGGTGGTTTTTAGTACTTCATTACTTTTACTGACGACTTTAGTAGGTTTGGTTATATCTATTTACTGAGGCATAAGTCGGAATCCTTTGAAAAGTTCAAGGAGTTCTAGAATGAGATACAAAATCATATAGGCAAGATAATTAAATTTCTACGATCAGATCATGGAGGTGAATATTTCAGTCATGAGTTTATTGATCATCTAAAGCAGTGTAGAATTGTTCCACAGCTGACTCCACCAGGCACGTCTCAATGGAATGGGGTATCCGAGCGGTGGAACCAAACTTTGTTAGACATGGTCCGGTCAATAATGAGTCAATCTGATCTTTCATTGTCCTTCTGGGGATACGCTCTAGAAACTGCTGCTTTCACCTTAAACAGGGTTCCATCTAAATCTGTAGAGAGGACACCATATGAGATATGGACTAGGAAGCGTCCCAGATTATCTTTTCTAAAGATATGGGGTTTTGAGGCCTATGTAAAATGTTTGACGTCCGATAAGCTCACTCCTAAATCTGATAAATGCTTCTTTGTGGGGTATCCTAGGGAGACTAAAGGATATTACTTCTATAACCGGGAAGAAGGCAAAGTGTTTGTCACCCGGAATGTTGTTTTTCTTGAGAAATAGTTTTTCTCGAAAGGAGTTAGCAGGAGCACGGTGCAACTCGAAGAGATTTAGGAATCACTCGAAAGTGTTTCAGCTCCTATTGAACCACAACTTGATATTCAAGAAGTTGCAGAACCTGTTGTCGAGACACCAGCCCCACGTCGGTCGGAAAGGGTTAGTCGTGCACCCGAGCGGTTTATGTTATTAACCATGGGGCAGTGCGACATATTATTGTTGGACAATGATGAACCTAAGACCTACTCAGAAGCAGTTATGGGACCAGACTCTGAGAAATAGCTTAGAGCTATAAGATCCGAGTTAGAATCCATGCGAGAAAATCAAGTTTGGAACTTGGTTGATCCACCTGATGGTGTCAAAACTATCGAGTGTAAATGGATTTTTATGAAAAAGATAGACGTTGATGGAAATATTCGCATCTATAAAGCACGATTGGTGGCGAAAGGTTTCAGGCAAATTCAAGGTGTTGATTATGATGAAACATTTTCGCTCGTCATAATGTTAAAGTCTATCCAGATCATCTTAGCAATTACCGCATATTATGTCTATGAGATATGACAAATGGATGTCAAAACGGCTTTTCTTAATGGAAACCTAAGCAAGGATGTGTACATGACACATCCTGAAGTTTTGTCGATCCGAAAAATGCTGGGAAAATTTGTAAGCTTCAAAAGTCTATTTATGGGCTGAAGCAAGCTTCTCGGAGTTGGAATCTTCGTTTTGATGATGTGATCAAAGGGTTTGGATTCATCAAAAATGAAGAAGAGCCTTGTGTTTACAAAAAGGCTAGTGAAAGCGCACTTGTATTTCTGGTCTTATATGTAGATGACATATTATTGATCTAAAATGATATTCCAATGCTCGATACTGTTAAATCTTTATTGCGAAAGAGTTTCTCAATGAAAGATCTTGGAGAGACAGCATACATATTGGGCATAAAGATCTATAGAGATATATCGAGAAGGCTAATTGGGTTAAGCCAAAGCATGTACATTAACAAGGTATTGAAACGGTTCAATATGCAGGATTCTAAGAAATGTTTCTTGCCAATGTCACATGGTATTACTCTCAGCAAGAGTCAGTATCCTTCGACACCTGATGAGCTAGAGAAGATGAGTGTGATCCCGTATGCTTTCACAATCGGATCCATCATGTATGCCATGCTTTGTACACGCCTAGATATCTCCTATGCTCTAAGTGTTACGAACAGATACCAATCAAACCCGGGTGAACGTCACTGGGCAATGGTAAAGAATATCCTCAAGTACTTGAGAAGAACTGAGGATATGTTTCTAGTATACGGAGGTGCGAAGGAGCTCGTTGTAAATGGTTACACCGACGCTAGCTTCTAAACTGACAAGGATGATTCGAGATCGCAATCTAGATTTGTGTTTAGCCTTAATGGAGGCGTAGTAAGTTGGAAAAGTTCTAAGCAAGAAACGGTTGTAGATTCAACAACGGAGGACGAGTACATAGCAGCTTCTGAAGCTACGAAAGAGGCTATTTGGATCAGAAAATTTATTTCTGAGCTGTGTATTGTATCTAGTGCGTCCAGTCCAATGGACCTCTATTGTGATAATAGTGGTGCCATTGCGCAAGCCAAGGAGCCTAGGTCGCACCAGAAGTCTAAGCACATACTGCGACGCTATGACCTCATCCGTGAGATCATAGATAGAGGTGATGTAAAGATATGCAAGATGCACATGGATTCGAACATTGCCGATTCGTTGATGAAACTTCTCTCACAGCTCAAGCATGAGGCACACTTGAGCTCTATGGGTATTAGATACTTATGTGATAGAGTATAGTGTATGTGAGACAAGGAGTCTTGTCTATGCTGATGTATTTTGGATAATTAGTTATCTTGTTCCTTGAATAATTATTTTTTACATTGATCAGCAAGTATGTGACTTGTTTGTGAGACTCTTTGTTTTATTGTGATGTTATTCTAAATGATCCCTAATCTCATATCATCATGTGGGATAGTGATGATTTATAGATTAGCACATCTGACTGATTGATGGTCATGTTTCACGGATCATAGATATGGAGATATCAAATCAGTAATGTGGACACATGTTAGAGAACATGGCGTTGGATAGACCCACCTTGAGATACTGTTGGAATTGTTATTCTTGATGTGCCATCAGTTATCATCTCAAATGGTGTACCTGCAGATTCCTTTGATCTGAGATCATCATTGATTCAAGAATGTGTAGTAACACATTTAGAGACTTTCAAACGCTATTCTATAACTGGGTAGTTATAAAGGTTGCTTTCGGATATGTTCTGAAACATGTCATGGAATGTGAGCGATCAAGATAGAATATACCCCTTCGAAATAACGGGAGAGACGTCTCTGGGCCCCTCGAAATAGTTGGATTGGGAAAGTTCATGGCCATGCCACTATGATTAAAGATTTAATAATGATTAATCCACTACTTGATCGAGTAAAATGTCGAGCTATCACAAGGGTGGTACGAATCTCGCCTTGAGCTTAACTGATATCCTGTGGTAAAAGGATTGGTGCATGAGTATATCAAGGTTCAATTGATATGATCTTTGTATGTATTCAAGGGTCAGTATGTGCTGCTAGGTACTGCTATTGACTTGTGATCCGAAAAAGGTTTTCGGGTAGCGGCTGTTTACATATGAACCTATCGGATCACACGCTTAAGGGGATAGGATTTAAAGCTTGCAAGTATTGACTCTAGTGCAAGTGGGAGATTGATGGTAATATGCCCTAGAGACAAGTTCTGGAGGAACCAGAAGTTCTGGTTGGACCAGAACTTCCAGGCCTACTCTAGAGGTGAATTCTGGATAAATCGAAAGTTCTATGCTTCGGCCGAAACTTTCGGGCCGAAATAAATTTGATATAGAATATTATTTTTGGAAGTTCCGGTTGGACCAAAAGTTCCGGGTTCAGAAGTTCCGATTGGACCGAAACTTCCAGATCGAAATAAATTCGATACAGAATGTTGTTTTTGGAAATTCCGGGCCTCGACCGGAACTTCCAGGCCGAACATGCAGGTTAAATCTGGTGGGCTTTAATGTTGATTAAAGGCCCATCAGTGGGCTCTACATAAGGAGAGGATGGGCTAGTGCTCAAAAGGCTGTTGTTGTTGGACCTTCCTTAACCCTAGCCACCAGCTCTCCCCTGGCCTCACCTGCTGTAGCCGCAACTCTCCTAACCTCGCGTATGGTACTAGCATATCGACGTGAGGTGATCCCATCCCTATACGTGTGGATACCGTAGAGGCGTCGCTGCAATTGTGGCGCTGATCATCTCAACGTGAGGATCGCAAGACCGCATCATCTTCGCCGCCAACAATTGAACAGAGCTGGGCGGAGTTGATCGAGGACGCGCTTCCCCAACTCTTCTTCCGCTGCCCTAGCGCGTCTCGCGGCTAGAGGTAACGATCCATGATCCCATTACTCGCATGGTTCCTGGGTTAAACGGGGTAGAAAAAGTTTTGTTTTATGCTAGCGTAGCTACCCGTTCCCTAACCTAGGGTTTCCTCAACGAAGACGTAGGATTGTTAGATCTGAACTTCGGTGAAAAATCTATTGTATCTATCTTTATATTTGCTAGTTGCTATTTACTATTGATCTACTTGTTAACTAGCAATCATAAGTTTTAGTGTATTCGTATCTTTGAATGGCTAGATTATTTTCGGTAGTCTTCATTGTTTTAGATCTGTAGTGTCCGAATCATCCGGATAAACCCGAATAATTCGGACCTTAGACGATTTAATTTTTCATCCGGTACCCAGAGTATCTGACTAAGTGAGGATAGTCTAGGCCCTAGAAGTTTGAACTAACAAGTTTAGTTGAGAATTTTTAGATTGCCTATTCACCCTCTTCTAAACAACTTTCAGCGTGCCACATGGTGGCAGGGGGCCGGCGGTGGCGAGCGACCAGTGCATGGGGAGAGGAGGGCTGGCAGCGGTGGGCGATTGGCGCATGGGGAGAGGCGGGCCGGCAGTGGCTAGCGCACGAGAGGGAGCTGGGACGGGACTCTGAGGGGTATTTTAGTCTTTTACTCTCTTTCTTGGTTAACATGCCTAAGCTTAAAAATAGCTGTAATTTGGGACTGATGGAGAATATATCATGTCAATCAAGTAATTATCATCTAGTTTCCTAGTTTTCGCTAGCAGATGGTGAATATCATGAATGGTTGTCAAATTATGAAACTTAGAATTTGTAACTACATCAATAACTAGTGTCTTGAGGTCGTTCATTCTTACTTAAAATCAACATTGTAGAACTTTAAAACTAGAAAATATACATAATAAATTTTCGACTAAGCGAATGACTCATTATGATCAGAAGTGAGATGCTGTCTAGTTTATTCATTGAAACTACAATTTGTTGATCAACTATAACCATAAAAATATTAT
>KE371041.1:606164-619888 GCA_000418225.1 Zizania latifolia
GAGAGAAATACCATGTGACATTGGCAAAAAACCCTTCTTGGAATTCTGCATTTTGAACCGTTTCAAAACCTTGTCAATGTACATACTTTGGCTTAATCCAATTAGCCTTCGCGATGTATCTCTATAGATCTTTATGCCCAAAATGTATGCTGCCTCTCCAAGATCTTTCATCGAGAAACTCTTTCTCAACGAAGTCTTGACAGCATCTAAGAACCTACCAATAGCTCTTTCCAACTAAGTCTACCAACGAAGTCTTGACAGCCTCTGATTATGCCGGTTGTAAAGTGGATAAAAAAAGCACCTCTGGAACCTGTCAATTCCTTAGAAGATCACTTGTTTTATGGTCTTCTAGGAAACAAAATTCTGTAGCTTTATCCATAGCCGAAGCCGAATATGTAGCAGCCGGTAGTTGTTGTGCTCAACTCCTTTTGATGAAATAAACCTTGAAAGACTTTAGGCACAACATCACCAAGATCCCATTATTGTGTAACAATGAGAGCACCATTAAAATAGCTAATAACCCAGTTCAACACTCAAGAACCAAACACATTGATATTCACCATCATTTCTTGAGAGACCATGACATGAGATTAAGGGAGATATAAGCCTAACCCATGTGAGAACAGATAAACAGCTCGCCGATATTTTCACCAAACCCTTAGATGAGCATCGGTTTTGTGAGTTAAGAAATAAACTAAATATACTTGATTCTCACAACATAGCTTGATGTACTTGCATATAGAATGCCTATGTTGGAAATGAGAAGGTAAATTAATTGCCGTCTTCATATATAATGGGCTACATTTTAAATAAATGCAAATTTATCTTATTATTGTTTATGATTTATTTGAGCTATGCCATGTTTAGTTTTATTTATCCATGCGTAACATATTTTTGGTGAAATACGATTATTAAACCCAAAGTTCATGGCATTTGTCCTCATTGAATTCCTGTGAGCTGAGAAATCTGGAGATCTCGGACCATCCGGCTAAACCCGGATGCTCCAGGCCTAGGACTTTTTGAAGTTTGGTTCTGGAGCACCCGAATTGTCTGACTACCGTCGGATGGTCCGGTTCGCCTAGAAATCTGGATAATCAATATAACACCGGAGTGTCCAGGTCGGGCTTTATAAAAGGGGACCCGAACCCTCCGGCTCTCTCTCTCCTCCTCACTTCTCGTCTTCTCCCTCACTCCAACTCTTGATTTCTCTGGTGGTTTTCTTCGAAACTAGTCTGTGGGAGTCACGGGATCCATTGAGGGGGAGCCTAGGACCCTTTCGAGAGCGTCGATCGTCCTCTCTTCGCCTCCAAGTTCTTCTTTGAGGTATCCCCTTTTCGTGACCTAGGTCGGTAATTTTCCCTCTAGTCTTCGATTATTTCTTGAATCTATTAGGCTAAAATAGGTCCTAGAGGTGTTGTTGCAATGTACCCTAGCCACTTTGTCGAGATCAATCGGTTTCGATTTTGTGAAACCTAGATAGTCCGATCCTATCTGGATGGTCCAGGTCCCAGAGGCCCCGATCAAGTCCGGAGGATGCGAGTTAGGTTGCATTCCAAAGTTGTCATTCCTTGATTCAACTTTTAATCCTTTGCTGCTTTGTAGCAGTTGTCGCCATGTCTGATGAAAGGCGTAAGAAGGCTAAGCATAACCCGAGACACTCTTCCTGTGATGATAGTGACACTGGAGGGTCTCCTCCTCCTGCTGCTAATGCTAGGCTAGCTTCAAGAGGCCGTTTCAAGTGGTTAGCTTCACGAGGAAACCGTTTTCCGGACATTGGACCCAAGTGCCTGCTACCTCATCAGTGTGGCCTCCTCCTCCACCTCAAGGCAGAGGCAAAGGCAAGTAGCCTGCCACCGGACAGTCAAGCCATAGTGATGATCTGCTTTAGCTTGTTCAACGATAAGTCCAGTTGCCTCCTATTGTTAGCAGAGTCACTCCTAGATCCGAGGTCAACTATATGAGACGGACGCTTGAGGCAGGAAAGGAGAGAAATGAGGATCCCCTATTGTATGTGAGGGATGCTTCAGAGTACCAGTTTTATTTGGGCTTCCAGCAGGACTACTACAAGAGTGTCATGCTGCCCAAGAGGAAACCGGTGGTTGAGATGCAGTGAATCAACTGGGCTGTTATGAAGAAGAAGGCCAACCCAGTTTCAACCAAGTGATCCGCATCTGCTAGCCCAAGAATCTTTATGGCTTCATGGAGATCAAGCAGAACTGGTATGAAGAAGGCATCTGCCAGTTTTATTCGACTCTATTCCAGACCGTGGACAATGATGAGCCATCCTTTCACTGGATGCTGGAGGGAGTCGAGTACGAGGTCACACTCAGTGACTTCGCTGCTATTCTAGGTCTGGATGTAAATGATCTCGTAGCCTACCATTTGGATCTTGAGCTCGTGCTTGAAGCTAATGTAGTGTCATTTCTGTATGAGCTGGGTTTAGTTTTTGGAGGCAAGACAGAGGGTCTCTTCCCATTCTTCTCAGTGCTTAATAGCCTATTTTAGAAGACCCCTCTGCCAAAGCTCGGTGATAGGACTTCATTGTTGGGCAATGCCCGCAATCTGCTGTCGGTCATGAGGGAGGACCATGGAGTGTTTAGCGTCTCTCATTTCTTCTGGAGTGAGATCTGGACTACTTCAGTCTCTCCCACTAAGAGTTGCGTGTACGCCCCGTACATTCAACTCGTGATTGACCGTGTCACCCGTTGGATGATGGTTTATGAGGTTGAGCACCATGGGTACACACCTCAGGCACAGTCTTCCAGAGCACCTCTAGGGCAGTTCTCCTTAGCAGCTCTGCCTCCTCCTGCCAGGCCTCGGTGTGCTCCTCGGAGATCAGCACCACAGCCCAGCTCCTCTAGCTTGCCGATCAAGAAGATTCCGTCGGCCATTTTTACAATGTGCAAGAATAGTAGTCGGTGGTAGGTCAAGGAGTTCGAGCGGCAGAACAAGGCGATCAACCAGCTACTTCAACAATCAGGCCAGCCTCCCATGGAGCTCTTGTCTGATTCTGATGAGGTGAATGTCTTCGTTGACTGCACCGACCCCTATACCCACTTCTTTGGATCCAGAGCAGGGTTGTCCCAACAGCAGCAGCAGCCGTCTCCACAGCAGTCCTCATCATCGTCAAGTGATGATGGTGGTGATGATATTGTTGAGAGCGAGGATGACTCCAAGTGAGCCATTTGCTGCTTTCTCTCTTTTTGTTATCTTTGATGCCAAATGGGGAGAATTGCTCAAGAAGTCATTGCAAATTGCTTAGCTTTAGGATTTCACGTATTTTGGTTCCATAATTGTAATCCGTGTCAAGAATAATAGGCTGTAATATTGTTTTATAATTCTGTGTGGCATGGATATTAGGATGTAATGAACAATACTTATGTTTTATGTTTAATTATGTTCATCTCGTTTTCTAGTCCTAAATGCGTTTTATATCATGTCTCTATCTTTGTTGAATGATGCATGCATTTAAGAGGAACTTCAATGTGTATATTTATCTTTCACGCAATTTATTTTCACTTCCTTGGTCATATTGTCATCAATCATCAAAAAGGAGGAGATTAAAAGTACATCTTGATGCATCTAGGCCCCTAATTTATTTTGGTGTATTAATGACAATAGTGATCAAATGCTTCTAAACATTATTGCTAAGATGGATGCAGGTATTAAGATTTAAAGTTGTATTGCAGCTCGATCAATTTTAAAGAAATCATCCTTGTAGTACTCACTTAGGCTCAAAATGTGCAAATTATGTATATTTTACATTCTCCATAATCAGGGTAACGTGATTGCAAACCCTAGCAGCCCTGCCATATTTTCTCTCCTTCTTCCTAGTGTGTTGATTCTTGTTTGGATCTTGAGGGAAGAATTAAGAGTTCTCCACACAATCTCCTCGTGTTTTTGATTGATCTACTTTTGGGAGTTGTGTTGTTGTGTGCTTGGTGATCTTCACTGTTTTTTAAGCACACGGTATTGGATCACATCAACGGGTACGTTACTCTTGGAGATTGAAGTCTCCTAGACTGCTAGGCGTCGATCCACAAGCACCCAAGGATTATGGGTGACCGGACAAGTTTGTACAAGGTCTCGCCTCGGCTTCAAAGAGGTAACATAGTGAAAAACCAAGGTTTACAGTGGTGAGCGCTTGGTGAGGATTAGGGTTGAAAGAGACCCAGCCATTTGAGGTTTCTTCAACGGAGACGTAGGATCGTTAGATCCGAACTTCGGTGAAAAATCATTGTGTTCATCATTTATCTTACTAGTTATATTTATTGTTGATCTATCTGTTTACTACCAAGTATAAGCCTCATTGAATTCATGCTTTCTAGGTTAATTGGTTAGTTCGTTTTCTACAACAGTTATTAGTTCAATTCTGTTGTGCCCGGATTATCCGGTTATTCCTAGATAATCCGGACCTCGGACATTTTTTAGTTTTATCCGGCATCCGGTATATCCAACTAAGTCCGGATAGTCCGAGTATTGGAGGTTTGAACTAATAAATTTTTGTTGAGAATTTTATATTACCTATTCACCTCCCTCTAGGCAACTTTCACCATGGCGGAGCGGGGGCGCAGGTAGTGGCTAGGAGGAGGAGAGACGAAGAAAAAGGAAAGAGAAGGGGAGAGGAAGAAAAAGGAAGGAGTGGGTCCCACTTGTCAGTGAGTAAAACTAGGCCAAATCAGCAGCCATGTGTCCACGTGGACCGTCACATTAGCAAAACCACTAGCGTGGACTACCACGTCAGCAAAACCGTCACAGTAAACTGCTTCGAGAGGTTTTTTGTCCGGTATATATTATTTCAAGAGATTAAGAGTCTGGTTTTTTAGTTAGGGGCAATATACGTCTACAGGGTAATACTTTGTGAGGGTAAAGTAGACTTTTTCCTTTAAAATTTAAACTATTAGTTTGCAGCAGCGGCGTTGTAAACTGTCTGGTTAATTCACCTCCCCTACGGGTTTAACTGTATATTATATACTCTCTCTATCCTCCATCATATAATATTAGGACATATGATTGAATTTAATATTTTATATTAGAATGAATCTAAACAGAGTTACTATCTAGAGTTGTTGTACTATAAAATATTAAAGTCAGACTTAGGTGTAATATTATGCGATGAAAGGAGTACGCGTTAAATAAATATGTGTGCTAATTACTAAATATGTGTTTTGACTTTTCATCTCAAGACATACTTTAACGGCGATGTCACCTGTGAGTCCCGTCTCCGAAAAAAGAATTATTTTCTACCTATATAACTCTATCCGTAAAAATTTAAATTTACTTTGTTACATATTGATAAATTAGAAATTTTATTTCTTTAATATCTTTTGCTGACGTTCACAAACTGGAATAATTTTATCGTCTATCACATCAGTAATCTATTGTCCAAAGTGGATGGAGGGATCAGGTCAGCGGCATTGCAACGACATTGCGAGAGCCATACACAATACATAACATCGTGTGGGACCCAACATTTGCTCCTCTAGATGTAAACCCACCTCTCAGCTAGTCAAGGGTCCGCTCGTTGTAGCCGATGAGTATTGGATTAGAAAGATGCCAACGGAGACGAGAGACCCACGAGAAAATACTATTTTTAACCTAAAATTATAAAGATAGATTGAGTTAATAAAAAATATAAGGGTTTTTTTAGGGTTCAGCATTTATCTCCTACCGAGGTAAGATATCAAATTAATCTCAGTCCTTTATTATTTTTAATTAACTAAAATAAATTTTATTTTTATTTCTTTTAACCTGCTACACCAGGCACAATTTATGCGTTTTGTTAGCGTGTTGATATCTCCAAAGATTCTCTGCCGTACATGGGCTTGCTTCCTCGCCACATAGGCTCCATTGTTAGTTTGAGCCCTATATATATTGTAATACTATCTCATGAGCAAATCAATTACCCTTGATTATGCAGGCGAATTCTCTGTTGATTGCTTTGATTAAGTGCGCACGGCAATTAATTAACGGCGAGAAAATCTTAACTGCTCTGCATGTGCGAATGCATGCGCACGTAATTTACGATGATGTTGATGCTCTCTTGCATGTGCTCACGGCAAGAATGAAAGGATATAGATTGATTCTGCATGCATGCGCATGTAATTAACATTGAAGCTGAGGCTCTCTTGCATGCATGACGACAAGAACAGAAGGATCTGCATGTGCATGGACCATTCAAAAATCAAAGGAAGGAGATATGACCTGTTACCCGTTAAGGTTATCTTATTCAAATCTCGGCCGTTAGATCATATATAACGAACGGTCTATATTGATTTGGGGATTTGGGGGTACTATAAAATTTTCCAAATATAAATTTAGTCCCATATTAACCGACCTATCGACTATTATTTGGTCGACATGGGCTAAAGTTTGCCTCACTATTAGAGAAGTGGGCCTTTATTCACCTCTTTTAGAGTCAAGACTTCAAAGGGCTTTATTCTAGATGTTTCTTGACCCTCGAGCCAAATGTTTCATTTGACTAAAGGCTTAGAGGTTACACCATGTGGGTGCACCTCACACAAAGAAGGCAAGATTTTTCGAGATCATTAGATTCCAACAAGACATGAAGATATGATTCGAGTTAAAGGATAAGCTTCCCCTAGCTTGATCAGTTTAAGACTTTCAACCAAGCTAAGAAGAGCTCAGGGACTGTTGTCGGGGATATGACCTCCGAGTACCCCCACGATAGGTTTATTAGCCCAGACCGAGAGCAGGCCAAGCCCAATATTAGAGTCCAGCATGGCCTGTGAAGGGGGTTTGGTCCCGATAAGGAATAGTAGGTCCTTATCTCAGAACTGAGCTCTATATTCGGTATAAAAAGATATGTTTGTACCAGAATCCTTGTAATTAGGGAATTAGGACCTGGGTTCGGTATGTAATCCCGGACATAAGGGAAACCGACTCAGGAAAGAGTCCTGGATTGTTGGGCTCGCTCCTTGGCTATATAAGGGGGCGAGGCACCGCCCTAGAGGCACAATGTTCTTCAGGCTTTTATGCTTTCATCGCATAAGCTCATAGCTTTATAAACTTAGATACCATATAATACACCAAAATACTAGACGTAGTACTATTATCCTTCTGGAGGCCTGAACTAGGATAAACATTGACTCTTATTTTCTAGAGTCGACCAGCTGGTTTGAGAGTGCCACACTTCCCTAATCCTCTATTCACCACCTCAGGTACCCCTTTAGGTGGACTGCTCAGCAATTCACTGACAGCTATGCTCGTGAAGTTTGCACTATGATTGCTTATTTCGTTCTGTTTTAAAGGCGATACTCTCAGTATAGGCTATATATTTGATGATCTTTAATGCCTATCGGCCTTTTAGCCGATTAGGTTTTGATCCTGACGCTCGGATGATATTTATTCAGATACTTTCCGTTGAGTGCCTTCACAAATTATTCTTCTTCTAAAGTCTTCAATATATAAGCGTTACCTGGTACAATTCAGCGTTACCAAAACAAGCCGTCACTTATCGAAGATGAACGAAATATCGTTGATGTTATTCATTCCATTCTAACAGTAGTACATCACAGAAAAGATTATTATAACATTTTTCTATTACAAAAGCTACTAAAGAGGCATACCTCGCAGCAAACAGGCATTATAAATGCTCAGCGGAAGCAATACATCACTCAAAGCATGCACTACTATCTAAACTCCATCTTGGGGACTAGGTCCGAAACCCTACTCTTCATCTTCTCCTTCTTCGGCTTCCTCGCCTTCTTCATCTTCTACGAAGTTTCCTTAGCTTCAGAAAGGTGACCTATCTCTGGGTGGTAAAAAAAATAAAAATAGCAAGGTTGAGTACTAAAAAGTACTCAGCAAGCTTTGGGAACAAAGTATAGATGATTGGTACAAAGAGCGAGCATGAAAGTGCATCTTGATGCATATAGGCCCCTAATTTGTTTTGGTGTATTAATGACAATAGTGATCAAATGCTACTGACATTGTTGCTAAGATGAATGCAGGTATTAAGATCTAAAGTGGCATTATAGCTCGATCAATTCTTGAAGAGATCGTTCTTCAGTTTTTACTTAGACTCAAAATGCGCAAATTGAGTATATTTTACATTTTCTTTAGTCTAGGTATGCCGTACTATCAAGAGGGATGCGTTGATCATTGATCTAAAGCTAAGTGCTCAAATAAAAATCTTTCTCAAAAAGTTTTAGATTTTCTAAGTTGATTTTTGGCTTTCCAGCAAAGTCGGACTGTCCGGATTCAAGCCGGACAATCTAAAAATAGGCTTCTGTTTGATTTATTTTTTAAGTTGGACTGTCCGGATTCTGATCGGATGATCTAAAAATATGTTTCTATTTGATTTATTTCTCAAGTCAGACTGTCCGGATTTGGACCGGACTATTCAAAAACATGTTTCTGTTTTAATTTTCTTTGAAGCCTAGACCATCAGACTTGTCCGGATGGTCTGAAATCGTGTTTCTGTTGAATTTATTTTTGGGGACGGAACATCTGGAGTTTGGCCAGATGGTCCAAAAATTGCTCTCTGTTGAATTTTATTCCGTGGCTATGAGCATCCAGACTTTGGTTGGATGGTTCGAAAATACCTTTTTGGTTGGACTTATTTTTGGCCCGAAATATCCGGATTCAAGCCAGATTATCTGAAACACTGGTTCTATTTCGATTTTATTTGGTCCAGATCATCCGGTTAAATCCGGATTGTCTGGATGAATAGTGTATGATTTATTACCCTAACGACCAGATTTGGGATAGGGGTATAAATACCCTCCCTCTACATAATCAGGGCACGTGATTGTAAACCCTAGCAGCCTTGCCTTATTCTCTCTCCTTCTTCCTTTGTGCATTGATTCTTGTTTAGATCTTGAGGGAAGATTTGAGAGTTCTCCACATAATCTCCTCGTGTTCTTGTTTGATCCACTCTTTGGGAGTTGTGTTGGTGTGTGCTTCGTGTTCTTCGCTGTTTCTTGAGCACACGACATCGGATCACGTCAATTCATTACTCTTGGAGATCAAGATCTCCTAGACGATAGGCGTCAATCTGCGAGCACCTAAGGATTATGGGTGATCGGACGAGTTTGTACAAGGCCTTGCCTCAGCTTCAAAGAGGTAACATAGTAGAAAACCAAGTCTTGCAGTGATGAGCTCTTGGTGAGGATTAGGGTTAAAAGAGACCCGGCCCTTTGGGGTTTCCTCAACGGAGACGTAGGATCATTAGATCTGAACTTCGGAAAAAAATCACTTGTGTCATCATTTATCTTGCTAGTTATATTTACTATTGATCTATTTATTTGCTAGCAAGTATAAGCCTCATTGAATTCATTGGTTAGATCGTTTTCTGGATTATTTATCATTTTAGATCTGTTATGCCCGGATCATCTGGTTATACCCGGATAGTCCGGACCTTAGACAATTTTGTTTTATCTGGCACCCGTTGTATCTGACTAAGTCTAGATAGTCTGGGTCCTAGAGGTTTGAACTAACAAGTTTTGTTGAGAATTTCAGATTACCTGTTTACCCCCTCTAGGCAACTTTTAGGCCAGGGTTCACAAAGAAAATGCAGTTTTAAATATCTAAGTGCAGATTCCATTAGATAGAGGTCCCAACCTCTACTCGTTCCCACAAATAATCTGATAATTCAATAAACCAACATCATTCCCAATTCTCTATTATACCGGGATTGCTTTGCAACAAATCCCCAACTTTCCATCAATTCACCAACGAATCCTCAACTTTCCATCAATTCACCACATCACAACTTCTCATCACTTTTACTATTCTTCGGTACTAGCTTACCCCTCCTTCGGGTAAGTTGTTCCTGCTTTTATCACAATCTTATCCTAAGTCAAATTTTATCTCTCAATCTAGGTTTTATTCTCACACCTCTCTCTATAAAGCCTTTCGACTTCCTGATCCACACAGGCTCATTGCCAACCACAAAGGCTAGCCATATGCTCCGAGCATATACTTTGGTAACGTCTCATCCCACAATTGTTTCTAAGGAAAACAAGATCAAATACTACACAAGGGAAACCATCAAGTCACGCGCCCATATCTGTGGGCACGGTTGTCGAATAGATTATACTTTAGCTAAAGGTATACCCTTTACCCTTACGACACGAGCTTACTACTGCTACCCATGGAGTAGAGGAGATTCATGACAAGGATTTTCCAAAGCTGACTTAGGATAACACACTGCCACCTAAACAGATCCTTGACCAAGGATCTGGTAGCCATGCTTCCTTTTTCTCCTCTGAAATCCCGTGGGTGCTCCAAAGCTCTAACTCCTCAATCACAACCATCACAACCACTAGCTTTAGCCACAAATCACATGCCCATTAGGGACTTTGCAAAAACCATGAGACACCTCGATGATTTTATATCCATCGACAGTCGAGCTATCCTAAGCCTACTAAGTACTAGTCTAGGGGCAGAGCCATATACCTGTAAGATTGTATGATGGTGTGCGAGATGTTATTCCTCAAGGAATCGGTCCTTATACGCCAAGTGAAATCACGCCAGAAAGCAACGACAACTATTGACAACTTTGCAACACAAATATTTTCATTTCAACACAACACATTTGCAAAACCTTCATCAACACCCGTCTATATCTAATCATCATGTATTTTGTATAGGTGTATATGTGTATGTTGAAAGTTGCCTAGAGGGGGGTAAATAGGCGATCTAAAAATTTCTTGTGGAAAACTATTAGTTCAAGATTTTCCAGGCCTAGAAGTTCTGAGTGGATCCAGAAGATTTCCACTAGTTACCTTGTCAATACCATTAGACTCTTTTTAGTCTTTATTACATCTAAAGGTTTTAGATTGTATCAAATGGATGTTAAAAGTGCTTTTAGCCATTAGACTCCTCTTAGCCTTTACTGCATCTAAAGGTTTTAGATTGTATCAAACGGATGTTAAAATTGCTTTTCTTAATGGTTTCATTAGTGAGGAAGTTTATGTTAAGCAACCACTTGGCTTTGAAAATCCAAAGTTTTCGAATCTTGTTTTCAAGTTGTCTAAAGCTTTGTATGGTTTGAAACAAGCCCTGAGAGCATGGTATGATAGGTTAAAAACTTTTCTGCTTGAAAAAGGTTTTGCTATGGAAAAAGTAGATAAAACATTGTTTCTTTTCAAGCAAGGAAATAATCAACTTTTCGTTCAGATTTATGTGGATAATATTATCTTCGGTTGTTCATCTCACTCCTTGGTTTCTAAGTTTTCTGAGACTATGTGCGGAGAATTTGAAATGAATATGATGGACGAGTTGACGTACTTTTTAGGACTACAAATCAAACAAACAAAAGATAACACTTTTATTCATCAGAGTAAGTACACCAAGGATCTTCTTCAATATTTTGACATGGAAAATTACAAGCCGATTTGTACACCAATGGAAGCTACTTCTACAATAGATCTTGACAAGGATGGTGAGCCTGTTGATCAAAAAGAATATCACAGCATGATCGGCTCACTTTTGTATCTCACTGCATCGAGGCTGGACATTCAATTTTCTGTTTGTTTGTGCGCTCAATTTCAAGCTTCTCCTCGTACTTCATATCGTCAATCTATCAAGCGTATACTCAGGTATCTCAAGTTTACTAAAGAATTTGGCATGTGGTATTCTACTTCCTCAAGTGTTAGTTTAAGAGCTTTTTCTGATGCTGATTTTAGAGGTTGTAGAATTGATAGAAAGAGTACTAGTGGTACATGTCATTTATTAGGAACATCACTTGTTGCTTGGTCATCTAGAAAACAATCTTCTGTTGCACAATCCAATGCTGAAGATGAATATATTGCTGCTGCTAGTTGTTGCTCACAAGTTCTTTGGCTTATTTCTACACTCAAATATTATGAGATTAACTATGATCATGTTTCACTTTATTGTGATAACATAAGTACTATAAATATTGCTAAAAACCTCGTGCAACATTATAGAACAAAGCATATTGATATTCGATATCATTTTCTTAGAGATCATATGGAGAAATGTGATGTTGTGCTTCTTTTTATCGACACTGAGTTACAATTGGTAGACATTTTCACTAAACCTTTAGATTCTTCTCGCTTTGCATTTCTTCCTGGAGTGTTGGGCATTGTTCATCCAATGGGTTTGTTTTGAGGGGGAGTTTGCCTTTTCATTTATATCATAATGTATTTATGTTTATCTTTGTGCATTGTTCACGTTCAAAATGAAAAGAAAAAGAACAAAACATGGAGCTTTGATTTTTACCTTCAGATAATCTTTGTGCTTGCTAGCAATATCTTGTGAAATTAATGGATCGCTAGTATTACTTTCATGTCTTTTAGTCTTTTTATGAGCCTATAACATAGTTTTTGAGGGATATGACGCATGACACATAAATATTCAAGTGAAAGATAAAGAAATATATTGTGCTGATCTAGTGGCTAGTTTGAGTTAAATATGCTTACATATATTCTAGCTGTGTTTATTTCACCATGATAGTGCTTTCAATTTTAGTACTAGCAGTACTATAGCTCGTGCAATGTCAAAAACAATAAAATCTAAAAAAGAAAGTGTGCAAAAGCACAGAAATTTCAAAAAAAGTGTGTAAAAGCACAGAAAATTCCACATTCATGAAAAAATATTTTTGCCTTAATTATCTCATGAGACTGCTTATCATTGCACTTTGATTTGAACTTGGAGATGATCATAGATGACCAGACTATTAAAATAGGGACTGCTTGTGTGTGCAAGAACCTCATAATAGGTCATGTGACCGAAGCTCAAGTGGCACTTTCTGTCTCTAGATCAGTGGTCGCTGTGCTGAGATTGGCACTTGTGAAAATTTCATATAAAAGTTACATATATCAAATCTAAAATTTTCAATGACAATAAATTGCACTTTCAAGAGTACTAAGCTTTGTTTTGGTTTTGTGGATGTGGCTGAATTGTGTGTGAGGTATTTCTCTTGAATTGGTCAAAGTGAAAGCCAGCATTATAAATCATTGAACTCATTCAATTTTAGTGCTGATTTGAACTTAAGAATTATGGTTTAGTTTCATTTTGAGGCTTTTAGACTTGATTGTTAGCTGGTTAATCTATCTATTTTATTTATGTTGTAAACCTTGTCATGGGGATTGCTTTAGGTACACTTCAAAGCTCTCAAATAAAAACAATGGTGTTCTCATGATAATTTCTCTATTTTGCTTCACTTGATGAAATCATTATCAAAGGGGGAGAAATTGGTTTTTGATGAAATCATTGTCTTTTGCCATTCAATTTTTGAGGGTGTTTTATTTATCGTTCTTTAAAAAAACTTTGGGAGAGATAAACTTGTGCTTGTGCTTTCGAAAATAAAAAATTATCTCATGCTTTTTAATGGTGTTGCCAATGTGTTCATCAAGGGGAAGATTGTCAGATCATGTGTATGATCATTGATTAATGATGAATAATTTGGTTTGATGTTGATTTGATGATGAACAACGGTCAAGTTGTCGAGCACTCTTGTCGGGCACTCAACACTTATCAATCGAGAAATTTAGCTCTCGAGAAAATTCAGCACTCGAGGAATTTCAACCCTCGAGAGATTTCAGCATCCGAGAAAACTCAACCCTCAGGATTTTGGATCACTCGGATTTTTGATGTTCGAGTTGGATCATATGCTTTAAATTGTTTAGTCAATAAATACACAATGTTTATGATTGATTGGACTATTTGAGTTAGGTCAGAAATAATTGATTGGACTAATTAAGTCAAGTTAGAAAGAACTTGTGCTCGGG
>KE371041.1:694768-705120 GCA_000418225.1 Zizania latifolia
GACAGCTCCGTCGCAGTCGAGTCATCTCCTCCTCTTCTCCTTCATCCTCATCGTCCAATCTTCATCACCCGGCTGACAAGCACTCATCACCTCATGGTTCATACCATGACTCCTCATTTAATGTCTTGACGTACGTTAAGACCATCGACTCGGTAGCCGATAGGCGTTACTGCTTATATTTCTTGTCTATCTTATCAGTTGCAGGATCAAACTGATTGACACGTCACGAACCACAAATTTAGGACATGCACTAGAGCTAAGCAAATCTCTCAGGTCACGCGTGTGACCAAAAACTTCACCAACACGAACATATCGTGGAATGTGAGCGGTCAAGATGGAATTTACCCCTCCTAGATAACGGGAGAGACGTCTCTAGGCCCCTCGAGGTAGTCAGATTGGAAAGTGCATAGCCATACCACTATGATCAAAGAGTTGATCATGATTGAATCCACTACTTGATCGAGTGAAGTGTCGAGCTATTAACAAGGGTGGCATGAATCTCGCCCTAAGCTTGACTGATATCATGTGGTAAAGTGATTGGTGCGTGAGTATATCAAGGTTCAGAAAGTATGATTTTGACTTTGTATGCTTTTAGGGGTCAATAAGTGCTGCTAGGTATCGCTATTGATCGGCGATTCGGAAAGTGTTTCCGGGTAGCGGCCGTTTGCATATGAACCTATCAGGTCGCACGCTTAAGGGGATTGGATTTTAAAACTTGTAAGAATTGGCTCTTGTGCAAGTGGGAGATTGATGGAATTGTGCCCAAGAGAATTCTAGGGGAACCGGAAGTTCTGGCCTAGGGCTAGAAGTTCTAGTTGTAACCGAAAGTTCCGAGCTGGCCCCAGTTTTGGTTTTCTAGAGGAGCCGGAAGTTCCGGTTGGACCGGAAGTTTCGGGCCTGCCTGGACGAACCGAAAGTTCCGATTAGACCGAAACTTCTGGGTCGAAATAAATTCGATACAGAAGGTTATTTTCTGAAGTTCTGGTTAGAACCAGAAGTTCCGGTCCAGACGAATAGATTAGATTTGTTGGGCTTTAATATAGATTAAAGACCCGTAACAGGGCACTATATAAAGAGAGGAGGGGCTAGCACGAAAAGGCTGTTGCTGTTGCTCCTGGTTGAGAACCCTAGCCGCCACCTCTCTTCTCTCCTCGATTGTAAGGGTTGTTATCGATCTCCCTGGATCTCATGAGTGGTGCTAGCACGTCGACGCAAGGTGATCCTATCCCCGGACGTGTGAATATCGTGGAGGCACTGCTTCAATAGTGGTGCTTATCTTCTTTCCGTGGAGATCGCCGGATCGTAGCATCGCGTCGTCTTCATCGCCGGATCGCCGTTGAACGAATGGAGCCAGGAGGAGAAGCTCGAGGACGCGCTTCACCGACTCTACTTTCGCTGCCCAAGCGTGTCTCGTGGCTTGAAGTAACGATCCATGATCCCATTGCACGCATGGTTCCTGGGCTAACGGGGTAAATTTTGAAATTAAGCGCTAGCGTAGCCTCCCCATAACCCAACACAAACTACAGTTTTACCAGTGTTCATTATGTTCCTCAGTCCTCATCACAACTGCAGCTGCCCGAGCATCAAGACCAGATGTTGGCTCATCCATAAAAATGATTGAAGGGTTTGCAACAAGTTCCACAGCAATAGTTAGCCTCTTGTGTTGTTCAGTTGATAGGCCACTCACTCCAGGAAGCCCAACAAGTGCTCCCCTCAATGATGTGAGCTCTACAAGATCCATGACCTACTCAATAAACATCTATAACCAAAATCCAGCAGTTAAGATCTCTAGCCAGTTAATAAAAAAAAATATACAATAAGGGTCCTATATTACATCCTATCTATAACCAAAATTCAGCAGAAGCATTTAGTGTATACAGTGTAAAATAAAGACACATTGTTAAATTTAAGGAGAATAGATTAAGAACAACAAAGATGAAGCATTACTCTAAAACAATCTCATCCCAAAGAGACCTTTTTTACCACCCAGCATTGCAGATTATCTCGTTACCAACGCACATGAAGCATGACTAACATTTCCCTGAAAAATGCAAACCATAATACACTATTTCAATGGAATCACCAAACCAGACAGACTTCAAGGCAGACCTAACGTGAAGCATGGGGATTCAGCTAAAGCCCTAATCTTTTCTTGAAAACACAAGCTGCCATTAGTACTATACCACGCACGCATCAAGGAAATCGAGAAGAAATGGATTAATCGGAGGGAGATCAGCCAATCCAAGTCCGGTTGGCTCATGGGGATGAAGAGGAGACAACCATACGACTCGCCAGAGAAGAATGAATACCTCTGATTCGGTTTGGTTCGAACTGAGATGGACGCAGGTCAGAGGAGGCCGGCCGCATCGCCCCCGAAAACCTCGTCACCGCTCAGCATCGCCTGCAGCAGATCCACCGCGGCGGCCCTCGTGGTGACCTCGGCCACCTCAGTCGCCGGACGAGGTTCCCGTGTTGGGCCTATGGTGGTTGGGCACCTGCGGCCGCAGGTCGTGGCCGGATCTGACCGTCTCCAGCGCGCGGCTCTCATGTCGAGCGTGTGGGGGGCTCATGGAGCACCGCACAAAGAAGACATCTAGGGTTAGGCATGGGGGATTAGGGGATGGGGATGGACACGGCGGTCGGCAGTGAAGGCAGGGCGGGTTTGGTCCGGGAGGCAAGGCACTGGGCGGGAGTGACGGCGCAAGGGGCGGCCGCCGGCGTCGGTGCCAGTGGCGAGGCCGGTGAGGGGGAGGAGGCGGAGAGGGCTAGATCAAACATAGGGAATGGGGCGGCCGAATGGCAGGGGTGGCGTGCGGGTAGACGGGTGGCATTTTTGCACAAACGCACCTGCGCTTCCTGATTTTAGAGCGCCATCCAATTTTCCGAATTTCTTCTCTTTGTGCGAATTTACCTAGGAATCTGAGTGCCTAGGCGTAAGATTATCGAACGTGGAAAAATCAGAGGAGGACCTTATATTAATTACCGAAAAGGTGAGGACTTTTTCACAAAAAGTACCGGCCACAGCATGGGCGATGTGGCGACATGCAGAGGCAGCCACGCCGCCCAAAATGCCCTGACGCTTAACAAATTACCAAAGAACAGAAGGGTTTTTTCACAAAATGCTGACGTGGCTCACTGCGGTGAGAGCAAATGGGGGGAGGTTTAAAGAATAGAGATGTCAGCTATGATTGATAATACGCAGAGCAAAAGTTATAAGAAGCCATACGTGGGACTATGGAAGAAGCAATATCTTATATGAGACATAGCTTTTAGATAGATGCATAGTCAATTATAAAAAGATTATAAGTTCACATTAGGTTTACGTGAACTTATAATCTTTTTATGTGCCATTTCTTTTGTCTCAAAAAGATTATACTTATAACTCTCCAACTTTGTCTTAAAAAAACTTTACTTCTGTCTATTTGTCTATTCTTGTTTTATAAATTAAGAAGTTTTAGTCTTTTATATCTCACCTATCACTTTATAATATAATTTCTGTATTAATAAGGGGTGTTGTTGTCTTTTACTTTTACCATTAATTTATTAACTTTATCTCAAAAATAAAGTATTTAAGAGATGGAGGAAGTACAACAGTATGGGAAGTCTAAAATCAATTTTCAGCATCACCAAAAAATATTACTGCCTAGATCCACCGGTAATATTAGGTCTATTTGTTTTAATCATAAAAAACTATATATATATATATATATATATATATATTTGAATTGCAGAACTTGATTTTAAAGATTATATTATTGTTTTTTGAAAGTTTTGATTTGCGAATAGAAATATAAAAATCTCACTATAAAATTATGTTTTAAATAAGTCAGGCTTTTCTTTAAAAAAGAGAGAAAAAGCACTCGGGTTACTTTGGGATAAAGGAAATTCAAAGGATTTATAATCGATTTATATCTTTAGGAAAATTTTCCATGACACCCTTTGCAACAAAAGATTTGGTTTGTAAAAATCATTTAGATTAGATTGCTAAAGACTCATTCCAAAGGAAAATGAGCATAAGATCATACCTCTTTTTCTTTTCCTTTGAGAAGCCCAATACATATACTCTCTTTCACCTTCTACTCACTTTCTTTTGCACATGTGATTTTCTTCAAAATTCCTATGTTTTAATTCCTATATGCCATCCAAAGACAATATCTCTAGTATTCCTACGTGTATTCTATAATTTGAGACAATTAATTACTTCATTTTTTTTCTATTCCTGTATTTTCATAATCATGCATTCCAAAGAAGCACTAAAGACTTATTTGGAATGCAAGATTAAAAAACAGAAAAACATATAAATATGATGTCATGCATTATTGAATCACTAGTAGTGAGCACGTGCTAACGCAACAGTAAAAATTAAAAAAACAACAAATGTTTTGAACTTGAAGCGAATAACGGAATAAATTAAGATTCACGTCAAAAGAGATCAACGATGAATTAAAGAGTCTGTCATGTGCAACAGGTATTCCTGATACAGCATGCAAAATATTTTGAAGCAAAAAGAGTCATCCATGTTTTGGCTTGTATTTTCAGTATTTATTTTTATTGCTAGGGAGCAAAGCAAGTCGGCTTGCTGCAATAAAGTAGCAATTTTTGGATCATGCTTGTTCAAAAAAATTACCCTCATGCTTAACACCTAAAATTATTCACATGGCTGTGGTTCAATCACTGATAGAAGACACACACACAAAACTCAAATGCTCATTATACTGGAGATAAGCTCACAATTCTGTTTGCCACCTAATAATTGCTTTGTTGCGGTTTTAGCGCCAAGATTTTGGTCATAAACCATATTCACGTTATCTTGATTGATTGTACAAACAATTGCAAGAGGCTGTTGAAAATCTTGTTCTGCGCGCTTCTCTTGTCCAAGTAACCTCATATTTGGTGCCATGTTTTTCTTGAAATCAGAATTGCAAGGCCTATTCCAGAAAAAAAAAACATGTAAGTAAACATATGACATGTTTAAATCTATATACTTTATTCTATATAGATATACTTACTTTATCATTCATTTACATGTCATTATAGAAAATACATTCCATATCATTTCTGTATAACCATGTGCTGTTGATATCCATCAAAACCTTTTTTTTCGGTAAGGATTTCAAATATTCAATAATCTTACCATCTTCTTTGGTGTACATATAATCTACAACAAATATTTTTTCAATAAATAAATGATATCGGAGCAAAACAAAAGTAGAGACAACAAAATAAGAAGCCGAAATACTTACCTTGGGGCACAACTTGAGCTGTATTCGACTTCTTTGGTTTGTTATGTTGGATATCCTAATCATAGCGTGCATGCCATTTTGTTCGTTCTGTTCCATCATCTGTACATCACAAAATACACCTTTGGATAGTGTTCTTTAAAATATATTTAAAAATAATATTGATATATTAAATAATGTGTGCATATTAAATTACGTCAAAAATTCCGTCTGACATCCATCGATGCGAAGTCATTGATGATGGTGTTAATATCAATATCATCCAATAATTACTTATCAATCTCATCACTAATCAGTGCTTAAATAGTTAAATAGTTAAATACTTAATTAATATAAACAGCAGTGCGCACCTTGAAGAATAGTAGCAGAAATGCAAAATCTTCGAATTGGAATTTGGAGTCTTGGAGATCGGCAGACCGCAGACCATAGGCACATAAGCAGATGCAGAACGGGCCAACATGCGAACAACAATTAGCAGATCGTCCATGCGCGTTGCGTCCGTGCCCACCTACAGCAGATCGTCTGTGCGTGTTGCATCTGTGCCCACCTACGACCAGGCTATGCTGTTGCGCAGGCCTCAGGCCACTTGCGGCGCGAGTACGCATCGACTCGGCGGCAGGTCGGCGTGCAGCAGATGCAATCGCAGAAGTCAAGCCGACGCAACTTGTCTTTCCGTTCTCGTGACGTTTGCGTGATTACCGATGGCACGTGATTATATATATAATTGTTAGGTTATGGAGAGGCTACGCTAGCGCTTAATTTCAAAAATTTATTCCGTTAGCCTAGGAACCATGCGTGTAATAGGATCATGAATCGTTACCTCAAGCCACGAGACGCGCTCGGGCAGCGAAAGTAGAGTGGATGAAGCGCGTCCTCAAGTTTCTCCTCTTCCCGGCTCCGTCCGTTCGTCGACGATCCGGTGATGAAGACGACGTGATCTTACGATCCAGCGAACTCCATGTAAGGAAGACGAGCACCACTATTGGAGTAGTGCCTCCACGGTATCTACACGTCCGAGGACAGGATCATCTCGTGCCGGCGTGCTAGCACCACTCGTGAGATCCGAGGAGATCGAGCACAACACTTGCAATCGAGGAGAGAAGAGAGGTGGCGACTAGGGTTCTCCACCAGGAGCTACAGCAGCAGCGGCAACAACCACTTTTCGAGCTAGCCCCTCCTCTCTTTATATAGTGCCCTGTCACGGGCCTTTAATCTGTATTAAAGCCCAACAGATCTAATCTGTTTGCCTGGACCAGAACTTCTGGTTCTAACCGGAACTTCCAAAAATAACCTTCTATATCGAATTTATTTCGACTTGGAACTTCCGGTCTAACCGGAACTTCCGGTTCGTCCAGGCAAGCCCAGAACTTTCGGTTCAGCCGGAACTTCCGGCTCCTCCAGAAACCGAAACTAGGGCTAGCCTAGAACTTTCGGTCTGACCGAAACTTTTAGATGCTCCAAAACCCAAAACTTCCGACCCTAGGCCAGAACTTCCGGTTCCCCTAGAATTTTCTTGGGCACAATTGCATCAATCTCCCACTTGCACGAGAGCCAATTCTTGCAAGCTTTAAAATCCAATCCCCTTAAGCATGCAACCTGATAGGTTCATATGCAAACGACCGCTACCCGGAAACCCTTTCCGAATCGCCGATCAATAGCGGTACCTAGTAGCACATATTGACCTCCTAAAGCATACAAAGTCAAAATCACACTTTCTGAACCTTGATATACTCACGCACCAATCCCTTTACCACACAACATCAGTCAAGCTCAAGACGAGATTCGTGCCACCCTTGTTGATTGCTCGACACTTCACTCGATCAAGTAGTGGATTCAATCATGATCAACTCTTTGATCATAGTGGCATGGCCATGCACTTTCCAATCAAACTACCTCAAGGGGCCCAGAGACGTCTCTCCCGTTATTTAGGAGGAGTAAATTTCATCTTGACCACTCACATCCCACGACATGTTTCGTGACACACCCAAAAGCAACCTTTATAACTAACCTGTTACGGAATAGCGTTTGGAAGCCACTAAGTGTGCTACTACACATTCTGGAATCAATGACAATCTCATAGTCATAAAATGCGGCAATTGCTAGTATGATCCGGATAAACTTTAGCATAACGACGGGCGAAAACGTTTCATCATAATCAACACCTTAAATCTGCCTAAAACCTTTCGCCACCAATCGTGCTTTATAGATGTGAACATTTCCATCAACGTTATCTTTTGCTTAAAAATCCATTTACACTCGATAGTTTTTACACCATCAGGTGGATCGACCAAATTTCAAACTTGATTTTCTCGCATGGATTCTAACTCAGATCTTATGGCTCTAAGCCATTTCTCAGAGTCTGGTCTCATCACCGCTTCCGAATAGGTCTTAGGTTCATCATTGTCCAACAATAATACGTCGCGCTGCCTAGTGGTTAAAAACGCAAACTGCTCGAGCGCACGACTCAACCTCTCCGACCGATGTGGGGCTGGTGTCTCGACAACAGGCTCTGCAACATCTTGCATGTCGAGTTGTGGTTCAGTAGGAGCTGAAACAGTTTTTAGTGGTTCTCGAACCTCTTCGAGTCACACCGTGCTCCCACTGACCCCTTTCGAGAGAAACTCTTTCTCTAGAAATACACCATTCCGGGTGACAAACACTTTGCCCTCTTCCCGGTTATAGAAGTAATATCATTTGGTTTCCCTAGGATATCCCACAAAGAAGCATTTATCAGATTTGGGAGTGAGCTTATCAGACGTCAAACGCTTTACATAGGCCTCACAACCTCAGATCTTTAGAAAAGACAATCCGGGACTCTTCCCAGTCCATATCTCATATGGTGTCCTCTCTACATATTTAGATGGAACTCTGTTTAATGTGAAAGCAGCAGTTTATAAAGCGAATCCCCAGAAAGACAATGGAAGATCAGTTTGACTCATTATCGACCGGACCATGACTAGGATTTTTCTTAAGGCTTTCCTCGGCTGTCTTGAGCATCCCATGCAATTCAGCCAAG
This sequence comes from Zizania latifolia, assembly GCA_000418225.1. NCBI lineage: Eukaryota > Viridiplantae > Streptophyta > Magnoliopsida > Poales > Poaceae > Zizania > Zizania latifolia. Next base: position 703,025 of record KE371041.1, read on the forward strand.
GTTTTCTTCATGACATTCATATGATAATTCATGATGAACGGCTCGAAGCTCGCAGGGAGCGACTGAAGAATCACATCAGTGGCTAAATCTTTATCAAGTTTAGAGCCAAGCTTCTTCAGGTTCTCAACGTAACCAATCATCTTGATCACATGAGGACTCATTGGACCACCTTCTGCCAACCTACACGCAAACAAGGACTTTGAGACATTATACCTCTCAGTCCGTGCTTGGTTCTCAAACATGCCCTTCAGCCCCACGATCATACCGTAGGCATCCCTATCCTCATATTGCTTCTCAAGCTCAGAAGACATGCAGGCAAGCATGAGACAGCTGACATCAACTGAATCACTGGCGTGCTTCTAATAAGCCCGTCTTTCACCAATTGGTGTATTATCTGTTGGTTCATCAGGGTGGGGTTCCTCTAGAATATAATTATTTTTCTCCTGCTTGAGAACAATTTTCAAGTTTCTGTACCAGTCAATAAAGTTTATTCCAGACAATTTCTCCCTCTCAAGGATAGATCACAGATTAAAAACAGAAGTGTTCTTTGTAGTAGGTGCCATGATCTATAACAACAATGCAAGGCTCAGCACTATGCTATGTTAATCTTCTATCAAATAAAAGATGTACCACAATATGTAAAATGATCACTTTCCCTCTAACGATACATTGTGGGACAAGATCCATATTCATCTAACTCCTAGTGAGCTTTGGCATCACTGCTAGAAGATTAGTGACATAGGTAAGCAACATTTTGCTAATCACATCTCTATGTGACTCTTGTTCGTTGGGGTAGCATCCAATGCCCGACTCCCAACTCCATGCCCTAAAGCCCAAAACCGTTTTGATAGCTTTGTTAAGCAAACCAATACTATGCATGTGGTTATCTGACATCCACCATAACTGGTCAAGATAAAAGACAGCACCCTGCTTTGGCAGACCCACCATCGATGATCGAGAACCTTAGTAGGTGCAGCTATTGAAAAGTGCATCAATACTTAATTTTCTGAGGGAAACTATTCTAACATAGTAACGATGCCTACCGCACATGGAACATGAAAGAATAGTATGATAGGAACATAAGTAAACATCACAGGTAATCATATTAATTGTGATATAGTATGGCCCTCTCGCATGGTGATCTCCATCTCCATGGTTCCTGTCCGTCGGGTCATCACGCTTCAGGCCTCCATGAACTTGTATCAGCCTATTACATCTAATAGCACTATACTAATTACATGAGCAGAAGCATCACATGTCGACGCGCATGTCGTACAATATTTGAACAGCCTTGGGCTGTAATCAACCATGACACGCAGGCCATGTTATTACAAGCAAGTATCATATACTTTGCAAGGCCATACCAGTCACAATATTTCCTACAAAAACGAGTTAGGCGGAATCTAGACGTGATTGAACCAAGCCCAGAACTTTCAGCTCAGAGGCCCGGAACTTCCGGTTGAAGGACCCAGAACTTCCGACTCAGGGCCGGAACTTCCAAAATCAACCTTCTGACTCGAATTTATTTTGGCCCAGAAGTTCTGAGTCACACCCGGAACTTCTGAAAATAACCTTCTGTGTGGAATTTATTTCTGTTCGGAACTTCCGGTCCAACCAGAACTTCTGGACCCAAAACTTTCAGTCCAACCGGAACTTCCGAAAATGACATTCTGTATCAAAAATTATTTCAACTCGGAACTTCTGGTCCAACCGGAACTTCCGAAAATCCGACGACAAAAACAATAGATCCAATCTATTTCCATCACATATCACCATATGTGACCGATCTAGATCGAACACTACGCACGTAGGCTCTGATACCACTGTTGGATTATGAGGAGGCTATGCTAGCACTTAATTTCAAAAATTTACCCCGTTAGCCCAGGAACCATGCGTGTAATGGGATCATGGATCGTTACCTCATGCCACGAGACGCGCTCGGGCAGTGGAAGTACAGTCGATGAAGCGCGTCCTCGAGTTTCTCCTCTTCCCGGCTCCGTCCGTTCATCGGCGATCCAGTGATGAAGACGACGTGATCCTCCGATCCGGCGAACTCCACGTAAGGAAGACGAGCACCACTATTGGAGTAGTGCCTC
>KE371041.1:705375-728170 GCA_000418225.1 Zizania latifolia
CGAAACTTCTGGTTCTAACTGAAACTTCCGAAAATAACCTTCTGTATCTAATTTATTTCGACCCGAAACTTTCAGTCTAACCGAAACTTCCGGTTTATCCAGGCAAGCCCAGAACTTCTGGTCTAACCGAAACTTCTGGCTCCTCTAGAAACCAAAACTGGGGCTAGCTTGAAACTTCCGGTCAGACCGGAACTTCCGGATGCTCTAGAACCCGAAACTTCCGGCCCTAGGCCAGAACTTTCGGTTCCCCTGGAATTCTCTTGGATACAATTCCATCAATAATATATAGAGAGAGGATCGTAACAGAATCAATTTCTTTGGCTACAACGGGATTACGCAAAGGTGCGTCCAATATTGAGACGTATACGTGGCCCACCCTTGCGTGGGATTGGGAGGTTTCGGGCCAAGCACTCTGAGCTACAATCTACATGGGCCGCAACGGCGACCCGCGCACGCAGCAGATGGTGGAGCACGCACTCCGCCACCTTGACAGGATCCTGAACTTCTCCGCTGCCTTTCAATCCAAACGCTCCTAGTCCCCCTTTCTCTCTCTCATAATCATGATACAGCTGAGAGTTGAAACTCTCACTAAGTGTTGGTACTCCCCTAACCTGAAGAAGAAGCCCCCTCACGAGAGAGGAGAGGAGTCGAGAGAGCGCCGCAGCATCCTACCCCCACCTACTCCCCACCTCTCCGCCGTTGCCGCCACAGCCACCGCCGTTTTGGTGATCCCACGATGTCGTCGTAGGCTATGCATTTGTATTTGAGAAAAAGTTTAATGGATAGTCCAAACAAAAAGTTTAATGAAGGATCATAAAGGATACGTGTTGTTTTCCACATATCAGTACTGCTATGCATTTGTATTTGAGAAAAGTACGGAATAATTTACAGAGATTAACCCAAAAGAAGGCTATGCATTTGTATTTGAGAAAAAGCACGGAACAATTTACAGAGATTAACCTAGCTCATTGTTCCTGGTAGAACAATAACTTAAACCCATTGTACACCATACCTCCCCAATGTTTACAGAATTTTGCAAGAACGCCACATGGAGCACAGCAAGGCCACTGTTGCCCTTCATTCCATGGTGACTACGTTAGCTAAAGAAAATATGGCAATGAGCATTTGCTGCCGTCACGCTTTCACCTTTTGATAGAAACACCACTCCAGGCATTCTCTTCCAGATGTTAACTTTAAATTTTGTAATCCCTGTGATCCTAGGGTTGATGCATGTTTGAGACCTACATCTGTGGCCCGCCCACTGCAGCTGTGTGCTGATTATCTACACGTGGGGTACTAACGTCTTCAGATAGGAAGACATTGGTATCCAGGTTCTCATCCCACTACATGTCTGCTATTTCTAGGTTAAGTACTTCAAGTTGCAACTATGGGTACTTAAAAATGCCTTTAAACAAGTTAAATGGATAGTCCAAACAAAAAGGTTAATGAAGGATTATAAAGATGCATGCTGTTTTCCACATATCAGTAATGCTGACGTCCCCTTCTGTTAGGAGCCAGTAATCAGCATCGGTCTGCAAAATTGTTTAGCACATGACCATAAGTATAATGTAAACATTTTAACGAAAGAAGTTTGACCAATGAACAAAACTTAAGACAATGTGTCTCTGAACATAATTAGTAGGTTCTACACATGAAGGATTTGCAAGTAAGAGCTTGAAGAGTCAAAAAACTCGAAAAGTAAAGCAAATGTTCAGAGAAGCATGCATAATGCCCTAATGCATGGTTTCAATCTTACAGCTATAAATTATGCTATCATGCATGGAGAACATTCAAAATAAAACAGTAGCAAAGCTGACTTACATTAATATCTGAAGGAATAATCCTTGTCATTCCTCCTAAGTCATGTGAACCACTAATATCATGGGGAGCTGTCTGTCTGTGTTGACCATTATGATCCGCAGGGACTGAGTTGCTACATTGCCTAGCTCCATAATTTGTTGTATTGAAGGCTTCAGTAGATCGATGTTTTCACACATTTGCATGCCCTGGTGGTGTTGCACCACCACTCAAATTTCTCCTCAAATTGACTGCAATGTTGATAAGGTTCTGATCAGATGAAATTTAGTTCAAATATTTAACTTCAAGAGAGGAATGCAGCATTACCTAACTAAGTAAACATCTATTGGGCCCATTGTACTTCTTAATATAATCCTATATCTCCTCTGAAGATAATCACCAGCCTGTATAGGGAGAAGATATAAACAAGAAGTCATGAACCAGTTCATAATACTATTTATTTGTGTGTGCCAAGCCCCATTATTTTTACTGCTCCCAACCTCATCAGGATCTGGGACTTCAAGTGTGGTGTCATGAGGAGCTTTTATTGCTATTAGTGTTTCATTCTGCAGAACCAGAAATATATGTTAACTACAATACATGTATTAAACAAATAATAATCTACAACAAGAACAACATTGTTACACCATATAGGTAGAATAGAAAACCTGAAAGCAGGGTAATCCTTTTATATCATCTTCTGTCACATAGAGCCACCTATGTGAAAATAAAAATCAGATGCTGTACATTAGTAAACAGTGATGCCCTCACACTACTAATAAAGAGTAAATAAAATTACTTTTGATTATTTTCGTCTTCAGTTAAACCCCTCTGTTTTTCACGCATATCACTGCAAAGTACATGGGTTATCAGATTAGAAGATTGTTGGTCCATGGGAGAGTCTGCAGTTTACAACAGCTACCAACCTTATGTGCTCATCTAAGGTTTGCTTCTTCACACTAAGATTTTCAACTTCTATCCGCAGAAAAGGGTTACATGGATTTGTGATTATAAATAGACCACATCATTCTTCTCATAATAAAGGTATTCAGGTGCACTTAAGATAGTATGCCAGTTTAAACTGTACAGGAACAAATACCTGCAAAGCTAAGAGGCCGTTATCCAATCCCACTCCTGAATCATCCAAGCCCCTGTAATGTTGCGTGAGATTAATAGGATCAAAATACAAGGGTTAAAGAAATAAGATTGGTGTGGCAATAAGGAAGACAAAGGTTAGGGGCAAAAAAGTGCTTACTTCCATCGGATTCTGTTCTTGAGCATCTTTTCAATCAATCCTATTCCTTCAAGCACATTGGTAATATCATATATGCGCCGCTTTTGAACCTGAACGATATGAAAATATGTGAATTATGTAATAAGTTAAAGAAAAGAGATGTCAGATGAAACGATAGTTTGTAACAGGCTTTGACTTGGAAGTCTAAACAGCTTTCCCAGAGATTGGAGTGAGGAGTGGACTGCTGGTAAATCCAGGGGTGGTAATCATACATTCGCTAGAGTCAGCAGCATCATTTTCTTCACTTGACGAAGATCACGAAACTGCAAGATCAGTACACTAATTAGCCCATTATTTTTAGTTTTCTATGTGATAACTGTTGATTATTCACATTTATCTTTTCATGCATGCACAATTACAGACAAGAGTTTAAGCCTCCTGAGATTCATAAATATCATTGCAAATTTAAAAATGTACAGTGTCTGCTGAAGAAACACACGAAGAGATTGGTTGAGCTAAATGTGAAATGAGATACCTAGGGCCCCAAAAATGCAACTCTGGCAGGCCATATATATCCTTCTAATTGCTGGAGAACATGCGAAAATCCAAATAATTACTGCTGGACAGAAATTAAAAATGAGCACACCAAGAAATCCAAACAAATGTTCATTATTTTGCCATTGTATGAACTCCAGTCCAAGCAAAGCTTCCATCAACTCAACTTGCATATATGTCAGAAAGAACAAATCCAATCAGGGGTGTCACTGCTGTTGATAAGAACACAAACTTCATAATGCCATTGTGATATCAAAAGGACCACGCACCATAAGCAAACATCTCTACCCTTCAAATTGCACACTAACCTTCTGCATCATCTACAGTAGCACATAAAACACATACCACAACCAAGATCAACTTTTAAAATTGGAAGGCAGACCTGTTGCAGCAGACCTGAAATTGGAAGGCATTATCCAGATATCAAACAAAGTATTGGAGTAAACATGAAGGAGATTTATCTGTACGGCATGATGCCAACAAAAGTGTAACAGGATAACAGGAAAGTCTTTAATTTTCTGGTCACAAAAAATGCCAGGTTCTAGTGCTGCTGTTAACTTAATCATCTATTTGGCAATAGGTATTGTACAAGAAATACTTTTCATCAAGGTGAAAATCCTGCTCATCTGTATGACTTGATCATCTGTATTCTACTTATTAGTCGTCTTTTCTTGTAATGATAATTTGTTCTAAACAAATTCTAATGATACTTATTTCTACTCATCAACACAGGCTGCTGCGCTTGCAAATCAAAAGCTTCTTGGGATTCCTTCAGTAAGCTGCCTTCAGCTAAAACTATTTCTGGAACTTTTTTAAAATTGATCTCTGAAAATGCATTTCGGTTCTCCTTAGTATTTGATATTCACCTGCAATCTTTATATGTTCTGATCTACGGACATTAGTTCCTTACACTTTCTATGCACAGCAATATTGCAATACCTGCAATTATATTATAACACATTGAAGTGCGTAAGTACCGCTAAAACACCTTAACAATCTAAGAAGGTAAAACTAAGAAGAATACCTAAATTCATCAAGAAGAAATTCCACACGGAGAGCACAACAAGAGTCAATCCCATAATTTCACGGGAAGCAAAGATTTAATCTTGGGGGGAAATGAGCATCAGGAAGGAAATGAGCTCACCTGGAATCTCAACGCCGGAGTTGCCAGCAGGGGAGAGGGCAGGAGGGTTGCTTCGGCCGTAGGGAAGCAGACGGGCAGTGGGTGGCGGAGGGGAGCGGACGGTGTCGGACGGAAGCGACCGACAGCTGGCAGGAGGGCGGCTTCGACCGGAAGGAAGCAGATGGGCGGCGGCGGACGGAGGGGAGCGGACGACATCGGGCGGAGGCGATCAGGAGAGCGCGACCAATGACGTCGGGGGTGGCGGCTGCGGGCGGAGGCAACAAGAGAAGGCTGAGATCTTGAGATCAGGCGAGCGGAGGCAAGACCTAGAGGCGGCGGAAGAAAATTCTAGCTGATTAGGTTTGAGCGGGCCGAATTACCACCAGCAAAATAAGGGATTGAGATTTATCGTATGACGATGTGTCCATTCCATAACTCGTTAATTATATAGTAGGGTAGATATGAGGTTTTAAAATCTAGAAATATAAAAGTGTTTCATTTGGATAATTAGTAGGAAATAAATCACAGAATTTTTAAAGGAATTTAGTTCGTAAAAGAGAGAAACAAGAGAAGGAGAGTGTGTGCTGGACTTCTCAAATTAAAATAAAAAATATAAGGTATTGACTTATATTTTATTAAGTTAATTCATGAAAATTGAAATCCTGTTACTTTGTTCTAAATGGACTAGTAGAAAAAATTGAAAGGGTTTTAATCATACAAAAATTGTTACATGAGAATGCTCTGACGATAGAACCAGCATATCATCACACGATGTCACGATTCTTTCAAGTCTTATCACTCCACTCCACTCTACTTAATATGGATGAAAATAGATTGGATATGGGCATATATCAGTGATATCATATTATTTTTTATATTTTTTTGGATTTAGATTCAGATACTTTGAATACGAATATAAAAACGAATAATATCGGATATGAATACGGATCGAATACAAATCCGGCTACAGATATTTATTGGAACAAGAAAACGTCACAACTAATCTACAAATACACCAAAATTCTCTTTTCTATACTTTACAAGTATGATATACATGTTAAAAATACAAATATTTTTTTATTACTTACAGTTTTGTATATATACATAAAGCAAATCTCGTGTTTAAAATATGAAAATCAATTTTCTATCGTGAAATTCAAAAATTTTCTGAATCGATGCGGTGGTGGAAGCGCTCCGTGTCCCCGTCCCCGTGCCCGTCCTCCGCATCCACCCCTGCGTCCCCCGCGCGCGCATCCACCTCACGCGTTGGTGCCTCCAGCCGCCGCTGCGATGGTGTCCTCTTCGGTGGTGGCGGGGGGAGTGATCCGCAGCCGCGACTTACAAGGCAGAGGCGGCTGCGGCACGTCGACGACATCGAGGTTGGGGTCTCCGCGCTCGGGCTGGACGCCTCCCCCTCGCCCGCCGCTCCATCGTCGTGCACCTCCAGGAGGGATTCCGTGGGGTTCGGGCTCCTGACCGCGAGCTCGACGCCGATCTCGAGGACTCCGAGTAACATGGAGGTGGCGCCATCGAGGTCATCGTCGTCGCCTATACTGCTGCCGCACAAACTGCCCCGTCCCGACGAGGGGGAATCGCCCCGCCGCGGGTCTGGGAGGCCCCTGCCGTCTCCGAAGCTAGTCGAAGGGGACTGCAACGGGTCGACCTTGGAGTCCCAGTTTCTCGGGGTTTCGGAGATCGGGAGTGATAGGGCGTCGCAATTCCCCAGGTGATGATTTTTTGAAGTATTATTCACTTCAGAAACTTCATTTGCCTTGCTGACCAAGTTCGTCCGAACTGTGCCAAGTTAATTTTCTTTGCTGTTAAATCGTCAAGAGGATATTGTGTTATCTGTGATGTCTGCTCGCATTGATATAGAAAATCTGAGCCAGATTGGGATTGCTACTTTCCCATCAGTCGGGACATCTAAGGCACAACTCTGTTCGCTCATGCTGCAGCAGCAGTGGTTATTGTACACTTAAGACAGCAAAATATTTTTCTGTGGATAAGAACAATTTGAACAAATTGTGAAATGCCCTTGGGCTCTGAGACCAAGGAGGATATCCTTTGCCATAGGTTATAAGGTTTTTGACTTTTGACAGAATAGAATTACAAGGGCTTAGGACTTTTGCACATATACTACATGTGGTACAGCTGGATCACACTTCACTAAGCTAATTTTTGCTTTCTATGAAGTATGAACATATTAGCTAGTAGGATTTTGACAATAGCAAAGTCACTGTACTTTTGGACAATAGCTTTTTTGGGGATCAACATGATTCGGGGATGATGCTTTAATTATCAATTTGGACATGGTGGTGATGATTGTTTAGCCTCCCCACCAATTTGTTAGCTACTGACATGTTAAAAAAGTTTTGCTAGTATTGTGATTTTACTGGATGAATGATTGGTGTTGTTTCAGCACTGAAGTGTAATTTGATTTGGTTGAACTAGATTTCCTTGAAGTTGCTAAGCTAAAGTAGAAGAAAAGATACAACAAGTCTATGAATTGTTAAAAAAACACTGTTCACATGTCTCAGGTCAATAGCACTGTTACATCGATACCACAGTAATGAAATAAATTCCAATATTGCATTTCTATGCTTTTGGGTATGACCCTTTACTGCTTTTCGTACTATTTGTTAACTCCATTGCACACTGATTATATTTATTCCATGTTCCAAGAATGTTTCATGTTCCCTGGGAGTGCAGTGCAGTTCTTCATTACTAGTGATTCTGATGTTTTCATGTCTGAATATAGAGTGATGGACAAAACTGTGCAAAATATCCCGGAGCACAGTGACTTGCGATCAAATGGCACAAACAGTATTACCAGTGGGCAACGGAGAAAGGCATTCAAAGAGAAATTTCAGGATAAGAGCTCAGCTGAAACATTGAATTTCAGATTGAACATACCTGCTAAAAGTGCTCCAAGCAGTGGATTTTCAAGCCCTGTACAGAGCCCTCGAAGACTTAGTAATGTAGACTTCTCGTCTACAGCAATCTCCATCCAAGGTACCAATTTATGGTCAGCACAGTCAGTCTGGTCTCCTGATCTATTTGGATCTTCACCTCCTTGTGCCTCACCTGAAAATTTTATGGTTGATCAGGAGCGATCTCCTCGCTCCAGTCCATTGAGAAGCCCTGTTCTAAGATCAAATAACCCAAGTGCACCTCCTTCACCAATACATCCAAAGTTGTTCCCTGAGAACCATGTTTCTCGCCCCAAGGGCAATGGGATTGTAAATTTCCATCCATTACCCCTCCCCCCTGCCTCTGTAAGCCCAAAGCAAACGAATTTTAGTCACCAGACAGTTCCAAAAGTTGATATTCCTTCAATGGCTGGTCAGTGGCAAAAAGGAAAGCTCATTGGAAGTGGCACATTTGGATGCGTATATGAGGCCACCAATAGGTATGACATGCATTTTATATAGTGTTGTGTTTACTGGCTCATCTTAAATTCTAAACTCTTGCATCTAACATACAGACACACCGGAGCTCTGTGTGCCATGAAAGAGGTTAACATAATTCCTGATGATGCTAAATCAGCTGAATCTCTGAAGCAATTGGAACAGGTTTGGCCTTACTTATGTTAATAGTATCACTTTGTAAGGCATAGGTGCTGTTTATTCTGCAGTGATGGGTATTGTCAAAACTCTTCATCTGCGTACCTGTTTCCCACAATAAAATTGTTTTTCTCACTTTGAGGATTAAATAATGATATTATTCCCAAGTACATATTAGTTTCTGGGAGTGCATAACATTTTTCTGGGATCTGATTGGATAATGTTATTACAATTCTCTTGAGTACTTTGCTCTTCTATCTAAAGAGTAAAGATTATGTAACTATTGCCTTTCTCATTTTGACTGGATCTCTCCTTTGTTTCAGGAAATTAAATTTCTTAGTCAATTTAAGCATGAAAACATAATGCAGTGAAACTGTAAGTTTTCATGTGCCAAATTGTGGTTTTATACTGTGCTGGTTATTAATGCTATCTAATAATCATCTGTATACCTTGCAGATTGGAGATCGATTCTACATATATCTGGAATATGTTCACCCTGGTTCAATTAATAAGTATGTTAATCAACACTGTGGAGCAATGACAGAATCAGTAATCTGCAACTTCACCCGCCATATTCTTAAAGGCCTTGATTTCTTGCATAGCCAGAAAATTATGCATAGGTAACCTTTTTGTCCTTTTTCTCATTTCATTTTTAATTAATATTAGCTTAACTCTCACCGTTCTATAAATTTTTGAATCTAACCTGTTGTTCACCTTTTTTAGATGGTCTTATTTTTGTTTCATGTAGAGACTTCTTCATCCTACTTTGTGCCCTTTTGGTTTAATGTTTGTTTAAGTTGTGTTTTCTTAAGCTTGTTAGGGCTTGTTAGGGCTGATTCAGGTCACACCTGTTTATCCACAAGTAGAATAGATCATGGTTGATGACAGTCCATTGTGTGGTTATCTGCGCTTTTCATCATTTCTTCCTGTGGTATCCATTCACTGTCATTTTTTAGACCCTACACTGTTAAAGTTCTTTTTTATCAAGTTCCTTTTGTTATTTTGTTCCAATTTTGGGCTGCATGATGCTGAAAAATTACACATGTAAATGAAATTATTATACTCTTGCAGGGATATCAAAGGAGCAAACTTGCTTGTTGATGGGAATGGTGTAGTCATATTGGCAGACTTTGGAATGGCTAAACATGTAAGTTTCTCCTGGCGTCTTAATGGATTTTCTGTTGGCACTATTACATACAATTATCCAGTAGTCGGTAATCCAATTTAATTTGTTTGAATTATGCTCAGCATTTATGCCTTTGAGACAATAATTTATAATAGTACATCCTTCCATTTGCGTGCACTTCGAAAATGATTAAGCGCTAAAGCAAGCACTTAGTAAAAAAAGATTTTTTTTGTTCAGCTGCTTTAGTTCATAGAGATCTAGTTTGGCGTGAGTGCGTGACACTAATATCATTTGAAACAGTTTTTGTATTCCCTACTGTTTTTAATGCCTGCTTTTGGAAGCCACTTTTGATTATTATATATTGTTTATTTCATGAGTGGATTATGTAGTTTTAGGTTTACCCTGTTTGATACTTTTCTAATTATTTTTTTCAATGTATTTTCTTCTCAGTTGAGCACTGCAGCTCCTAATCTTTCATTGAAGGGAACTCCATACTGGATGGCTCCTGAGGTGAGACTGTTTAATCTCTGTAATAATTTATCATTTACTTTTCTCTCCTTGTTATGATTGCAACAATAATGATTTTGCTCTATGCATTGAAATGCTTAATTTTTTATATGCACTATTCAGAATAGCAAGTGTAATAACTGTTGTACAGAAAATCCTTGCCTTTGTTATTCTGTTTTTTATTTGCCAACCAAATTGCAACATGAATCATGGTCAAACAAAGAATAAGTTAAACACTGAAGTTACAGATACTTGACAGGAGTTCACATATAGTGGATCTTCTCCTTTCATGATATATATCTATGAATCTAAAAGCTGTTTTTTAAAACATTGACTATTGTCACGCCAAAATTTCATAAATTCCGAACAATATATATTAATCCATGTCCCATGAAAAGGCATGATCTACATTAACAAAGTTGATTACAGAACAACGGTATAAGCGTTAAAAACATAAATTAATACAAAGGCATTTAAAGCCTTACATTCAAAAGAAACGACGATAGCGAAAAAATGAGCGAAGCCTACGGCTCCAACTCCACAGGCTCTCGAGTGCAGACAAGCTTGGCCTTCCAAACCCTTTTTCTTTCGGCTATCTTCTGAAGGAGTAAAGCAAGGCTGAGTACAAAGTACTCAACAAACCACACGAGGAAATGCATATAATGCAAAGGGTAACAAGGGCAGGTAAAGGTTTTAATTTGCGTAAAGTCATTTTGATCATTAAATAAATAAGAGATTTTGATCAACAATAAAGGTATTAAATGATTAACATTTCAATTCATAAATCATGAGTAGTGCCACACCACACTCCCTTGAGGCTAAACACCTTCTGACCCAAATCAGAAAGGTACCAAATGTAATCAGGTTCATCACTTAGTTATTCGCATTTTTGGAGTTATCATACTAATTCGCAAAGAACATCACTAGGCTTGCCTATAACCGAGGGCTCGACTATTCGAATTGATTTGAACTCTGATCAGAGGTGTACAACTTTACCCATAAGGCACGGTTTCGGTGAATGCCGGAATACCACCACGGTACCCCGACCCAAACCTATGCCAAAGCTCTTCCTACAACCCACCACAGTGTAAAGACAGCTGCACTAGGTTTCACTGACACTGATTAGCCCCCATTAGTGCCTAGTAGAAACGAAGGTCATACTTGAGATTTCGCCTGGAGATACGTACCATGGTTAGGTAAGTTCCCACACTGGGCCCCACAAGCACCTTTCGGACGTGCACACGTTGATCACCGACCACAAAGGTTGATGACCACTTGGGAGGTTTCGCCTTTTGTTAACGGCAAAATTTGGTAAGGCCCAAGCGTCCAAGCCCAACACAGTTTCGGCACAGTCCATGGAAATCAAGGAATCCGGTCAAAGCACGATCAATGAAGCCCAACCGCAATACGCGCATGTGATCGGATAAAGATACGAAGAAGCCAATAAAAAGAGAAGATATATTTTTCAGTTGCAGTCGTATCTATGTAGGAAAGCAAGTTTCCGGACTATAAATATGTAACGTTTAGGCTTAGTTTAGGATCATCAAACAGATTAACAAACAACTCTCGGCGCATCACCAAACTTGACACCGGCGAGTTCTTGCTCTCTCGCGGGGCTGCATCGTTCCGATCTCCGGCGAGAGGTAAGTTCCGCCAAACATGTATTGATTAGTAGATCTAAGGCTTCATCGGTTAGGTCCGATATCTTAGTCTATGTATCATTCATGCTGTATCAGGTGCGTGGATCAAATATATTAATCTAAGGCTTTATCGGTTAAGTTTGATATCTTAGTCTATGTATTTGATTCATGTTACGTATCGTTCATCTGGATGAAGTGTGCTCCGATATGTTTAGCATTATGGTTTGCTGTGATTTAGCGACTGTCTTGGTTCGGTCCAATCTTGCGATTATAGCGAACGATAATGCGAACACAGATCGGACATGTTGAAGCCAGATTCTATCGGAGTATAAGCTGATAGGTTATCTCCGCGTGTTTTTCTCGTCGTTGTATCGGGTATCGGAATCGGGCGATACACATCGGCCTAGCGTCATTATATCTGTCTTGCTTTTATGTCCCGATATCGGCTCCGATACTAATCCCAGTTGATTTTACAGATTAGATGGTTTAGGCTGTTGTTCTGTTTCGATAGGTTGAACAGTAGATCTATTCTTCATGTCATGCATCCGATATGCCACGTTATATAATTCCCATCATGTTATTATTACATTTTATTTATCTTATTTAAATGTATGTACCGATGCACAATAAGACCATCGGCTCGATAGCCGATAGGCGTTACTGCTTACGTTTTTCTTGTCTATCTTATCAGTTGCAGGATCAAATTGATTGGCACGTCACGAACCGCAAATTTAGGACCTGCACTAGAGTTAAGCAGATCTCTTAGGCCATGTGTGTGACCAAAAAATTCACCGACACCTTTTAAGGCCCCCTCGCCTACATGGGCATGAACCTGTTTGCCTCCGCCTACCTCCCCGTGGTGCTCTACACTGTCATGAATCATAGTCTAGACTAGGCCTTACCCACTAGACTCGTGGTTGCACGGAATAGCTTTCGTGACCGATCATGCGGACAAATCCTTAGCTTACCCTAGGTGCAACCATCCACAACACGAGGAAAGCACCCAGGGCCCACCCATCTTTTAGTTCATTTTAATCATTTTAAACAAAGACACTTGACCAGACCAGTCAAGATGCCCTCTCCAAGATCATGTTCTAGTAGCCAAGATGATATTTCTTCTAAGTTTCAGAGTAAATAACTAATTGATTAACTAAGCAAGACTAAGCATGACTAAACATGAAATTTAGCTATTAATCATGTAAATGGAGTGTGATTACATTTTCTAGGTTCATCCAAGGTAGTTTTGGCACAATGATTCAATGGCTATAGTTAAGTACAAAGAACTAGGTGTATATACTAACAATTCATATCTCGGTACTTTGCAAAGCATGCATATATGATTTGGTGTAAACATATACTTTGAAATTATAGGTTCAATATGCTCAAGGTGAGGGGTGTGACTTGCCTCTTGCGCTTCTGATTAACCTTAAACTCTTGTATGAAGTCCTCGAGTCTTGCGCGAAGCCATTAAGATCTTGCTCGAAGTCCTTTAAATCTTCGGAAGCACGAGAATCTATACGGCACACAAAACGAGACCAAAAACTTTAAGAAAAAACAAATAAACAATACAACAAAATATTATTATTAGTTAGAGTATTGATTAAGGAGAATCACAGAACTTGAACGGAGTGGAACGGGGTTAGGACGCCAAAAGATATTGAATTTGGAAGTTCACATAAAATGTTAAGACACTTATGAATTTCCTCAGAATTGGATGAAGCGGCCTCGAATGGTATACGAGCAAAATGGACCAAGTATACATTCGAGTAGAACATGATTTTAGATGAATTCAGAAAGTTGAACGGATCGATTCGGAGTTCAAATGGGAAAGATGAATTTTACAACTTCGAATTCATTCACATGAAAACGATAGAGTTCAATAAATGAAAAGAAATAATTGCGGGATTATTTCTTGGTTTGAGTTAATGAAGCAATCAAGATGAGGTTGTGTGACGATCAAGGAATCTCGGTCGGAGGATTGGGTTTGGTGAAACCAAGGTCAACAGAGGTTAGGTCGAATTCCAAATGGGGTGGTCTAAACAGAAGGAATGTATACAATTGTTTAGATCGGACGACTCCGACCAAACACGAACAAAAGGAAATGCATATGATTGTTTGGATCGAACGACACCAAACAAACACAAACATAAGGTGGGTTCGAATAGAAACAAAGTTATAGATCTGAGGCACGGTTGATCGACAAGTAACTGAATGGTTGTTGATCAAATGGTAGTTTTCATCAAATGGATAACAAAGTGGCGACCACTGAGCAACCATGATTATTTGAACGGAATGGAATTGAGCAATGAAAACAAAGGGTTTACATTGGATGAATATGATCTGACGACGAATGGCGATGAACAAGGGCGAACAACCGATCATTGATGATGACCGTCGGTGAATGTCACCATCTGACTACTGAATCACCAAGTGAATCACGGCGACGACCAAACAATGGGTAGAAGGAAAGACGACGATGTTCCAAAGGGAAACACACGGCTAATAGATTAAATCAAAGAAAAGGGCGAAGCGACATTCGACCAAGGCGAATGCCGATGAACATGGAACTCCAGTTCGAAAAATGTAATAGCGACAAACGACATTCCGTGGCAACTGCGGCCTCCGGGGCAGAACGCGGCGGAACGAGGGGAGCACCATGTGTTCTAGAGTTCCATTTTTGCTATTTGGTTGGATACGAAAAAGAACAACGGTATATCGGGTTCAACGAACAGCGGCAAACTTCAATGATCCAGGCATACACAAAATAGATTGACTAACGAACTATGGAATGATATACCGAAATAGAATTATGGACGAAGGCTATGATACAACACAAATAAATTGATAGGAACAAAGAAACAGGAAGGCAAAAGAGATGTGTTCTCACCGAGGGCGATGAGAAGATGACGGTGTAGATAGGCTGTGAAGAACTGTAGCCGACGACAAAGAAGAAGCGGTGAACATGGGCTGCAGATTTTCTGTTCACTGATTGCTTCCCTGGATCAAGCAAGACTGCGAGAGGACTTGGCGCTCGGCTGGGCGGTGACAATGCCAGGGGAGCAGCAACGACGACCAGTTGCAGGCCGGCAAGGTGGGGCGGCGCATGGGAGCACAGAGAACGGCGGCTCAGCAGTGGAGAACAGCAGTGTGGCGGCGCATCAGCGTGGTGGATGCAGCGACTGGAAAAAGAGGAGAGGAGCATGGGATGCTGCCTTTTATAGAGAGGAGGGAGAGGAAATGAGCAGCTCGCAGCGGGGAGAGGAGACCAGGAGGTAGACGGCTGGCTGGGCCAGGTAGTGAGAGAGAGGAGGAGGTGGGGCGGCAGGAGGGAGATGATCAGGCATAGAGAAAAAAACAGGAAAGGAGCAACAGGAGGAAGAAAGAGAGGGGAGAGAAAATGAAGAAGTGAGGAAAGGAAAGAAGAAAGAAAGGTTGGGACCTTTTTGCAAAATTCCACGATTTCGAACTTTTGAATAAATTGAGGGATTTTTAAGGGACTTTGGATTTCAAAGGAGTAAATCTTGAATATTTAAAGAATATTCGATGATTTAGAAAATTGAGAAATTTCATATTCGCGTCGAAATTCTAAAATTCCGATTTTAAATACGAAATCATATGATCTGAATTTACTTCATGGTTTCAAAGGAATAGAGAATTTCCAAAGAGATTTTCATGGAAGAATAGAATACCAGGATTTTTTTAGGAAAGATAAAAATAAGGAGATTTCGAATGATTCAACTGAAATAGGGATTTCGACTTTGCGAACAAACTAGATACTATGATTTCTCTAGTTTTACAGTGGAAAAAGGATATTTGGGTCGAAGAGGAGGATCAGATTCAACCCAAAAGAGGAAGGATTTTGAATTGATTCTCCATTTAAAATTATTTACTGAAACGCTATTTATTGATTATTCTAATTAAAAAACCTTAGAAAATTTAGAAAATTTTCTCTAAGTGATTTTGAGGCATGAGAAATTTGTAACAAATTTCTCCGGCTGTTTCGGTTTGGTTTTTACATAGATTTTTAATAGAATTGTTTTTCATATATTTTATTCAAACAACACTTTTTTCTGAAATGTGTTTTATTTAATTACATTAGACGTTTCGGTGAAATTATATTGATTATATCTTTATTAATTCCTTTGCGCCAAAAATTCTTAAAAAATTTTGGGATGCAATTTAGAGCAAGGAGAGTTTAAAAAAAAATACTCCAGCTATGATTTATTTTCGAATGAAAATTTTAAGCCCGTATTTTAGCCTTCTTATTTCTTTACTTTACACTGAACATTTTCTCAAAATCCATTTATTAATTATTTTCTTTTTATTTTAATGCCTGATAGAAAATCAGGGCGTTACAACATCATCTGACACATGCATAAGGTTAGGTCAGTTTTCCATGAAATGTGACGATATGTTTAGTGGGTACTTATTTCCCTTACTGTTAAACTGATTTGATGTTGGAATGACCTCCCTTAACTGCGTATACCCTAATTTAATAGCTCTAATTTGTAATGTTCGCAATGGTTCTGAAATATTTGATCCTGTTTGGAACACAGGGATTTTCCCTAATTTCCTGTGGGAATTTTCCTATGATATTCCTGCATCACAAAAGGACCAGGATGTTTATGGTTGTATGAAATCTCCCAAACTGTAAAAGCACCCTCCTTAGCATCAGCCATGCTCAATAAACTTCTGTTGAGCAAATTGGGATTTAGATTTTAAGCTTCTTGTTTGGCTATTTCCAAATAAAATTGTGTCTTGTTGGTATATGGCAATGGCATAGTCATATATGCCGGATTATATTGCAGGTTGTTCAGGCAACACTCGTTAAAGATGTAGGGTATGATCTTGCCGTGGATATCTGGAGCCTAGGTTGCACAATTATTGAGATGTTCACGGGAAAGCCTCCTTGGAGTGGCCTTGAAGGGGTAATAGTTGGAGCCTTAACTTCTTTATGTTAGCAAATTAATGTGCCTTATGAATTAGATCTATGTAATAAGGATAACTCACCTTATGTTACTTGGGTTTATCTAATGAACAATGATAAATATTCAAATCTGCCATCTTTGCCATAAGCGAGACTACAGATGTTAAAAGAGTAACGTATTTCAATACCTGGGTATCTTGTATTCGTTCTCTGAAGGATGACATCTGATTTTCGTGATGCAACAGCCTGCGGCAATGTTTAAGGTGTTGCATAAAGATCCATCAATTCCTGATAGTTTATCCCCAGAAGGAAAGAATTTTCTAAGATGCTGCTTCAAGAGAAACCCAACTGAGAGACCAACAGCAAGCAAGTTGCTGGAACATCAGTTCATCCACAATTCAAATCACTACAACCAGCACATCACTGTACATTCTTTTGTGGGACTAAAATCCCCAGTAAGCATGCCTCAGTCACACAATAGTGTGCTTGTTGTCTACCAAGTTTCAAGTTTCATGCATGTATATAATTTTGCTGGTTAACGACAGGATGCTGGACAAAATGCAAGAGACAGAAAGTCCTGTAAGAGTGATTCATATACGAGAGGGAAACATACAATTACAACTAGGTGAGTACTTTATTCACTTCCTCTGTCTGTGAGTTAATGCTTAAAAGTTATTTGTGAGGCTCTTTAGGTATTAACCCTGGCATTCTTTTCCCTTTGTCCTGCCAGTGAAACAAGCAGTGCTAGATCTTCTGGTTCATTGGCTAATGGGTTGAAAATTCTGCCAAACTTGGAGACTCGTAGCCTTTCCCCTCCACCGATGAGTCTGAGGTCCAGTCCTGGCTCTGCAAGCCATACACAAAATAGTATGCACTTTTCAATTGCATACCATCATCCTAGTCCTAGTCCATTGCCAAAGCCAACCGGAAAGGAAGCGATAAATTTGTTTTCGCATTGAAGCACGGAAAAGGAGATCCCTCATCTGAGCCAAAATCCACATAAAGAACACTGCCCTGAGGCAGATTGCAATCTGTTGGATGCGAGCCCATGCCCATTCCTAACTTCTGACCCCTGTACGGCCCAGTCATCATAATTAACAATTTGTTGGGTCTTGTGAAGTACCGAGCATGTAAAGGGCATCAACATGGTATGGTCACGAATTCACGAAATCTTTCTGAAAGCTGTAATGTTTGTTTTCAAGGAAACAATGGTGTTTTCTACTTTCGTGTAACATATTATTTAGGGTTAGCTGTAGGTCAAACTAATGGCCCTGATTGTTGCCAACAGGTAGCGCATTAGTGTTGTAGTTGTAGCCTGTGTTGTTGTTGCTGTTGTGTAACCACACCACGATGTAATAATTGTTGATGATTTTTTTGGGCCCAGTAATAATAAGAGTTGACCAAAGGCGATCGAGATGTGTTGGTTGGGTGCCTTGAACGTCCTCTTTTGTATTGCCTGGAGTTCGTATTGGCGGCAGTAGATTTGCTCATTCTGGTCTCAGTCGCACGTGCTCCATGCTGAATGATCCGTGCAGTACGCAGCATGAGAAAACCATCTGAAAACTACATGTTAACCGCTGATATAATGACATGCCTATATGCCTAAAGTTGGCAGTATTGTTGGAAGAGAGATGATGTTGGGTTGTGGTCGAGGAGTCAGTTCAGCGTCAAATTCTCAAAGTTGTATACTTTGCTTCTAGCAAACAGGGAAGAAAAAACACTATCTTGGTGCAAAGTTATGCTTCTTTACCTTATATTAAAGGATAATGTGATGCCGAGTTTGATATAAAACATATCTGGAAGTTGTAAGTGCCATGTAATACAGGGAGTCAGGGCCCAATGGAATACAAACTGTGCCGAGAAACATGAAGGCTACATGCATGCCTGTTTAGTACCTATCTTGATTTCTACAGCTCCGATTTGCCTCCTTTCGGTGCATAGTGCATAGAGATATCTATATATATATATATATATGAGTCTATTTATGGTACCTCCATTACCTTTTAGAGAGGTAATAGTAAAAACTAATTTGGACCATTAATTAAGTATGTTTAAAATAATTAATTAAAAAAGAAAATAGGCTAATTGGCTTGACTATGAAAAGTAATCTGCATACATGTCGCCCGTATGGAAAGTTTATTGATTATTTCTGTTTTTTAGTGCATACAACAATTAATCTGCTAGCATGCTAAGAGATGAATTAATTGCTACATATATACGGGCACACACATATTAAAGAAATGTTATATGACCTATTATCTCTAGGAGGTAATATGTCATCGATATTAAATCTGAGCCATTAAATCGTATAGATTGAACGATCCATAAAAAATAAGGGCACTATTAAATTCTCCATATATATATATAAACACACTACTTGCTTGTAGAGTTCCAATTTGAATCTTTTTTCGTACATGGATGTGCATATATCCTTCCGGTTTGAAGATGAGACAGTGGCATATGGCAAACCCTCAAGTCTGCACTTTCATCAGTGTCAAATGTTGCACGCACTTATTTGATATCAAAATTATTACTATTATTTTCTATAAAGTTAGTTAAACATAAAATAGTTTGACTAAAAAACAAAAGTAACTTATTTTAGAACGGATGTATTATAAAACTCAAAAGAAAAATCCAGACAGCTGCTCGGCTGTGATGCCTTATTTACATGTCTTTTGCTAAATTCAGGCCTTATTTTTTAGCTTAGGATTATTATAATCTAACTTATAAGTAGAGATTATAATAAGTCTGCTTATAATAATAATGTAGAGAAAAATAAGTTATTAGTTTTTTTTCAATTTAGATTATTACTAGTATGGATTATTATGTTTAGATGGTAAAAAACTGATACCCTTAGAATGAAGTGTGGGGTACTAAGATTTAAATATAAGATGATAATGAGTAGTTTCTATAAAAGTGTAATGTGTATTTTAGTCTTTATAAAATAATAATAAGACAAATTAATCCAATTTGAATGTTGATTTACACTTCTAACAAATACATTAAATTATTATAATTCTGAACTGAAGCAAAACCTGGCCTCACTCGAGTAGCTGCAGTAACAAGTCCACAAGTCGACAGTCTTGCAAACGGCAGCTAGAACTGGAGACTGTAGCTGTCACAATACTTTTTTGTTCTTCCCCATTTTTCAATTGTACCGCTACAGCAATCAACATTACTGACACGTACACAAAAATGTTACACCGGCAAGACAACTAGGGGTGAAAGTGATTCGGATAGTTTCTAACTGAATCTAGAAAATAGATTTAGATCTGGATTTTTTCGGATACAGATTCAGATTTGGATTTTTTTAAATATGAAAACGGATATGATATCGCTAGTATCCGACAGATATGGATTCAGATTCAGATAATCCGGATAACTCCGATTTAAATTATCCAGAAAAAAGCCCATTCAACCCATATAGAAATTTGATTGATGTAGCTCGAGTACCTGACCCAAAAATAGAATCTTAACACACAAATAGCCTATTCTAAGGTCCGTGCATGCTGTAGCGGGCCCGTGTTGCCCCTACCGTTGCCCACCCCAGTGGCCGCCCCCGTTAGCGCCTGCCCTAACAACCGCGCACCCTGGCGGCCGCCCCACCTATCGCCCCACCGTGCTCCCCACCGCGCGCTCCACCTGGTGACCAAGCCACGCTCCCTACCATGCGCCTCGCCTGGCGCCCCGTCGCACCTCCGAGCGCCCCATCCTGCTCCCGCCCCGATCGCTGCCCTGCTTCGTCCACCCGGCCCACCCCAGTCGGTGCCCCTCTCCATCTAGCCCTGCCCTGACCAGCGCCTCTCTTCACTCGGCCCCGTCCTGTGGACGTAAAAATCGTAGGTATCCATATGTCTTCACACTCGAAGGTCTGAAAGAATCTGTTTAGCTTCAGTGCATGTTCTAAATAACCCGAAGGTGTCAGTAGGCATGCCAGTCAATTTGACCCTACAATTGATAATAAAATAAACGTGAGATGTCCCAATGCTATCAGTGATAGCCTATCGGCATCGGCAACGATAGCACGATTGAAAACCATGATGCATCATTAAAAGCGTATATAGCGTGATAAACCCTATCAATCGGCAACGACATACGATATAATCTAGTACGATGAGCTAAACAGCCGTGATTGATAAATACAAAGATCCAATAAACGAAACACAATGCGAGAAGATGAATCAATGTATTAAACCGATAATTAGCAAACCTACTCCATCTGATCATAGTATCGGACTCAACCGAGAAAGCCATGAACACATGAATTAGTTTACCAAACAAGCTATCCCCATCGAAGTTTGAGATCAGACTCAACCGATGCAGCCATAACTTTGACGGAGAATCGCCCTAATGCTACATATCTAAGTTGGCGATGTGCCGAAGGGTTTAATTGGCTGAGTTGTGTGAACTTCTTACAATGACCCCGGACTTACATATTTATAGCCGGGTAGACACGTTATTTGTGGATAACACAAAAATCCTAACTGACTTATTTATTTGCTAACTAAATAAAAACTAATCAACGCAGCCCGTCTCTGCCTGTTAAGCCTCCATCAGCGGCCCATCGGTTCCATTGCCTGACTCACCTAGCCGATGGTGCGCTGTTCTAAATTCCGGTATCAACACATGCCCCTTGAGTTCGAAATGTGAAACACTGTGTTTCGAAATTTCCCGCGAGAAATGCGAAACACCGTGTTTCGAAGCTCCCCTCTTTAAGCTCGGTCACTCTCATCATACACCAACTTACTCTTTCTCTCCTCTTTCATCTATCATCATGGCGTCAAATGTCTCGAGCTCTCCACTGAATAAGAGGATCAAGCTGAATGATCACAACGTGTCCGGCGATCATGATTCGGTATGTTTCTTCTGCTCATTCGGTCCTTGTTTGCTCAATCCCCCGCTTCATCTGTTCTAAACTTTTCGCACATTCCACCATTGTCTTTGAGCTCCAGGCCTCGACTGTTCCAAACATGAACTCGTCAGACCCTTCATGTTCCAATAATTCAAATGCTCTGATACAGCTAGCTAGTGCCGGTGGCAACTATGACCCGAATCACCTCAACTTCTACTCCGATGATGATGACAATTCTGGGGATTCCCTGCTAGCCATGAGTGCTTCGTCTACATGTCGATACCCTTAGGTAACTTATTGATTGTGTTTGTTCATTCCTGACTTTCCATTGGCTCACCCATGCCTCATGTAGGGATCTCAAGCATCGGACAGAGCCCTCTCTCCTCGAGACTCCATACTTATTGGCCCTGCTTGAATACCTTTGTTGCCCGATCGGCATCTTTTTCTAAGATATCGAGGCGGCGCAATCCCGTCTTTAGCACGTGGTCGACCGGCTCTCGCAAGACCTAGCCGATGTCCTCCAGCAGGCCTATTCTCGTGAGCACCAGTCAGCCTACCTCACTGCGTACGTTGGCCTTGCCGATCATGGGATGCAAAGGGTCCACCAGCAAAAGTTTGAGTCAATCGACGCGAAGGTGAGAGAGGCTGATCGTCATCTTTAATTTCTGCTCAAGCTGCCCGATCAAGACCAAGCATACCTAGATCGGCTAAGACTGGAAGAAGATCGCCTCCTCTAGGAAATATGTATCCGGACCGATCAACTGAATCGGCTCCGTACTTGCATGACCAATCGGCAATAGTTCTTGAATGATCTGTCGATCAAAATCACTTTCAGGAGAGCTGATTTGCTCAACTTAACCGAGGATGTGACTAACACCATCGTGTCCTTTGAGAAGACCCAAGCCGATGCCATCCTTAGCTTGCAACACTTTTTAGGCACACGGTAATTGCTTTATTTGCCATCGATTTTTATACTGCTCTTACTTTGTAAATAATAAAATATCTTTTGAAGAATTTGTATCTAGTGAAATTGCCTTGTTGGTAATATTCTCCTTTTCTCTACCGATGAGCCCTTGTGTAAGGACTTAGATTATTTGGCTGAACGAATCTCCTGATCGGCCTTCTGGGGCTACTGACTGACCGCCTCCCTGCTTAGGTTGTTATGTTTTTTTTCGAAAAAACCTCTAAAATTTCGCGCCCAAACCTCTAACTGTTGAACTTTGAATCCATCGGCCTTATCGGCCTTTATGCTCATTGGCTTTGATCAGGCGCGATGCCCCCGAGTTCGGCCATCGTTGACAGACTTTGACTGTCTCTCATAAATAAGCCCGAGTTCAGGACATGGGCAGGCACATTTCAAATTCTGCCTTGTATCTTGCAACCATTGTGTCCCTTGATCTTTGCATCGGGAATCCAACCGGCGCCGTCCTGTCATTATAAAGCCTGAGCCTCCTTTCCTTCCATTACAAGC
>KE371041.1:748758-768123 GCA_000418225.1 Zizania latifolia
TGTAGGTGTATGGGGAAGATTGTGATCGCGATTCAATGGTTGCCTCACAAAAGTAAGAGACAGAGATTTTTAGACAGGTTTGGGTCTCCCTGAGGATAATAACCCTAGTCCTGTGTGTTTAAATATGAGCAAAAGAACCTGAAAAGGATCATATGCGAGTGCGCGTATGTCTAAAAAGAGACGTCCCTGTAAGAGGTACCCTCGGCCCCTTTATATAATGCAGGGATCGGGGGGTTACCGCTTAGGCCTTAACTGTCCCATTAATCCCCTTTACTTCGGTTTAAATCACCTGGGATTGTGGGCTAATAAATACAACGTTATTTGCTACATTGATTTGACTGTTACGCCCTAGAGTTTATTATCATTGATGAGGTGGACTGACAGTTGAACGGATCTCCTGAGTCCTGGTCGTTGGGTGTCCTCCCGAGTCCTGGCGGTCGGGCGCCCTCCCGAGTCATGGTGATCGGGCGGTTTCCCGAGCCCTGGCGGTCGGGCGTCTTCCCGAGCTCTGGTGGTCGGGCGTCTTCCAGAGCCCTAGCGGTTGGGAACCCTCCCTTTGACTAACTGCTTTCGGGATGCATGTTGGTCTGACCCTTTCTAGGTCGTATTTAATGCTCTATCTTCCTAACCCCATCTTCTGTCTAATCAACATAAATGCACTCGGAGAGTACCCCGGGGTCAAATCCCCGACAGCGATGGTAAAGAGTATCCTCAAGTACTTGAGAAGAACTAAGGATATGTTCCTAGTCTACGGAGGTGTGGAGGAGCTTATTGTAAATGGTTACACCGACGCTAGCTTCCAAACCGACAAGGATGATTCAAGATCGCAGTTTGGATTTGTGTTTTGCCTCAATAGAGGTGCAGTGAGTTGGAAGAGTTCCAAGCAAGAAACGGTTGTAGATTCAACAATGAAGGCTAAGTACATTACAGCTTCTGAAGCTGCTAAAGAGGCTGTTTGGATTAGAAATTTTTTTTCTGAGCTGGGTGTTGTCCCTAGTGCATCCAGTCCAGTGGACCTCTATTGTGATAATAGTGGTGCCATTGCGCAAGCCAAGGAGCCTAGGTTACACTAGAAGTCCAAGCACATACTGCGGCGCTATCACCTCATCCGAGAGATCATAGATAGAGGTAATGTAAAGATATGCAAGGTGCACACGGATTCGAACATTGCCGATTCGTTGATGAAACCTCTCTCGCAGCCCAAGCATGAGGTGCACTTGAGCTCTATGGGTATTAGATACTTATGTGATAAAATCTAGTGTATGTGAGAGGAGTCTTGTTTATGCTGATATATTTTGGATAATTGGTTATCTTGTTCCTTGAATAATTATCTTTTACATTGATCAGCAAGTATGTGACTTGTTTGTGAAACTCATTGTTTTATAATGATGTTATTCTAAACGATTCCTAATCTCATATCATCATATGGGACAGTGATGGTTTATAGATTAGCACATTTGTCTGATTAATGATCATGTTTCATGGATCATGGATATGGAGATATCAAATCAGTGACGTGGACACATGTTAGAGAACATGGTTTTGGATAGACCCACATTGAGATACTGCTGGGATTGTTATTCTTGATGTGCCATTAGTTGTCATCTCAAATGGTGTACCTGCAGAATCCTTTGACCTGAGATCGTCATTGATTCCAGAATGTGTAGTAACACACTTAGGGGCTTCCAAACGCTATCCGTAACTGGGTAGTTATAAAGGTTGCTTTCGGGTTTGTTATGAAACATGTCTTGAGATGTGAGCGATCAAGATGAAATTTACCCCTCCTAAATAATGGGAGAGACGTTTCTGGGTCCCTCGAGATAGTTAGATTGGGAAAGTGCATGGCCATGCCACTATGATTAAAGAGTTAATCATGATTAATCCACTACTTGATCGAGTGAAGTGTCGAGCTATCACAATGGTGACACGAATCTCGCCTTGAGCTTAACTGATGTTGTGTGGTAAAGGGATTAGTGCGTGAGTATATCAAGGTTCAGTTGATATGATCTTTTGTATGCATTCGGGGGTTAGTATGTGCTGCTAGGTACCGCTATTGACCAGCAATCTGGAAAAGGTTTCCAGGTAGCGGCCGTTTACATATGAACCTATCGGGTAACACGCTTAAGGGGATGGGATTTAAAGCTTGCAAGAATTGGCTCTTGGGCAAGTGGGAGATTGATGGAAATATGCCTAAGAGAATTCTAGGGGAACCAGAAGTTCTGGCTTGAGGCTAGAAGTTTCGGGTTTTGGAGCAATCGGAAGTTCTGGTGAGACCGGAAGATCTGGACCAGCCCCAGTTTTGGTTTCTAGAGGAACCGCAAGTTTCGGTTGGATCGGAAGTTTCGAGCCTGCCTGAAAGGTGAAATCTGGACGAACCAGAAGTTCCAGGTGGAACCGGAACTTCTGGGTCGAAATAAATTTGATACAGAATGTTATTTTTAGAAGTTCTGGTTGGACCGGAAGTTCCAGGTCCAGAAGTTCTGGTTGGACTGGAAGTTCCGGATAGAAATAAATTCGTATAGAAGGTTATTTTTGGAAGTTCTGGGCCTAGACCAGAACTTCTGGGCCAGACGAACAGATTAGATATGTTGGGCTTTAATACTGATTAAAGGCCCTTGAGACGGCACTATATAAGGAGAGGAGGAGCTAGGACGAAAAGGCTGCTATTGGTTGTTGTTTTTGCCCCTACCCTAACCCTAGCCGCCACCTCTCCTGGTTATACCGGTTGTGGCCATCTCTCCCCTAACCTCACGCGTGGTACTAGCATACCGGCTTGAGGTGATCCTATCCCTATACATGTGGATACCGTAGAGGCGCAACTGCAATTGCAGTGCTGATCATCTTGACGTGAGGATCGCAAGGCTGCATCGTCTTCGCCGCCAACGATTGGACGGAGCCGGGCGGAGTTGTTCGAGGATGCGCTTCCCCAACTCTTCTTCCGCTACCCTAGCGCGTCTCGTGGCTATAGGTAACGATCCATGATCCCATTACTCGCATGGCTCCTGGGTTTAATGGGGTAGACAAGGTTTTGTTTTGTACTAGCGTAGCCTACCTGTTCCCCAACATAAAGTGCCCGCAACCCTAAGGCCACCGTTAGTGACGTATTTTTATGGATAACCGTCACTTTGGACAGTTCGGGGATGTGCGGCTCACGTAGCTAGACCACGTGGTCTCGTATGATTCTAGAGAGAGTTTTGGTGGTGTCTCCTTATTGTTCTCTGGATACACAACCCTCTCGACCTCAAGTTGAGACATGTATTTGGAGAATAGCGGGAAGATGCTACCAAAATTCTCTCTAGAACCATACAGGACCATGGGGTCCAGCTACACGGGCCGCACATCCCCGGATGGGATTTAGAACCTATCCTTGCCTATTAGTGCCCAAAGCATGCTTTAATTGCCGCAAGTCATAAACTTAGATATATAAGATATGATGGTTGTTTTTTTGATAATTTTGTAGATGCCAACAACAAGGAGCTGGATGTATCTTGATTGCCGTACTTGCAATGAATACTTGAGTAGGGTGAAGTCTTTTATGAGTACTGCTAGAGCAGACATGGAAGCTAATGGAATGACTGCAATGTGGTGTCCATGCTATGACTGTAAGAACGAGAAGAAGTTTCTAAATTCAGAATATGTGTATGACCATTTGCTAAGATGTGGATTCAAGAAGGGATATCATATATGGAACAAGCATGGCGAAGTAGATCAGATTGCTAGTAAAGATGAAGGTGGGGCCGGTGATACAGATTACATGAGTGACAATGATATTTTAGGAATTAATAAAGATAAGTATACTGATATAGTAGACAATGTTGATTAGATGGTGCGTAATACAGAGGAACAAGTTGTATATTCTAAAGGAGAGTTTGCCCAATTCCAAAAACTTGTTCGAGACTCAAAAACACCGATCTATCCTGGCTGCAAAGAGAAGCACACGGTCTTATATACTGTCCTAACATTGCTACAAATGAAGGGGATATACGGATGGTTCGATGTGAGTTTTAAAGCATTACTAAATTTGCTGAGAGACCTGATGCCAGAAGAGAATAAGGTGCCTACGACTATGTACGGTGCTAAGAAGATTATATGTCCTCTAGGGTTGGACATAAAGAAAATACATGCATATAGGAATGATTGTGTTCTGTTTCGTGGAGAATATGCAGACCTTGACAGATGTCCAACATGTGAGACACAACAATTCAAGAATAGAAAAGACGATGATGAACTAGACGATGGGTGCAAGAGAAGAAAAGTTCTGAGAAAGGTGATATGGTATTTCCCTATAATCCTCTATCTAAAGCGGATGTTTGCAAATGCCAATGAGTCTAAATGACTGAGGTGGCACAAAGAGGGTCGTAAGAACGCCACATTTCGATAGTTTGCTAATGATTGCAGAAATATTAGATTTGCTATGAGTACAGATGACATGAACACCTTTGGTAACATGAGCAGTGCACACAACACGTGGCTAGTGTTACTGTCTAAATACAACCTTCCACCTTGGCTTTGTAAGAAGCGTAAATATATCATATTGTCGATCTTGATCTCTGGTCCAAAATAATTTGGCAACGACATCGACTTGTACCTCAGACCCTTGGTGGATGATCTCAAAACTCTATGGCACGTCGATGTTGAGGTTTGGGACGAGTACATCCGGGAGTACTTCTAGCTACACGTCATGTTGTTTGTCATAATAAATGATCTGCCGGCTCATCGTAACTTGTCTGGACAAAGCAAAAAGAAAGGTGAATCTTGCTCACAGTGCTTAGAGAAAACATCAAGCACATGGTTGATCCATTCTAAGAAAACAGTATACATGCGCCATCGATGTTTTCTTCCAATGAAACACCCATATAGAAGAATGAAGCTACGGTTTGATGGCGCCGTAGAGAAAGGAGGACCTCCTAGGCATTTCAGAGGTGTAGAGGTATATGACCAGGTAAAGGGCATAAATGTTGTACTCGGCAAGTGAAAACGTCCTTTCAATAGTTGTGATGGAATGTTGAACAAGAAGTCAATTTTGTGGGAGCTTGAATATTGGAAATACCTAGATGTTCGCCATTCCATCGATACAATGCATGTCGAGAAAAACGCGTGTGACAGTCTCCTCAGAACAATGCTAAATATGCCAAGCAAAACAAAAGTCATGAGAATGCTAGAGCGAATCTTGAGAAAATGAGTTTACGACTGGGCTACATTCACAGCAGACAGATAGAGGAAAATTCTTGCCTCCATCTTGCATCACCCTTTCTAGGAAGGAGAGGAAGGTGTTTTGTGAATTCTTGCATA
The DNA here is from genome assembly GCA_000418225.1 of Zizania latifolia. NCBI lineage: Eukaryota > Viridiplantae > Streptophyta > Magnoliopsida > Poales > Poaceae > Zizania > Zizania latifolia. The sequence goes on from KE371041.1 coordinate 754,051, forward strand.
GCATTAAAGTTCCATCAGGTTACTCGTCGAATATCAGCAAACTTATCAACCTGAAGGAGCTTAAGATGGTTGGTGGAATGAAGACTCACGATTGTCATGTGATGCTGACTCAGATGATTGCTGTCGGAATAAGAAATATGTTACCGGTGGAGGTAAGATAGGCTATAATGAGTCTGTGTTTTTTCTTCGATGCAATTGGATAGAAAGTACTTGACCCAACAGCGCTAGAAGAACTAGAGAAAAAACAATTCTTGACTCTTTCTCTTCTTGAGATGTACTATCCTCCATCATTCTTTGATATTATGGTACCCCTCACATCTCGTCAAAGAAATTTTATTTCTTGGGCCTATTTTCTTGCATCAGATATACCTGTACAAGAGATACATGGATGTTCTAAAGAAGTTTGTTAGGAATCATTCTTCACCCGAGGGTTGTATCGCACAGGGTTACTCTAGCGAGGAGGTAGTAGAGTGGTGTGTCGAGTACATAAATTCGGATAACCCAATTGGTGTTCCTCACTCTCGCCATGAGGGTAGACTAGCAAGTCACGGAATCCTGGGCAAGCAAACACTCACTCCTCCTCCAAAGGCATATGACCAAACTCATTTCCTTATGTTGCAACAATCGAGCGAAGTGTCACCATACATCGTTGAGCACAATCACATGCTTTCTAAAGAGAATCAGTCTCGTACTGAAGCTTGGATCGCAAAACAACACATGAAAATGTTCAACAGCTAGTTTTGAGATCGGAAAACACGATCAAAAACTCTAGTGAGTGAATCGATCAGGCAGCTAGCAGGAGGCCCTATATACACTGTTACAACAGTGCCATCTTTTATCTTAACCAGTTAGGGTAGATGTTGGACATCCACAAGCATAGTATAGGTTTGTTTAACAAAGCTATCAAAATGGTTTTTGGCTTTGGGACATGGAGTTGGGGGTCGATGCATTGGATGCCACCCCAACGAACAAGAGTCACATAGGGGTGTGATTAGCAAAGTGTTGCTTACCTATGTCACTAATTTTCTAGCAGTGATGCTAAAGCTCACTAGAAGTTAGTTGAATATGGATCTTGTCCCACTACATGTCGTAAGAGGGAAATCGATTGTATATCATGTAGTGGAGCATCTTTTATTTGATAGAAGATTCACATAGCATAGTGCTGAAACTTGCATTTTTGTTGTAGATCATGGCACCTACTGCTAGTAACACTTCTAGTTTTTATTTGCGATCAAGTCTTGAAAAAGAAAAGCTTTCTGGAACAAACTTTATTGATTGGCATAGAAACTTGAAAATTGTTCTCAAACAAGAGAAAAAGGAATATGTTTTAGAGGAGCCCCATCCTGATGAACCAGTTGATAATACATCTGCCACGGATCGGAGGGTTTATGAGAAGCACGCCAACGATTCAATTGATGTTCGCTGTCTCATGCTTGCCTGTATGTCCTTTGAGCTTCAGAAACAATACGAGAACAGGGATGCCTACGATATGATCGTGGGACTTAAAGGCATGTTTAAGAACCAAGCTCGGGCTGAGAGGTATAACACCTCAAAGTTCTTGTTTGTGTACAGGTTGGTAGAAGGCAGTCCAGTCAGTTCTCATGTGATCAAGATGATTGGTTATATTGAGAGCTTGGAAAAACTTGGTTTTTCCCTTAGCCAAGAATTGGCTACGGATGTGATTCTCTAGTCGCTCCTTGCAAGCTTCGAGCCGTTTATTTTGAACTTTCTTATGAACAGCATGGTGAAAAGCATGGCTGAATTGCATGGGATGCTAAAAACTGCTGAGAAAAGCATTAAGAAAAGCTCTAGTCATGTGATGATGGTTCAGAAGGATAGCAAGAAGAGAAAACGCAAGGGCAAGGCTAATACTTTAGATGATATCTTAAGCTCTAAGCCTAAACTTGTTGGAAAGTCCAAGGTTGGCCCTGCTACTTCTGACACTTGCCACCACTGCTATAAGAGTGGTCATTGGCAGAGGAACTGCAAGTTGTACTTGAAAGAACTCAAGAAGAAGGGAAGTAAGACTTCCACTTTAGGTATAAATGCTATTGAAATTAATCTCATGCCCAGAAGAAAAGTGAGAAATACGATCAAAATTAGAACGCCCAACACCATTGATAATCAAGTTTTAAGCTTTGCAATTTGGTTCAAAAGTAGCCTTGTTAGTGTCATTAACTTGATTATCAGAAGGTGGATCATATGGTTTAGAAACCTTTTCCCAAATATAAAAACCTTGTGACATGATATAAGCCTCCATCTTTATTTTCTAAAACTAAAAATAAATTCCATCAAAAATATAAGGCTTAGTTGAAAATCTCTCGGATGCCATGGTGATTATTTAAATCAGTTAAGATTAAAGCAAAATAGAAACCAAGCTCTAATACCAATTGTAAGATCAAAATATATTAACCACAACAACCAGAGGGGGAGTGAATGGTTGCAATACCCCAAAATTGACACCAAAAATAAAGTCAGAAAGCTAATTCCCGACCAATCAGCAAAATCTCTGACCAGACTTAAATTCTCGAGGACTCAGGAAATTTCCGAGGAGTTCTTGAATTTCCCGAGAGCTTTCTGGAGGACTCAGCAAATTTCCCGAGAGCACTCCCGAGAGGTGAAAACAGCGTGAGCAAGGTACGGTAAAATGAGCGTAACATTAAAACCATAACTTGGATTGATCTAAAATTTTAACACAAGATACTAGACTTCAATACGAAACTTTCTCAGGAGATTTCACTCAAATCTGAGTTCCCAATCAAAAGTTATGATCCCCGAGAGTTGTAGCAGCGTAAAAATAGAATAGATCCGTACTGAAAAATTAAAACCTCAATTACTCATAAAATACGAGGAATTAACCAATAAAACTTTTCATATCTCTTTCTCAATATCCTAGCAAGGTTTTGGATGAATAGATTCAAATTAAATCATAAGTAAAAGTAAAATCACAGAATATGCCAAAAAGATGCAAACCAATGAACATTAAGAAGAAAGAACGTGATATCACACTCCTTGATGCTCGAAGATGAATCTTTACTGCATAAGAGTGTTTATAAGGTGCAATCTAAAGCACCCCTCATAAAATTATGTACAAAGCCCTATATGGAGAGCAAAATGCTAAACCCTAATTTTTCTCTTGTTCTTCATACCTCTGTTCTGCTCTCCCCTCTAATCTTTTTATAGTCCCTCATGGCTACCACCATGAGCCACGAAATTAACAACTTATGGAATCCTAATCCAACTAGGAATCCATATCTCTTATGAATCCAACAAATCCTAACTCCTCTTGAATTTGCATCATTTCCATATCTACACACATCCCGCGTATGCCATATGGAAACCTCTTATCCTTTCCACATTCGCATGCATCCCCGCGTACGCCATATGAAACATTATCTTCATGTGTCGCATCCGAGAACAAGTTCTTTCTAACATGACTCAATTAGTTCAATCAATCCTTTCCAACTTAACTCAAACATTCCAATCAATCATAAACAATGTGTACTCATTAAATAAACAATTTAAAGCATATGATCTGACTCAAATATCAAAAATCCGAGTGATCCAAAATCCCGAGTGCTGAAATTTCTCGGGTGCTGAAATCTCTCGAGGACTGAATCTCCTCAAGGGCTGAATTTCTTGAATGCTATGTGCTGAGTGCCTAACAAGAGTGCTCGATAACTCAAACCAATCAAAACCAATTTGTTCAACATCAAACCAACATCAAACCAATTTGTTCATCATAAATCAATGATCATACATGATCTCACAACCTATATCCGATCAGGGATTATTTAGAAATAGTCACATTATGAGTCTCATGAACAAATCACATATTTGTTGATCCATAATAACAATCTATTTTAAGGAACAGTAACTCTATTTCATAAACATAGTATGCCACATACAACATCTTCATGTTGCCTCTAGGGCATAATGCTAACACCACTGATATGGATCAACACAGTGAACCATTAATAGAAGAGCTTATAAACACACAAGAACAAGCTAAGAAGAAGCAAGAACTATTTACACCATTTCAAGTACCAATTACATGGGGTCGAGCAAATAAAATAGAACAAGAGTTGAACTTGTTCTTAACTGACACATAGTTTAATATTAATGAGAATTTTATACTGTCTAAATCTTGTACTTTGCTCTTGCTTAGGTTTATTGGTAAAGAGGAGTCTATTTGAAACTTTTAGCCACCAATCGCGCCTTATAGATGTGAATATTCCCATCTATGTCTATCTTCTTTTTGAAAACCCATTTACAATCGATGGTTTTTACACCATCGGGTGGATCAACCAAGTTCCTAACTTGATTGGTATATATGGATTCAAGCTCAGATCTCATAGCTCCAAGCTATTTCTTATAGTCTGGTCCCACCATCGCTTCTTCATAGGTCTTGGGCTCATCGTTGTCTAACAACAATATATCCTGTTCCTGAGTGGTGAAGAACATGAACCTCTCAGGTGCATGCCGTACTCTCTCTGACCTACATGGTGCAACAGGTTCTTCAACACTTTGATTATCCTGTCGTGGTTGTGTGGGAGTCAAAATATTTTCTGGTGTTTCTTGAACTTCTTTGAGATGTACCGAGCTTCCACTAACCCTTCTCGAGAGAAACTCTTTCTCCAAGAATACACCATGTCAGGCGACAAACACTTTGTCGAGTTCCTTGTTATAGAAATAATATCCTTTGGTTTCCCAAGGATACCCGACAAAGAAACACTTGTCGGATTTTGGAGTAAGCTTAACTGACTGTAAACACTTTACATAAGGTTCACAACCCCAAATTTTAAGAAAAGATAGATTAGGACGACATCCTGTCCATTCTCATATGGAGTCTTTTTAACCGACTTTGATGGAACCCTGTTTAGTGTGAAAGTGACAGTTTCAAGAGCATATCCCCAGAAGGATAACAGAAGATCACTTTGGCTCATCATCGATTGCACCATATCCAATAGGGTACGATTTCTCCTCTCAGACATACCGTTCCACTGAGGTGTTCCGGGTGGAGTCAATTGTGGAACAATTCCTCAATCCTTTAGATGATTACCAAACTCGAGGCTCAAGTATTCTTCTCTATGATCCGATCATAAAAACTTGATTGTCTTTCCTAAATGATTCTGTGCTTCATTCTGGAATGCTTTGAACTTTTCAAAGGATTCTGACTTATGCCTCATTAGATAGATATATCCATATCTACTAAAGTTATCGGTAAAATTTATGAAGTATTGAAAACCACCTTTGGCTATTGAGCTCATTGGCCTGCACACATCAGTATGTATGAGTGCTAACAAGTCACTTGCCCTCTCACTCTGACCCATGAAAGGTGTCTTTGTCACCTTGCCAAGTAAACAAGATTCACATGTCTCAAATGATTCAATCAAAAGAGTTGAGAAGACCATCTTAATGGAGCTTTTCCATGCGTCTCTCATTTATATGACCTAGGCGACAATGCGAAATAAATGTGGGGTTCAAATCATTAAGACGTTACCTTTTCGTATTAATGTTATAGATGTGAGATTCTTCAGGATTCAAAACGTATAATCCATTCTCCAATGGAATATGACAATAGAACATATCTACAAGACAAACTAAACAACCATTGTTCATTGATCTAAAGTCATAACTCTCTGCTTGCAAGCATGAAGCAGAAATTATGTTTTTATATAGAGTTGGAACACAATAATAATTATTTAATTCCAAAACTAATCCTTAAGGTAGAGACAATGGCATGGTGCCGATAGCAACTGCAGCAACTCTTGCCCAATTGCCCATGTGAAGATCCACTTCGCCTCTAATTAAACTTCTACTTCTTCTCAACCCCTGCAACGACTTGCAAATGTGAGCCACTGATCCAATATTAAATACCCAAGAATCAGTAGATTAAGTAGCAAGATTGATCTCTATAACATTTATACCTAAAGCGGAAGTTATACTTCCCTTCTTCTTGAGATCTTCCAAGTACTTCTTGTAGTTTCTCTTCTAATGACCCAGCTTCTTGTAGCAAAAGCATACTGCATCTTGAGCCATCCCTTTCTTGTCCCTTTTGGTCTTGGAATAGCTCACGATCTCATCAGGAGTCAACTTCCTCTTGACTGCACATTTCTTGACACGGGGTCGGTAGCCAACTCTTGGCTAAGGGGAAAGACTAGCTTTTTTAGACTCTCAATATAACCAATCATCTTGATAACATGGGGATTGATGGGATTCTCTTCAGCAATCCTGTATGCAAACAAGAATTTTAAGGTGTTGAACCTCTTGACCCTTGCTTGGTTCTCAAACATGCCATGCAGACCCACAATAATATTGTAAGCGTCTGTGTTCTCATATTGCTTCTGAAGCTCAGAGGACATTGTGGCAAGCATGAGACAGCTCACATCAAGGCAATCATTAGTGTGCTTCTCATAAACACGCCACGCAACCACATTAGCATTATCAGGCAAGTCATCAGGATAGGGACTTTTAAGAACATACTCTTTTCGCTCTTGTTTGAGAACTATTCTCAAATTTCTATACCAATCCATAAAGTTTGTTCCATTAAACTTTTCTTTCTCGAGGATAGATTGCAAATTAAAAGAACTGCATGTGGTAGATGCTGACATAATCTCTAACATAAGATTTGCAAAGTTTAGCACCTATGTTTACGTTAATCTTTCATTAAACTTTTTAACAAAAGATTCTCTCACTATGCTTTTGGAAACCAAAACCTCCCTCTCAGTCACATAGTGGGTTAGGATCCTCATTTCACTAATTCCTAGTGAGCTTTGGCATCACTACTAGAAATTAATGACACGGGGTAAGCAACACCTTGCTAATCACATCTCTATGTGACTCCTATTTGTTAGGATAGCATCACCATGCTCCGACCCCAACCTTATTCCCTATGGTCTAAAACTGTTTTGATAACCTTATTAAGCAAACCAAAGCTTTCGCGTATAGATGTTCGACATCTATACTAACTTACAATGGTAATCGCCGGCTCTCTGTTTTAGCAGACCCACCAAACAATGAACACTATCATATTAGGTGCAGCAATTGAAAAGGTATCGAAAACTTAATTTTTCTAAGGGATTCTATCCTATCATGGCAACATATCAAATAAGATATAGCATAAAAATAGATAGAAGACATCACAGATAAACACTTTTAACTGTGAATTAGTATGGCCCAAGCAAATGGTGATCTCTATCTCTATTAGTGGTGTAGACGATCTCTATCCTCCACATCACTCCTTTAGGCCATCATGCTTGAAATCGTGCAACCTTGTATCTAGACTACTACTATAATAGCTAGAAAATAAAGATTACAAATATTAATTTAAGCACCTGACACGCAGGTCAGCAAATATAACAGAGACAACTATCTGATAGCCGAAGATCATGGCATGCAAGCCATGCACAAGAATTACATGCATCACATATATCTCTTACAAGTTATATAGGGCCATACCATTCACATCATTCTCTAGAAAACAAGTTAGACGTAGAATCATATTCTAGCTAACGATGTGAACTAGGACTCTATACAAGGCGTGGCTCTATACAAGGTGTACACACACGATGGTCCCGCTAACTGGTTAGCAAGTAGGGGGCCAAGGGGGCAGACACCCCCGCACGGGTTGCAGGGCGGCACCCTATCCACCAGCGAAAATCACAGATCCGATCTATGAAGATGCTTTAGAAAAACTACTCAGGATAAATAATTTACCTCGATCTGAGACAACCTCTCAGGAACAAGTTTTTTCTTAGCCAATGGGGTCAGCCAGGTGATCGGGTGATGTGCTCGAGAGCCGGTGACAGTTGTTGGGAAAACTAGTCAGGATACGCTCAAGGTGGCCGGATCAGTAATCTTCTCGGATTACGATACGTGTTTGCATCCGATGCAACAACATAGAGTGATTCGAGTGTTACGATCTAATTTGCAATTACCCCATAAATCGATTGATCTCATCAACCCGTGGTGCCAATCGATTCATCACATGAACTGATCGACCTAGACTGCAATAGATCCAATCTACCACAACTGCATATCCACTATATGCACCGATCTAGATCACAATCTACGCAAGATGGCTCTGATACTACTGTTGGAGAATGGCTCTGATACCACTGTTGGAGAACACGGAGGCTATGCTAGCCGAAAACAAAAAATTTCTACCACGAACACCAGGAGTCTTGCTAAGAGAGGAACCATAGATCATTACCTCTGGCACACAGTGCAGTGAAAGAAGAGTTGGAGTAGAGAGCCAACTCGAGCTTGCCGATGTGCCCGAGGAGCCGATGGACATCCTTGGGAAGTCGATCGATCATCCTCGGGAAATCCTGAGGATTTCTCTCGAGGACTTCTCCCTCAAGCCGATGATGGTCCTTGAGAAGTTGCCGATGACGCTGCTGATCCAATCAGTGACGCCGATGCCGATGCAAAACAGAGTAGCAATGCCTCTACTATTATCCACACATCTAGGGGTAGAACGCCGGCTGATGGTGTACTAGCACCTGGGTGGTCAGTGAGATGGTCGGGCTCGAGAGGTGTCGACTAGGGTTTACTCTTGGTGGCTAACAACTTAGCATGAGAATCACATTAACCATGCGAATAGCAGAAGGCATAGCTTCCCTATGCCCCGCACTCTAATATATATAGACGTCCTAGCTCGGGCCCTCCTAGGCCCGACCAGGATTCTACTCAGATCCCTATCTGATTAGTTCGGATCTCCATTCAAAACCGTTTGGATCTCTATTCAAATTTAGCTAAATTTGAATCCTATTCAAATCCAATGTTCCAACCCGTTAAGTGTGTGATCCTGTAGGTTCACGTATAGCTTGGTTAACATATGGAAACTCCTTTCCACACTCTGTTAACAGTGGCCTCTAGCAAAGCATATTAACCCAAGTATACGTAAAGATCATATCGACTGAACCTTATACTATTCCATATGTACATGTCCCTTTGTCTCACGATATCAATCGAGCACAATGAGATTTGTGCTGTCCTATCAATAGCTCGATCCTCTCTATCGATCTCCATACTGGATTATAACATGTGATTAACTTCTTAATCACGTCGGCATGGCCATGCACTTCTATAATCCATTACATCGAGGGGCCCAGATATATCTCTCCCATAAGGAGGGGCAAATTTATCTTGACCACTCACATCCCACTACATGTTTTATAGCATACTTAGGGACTACTTTTATAACTACCTAGTTACGGAGTAGCCTTTGATAGACTCAAAGTAAGCTACTATGTATGTTGGAAACCATGATAATCTTAGGTCTAAAGACTTTACATAAACACTACTGAGACCAACTGATGACACGCGGAATCTCAACAGTGCCTCATAGTGGGTCTATCCAACATATATCCATGTTATTGAGTCGGTATCTCTATACCCATGATCCATGAGACATGATCATTAATCAATACACATGTTAATCTTAGTCATATCTGTTCCACATATGACCTATATCCTATCAGGGATCATTTAAAAATAGTTACATTATGAGTCTCATGAACAAATGACATATTTGTTGATCTATAATGACAATCTATTTCAAGGAACAGTAACTCTATTTTATAAACATAGTATACCACGTACAATATCTCTATGTTGCCTATAGGGCATAATGATAACAGCAGCTATGGTGCTGAAATCTTGTACAAATCTTCTATAAAATCCAGCAAGACCATAAAAACTTTTTACTTGACTCACATTCACAGGAGTTGACCAATTCTTGATTGCTTCCACCTTTGCTTTATCTACTTCAATTCCCTGTCCTAAAATAACAAATCCAAGAAAAACAACCTTCTCTGTACAAAATATGCACTTATCAAAGTTAGCAAACAATTTCTCCTTTCTAAGCACATCAAAAACTTATCTATTATGATCAACATGTTCTTTTAAGGACTTGCTATAAACTAGGAAGTCATTGAAGTAAACAACAAATTTACCAACGAATGTTCTCAAAACATGGTTCATCAATCTCATGAATGTAGTAGGAGAATTAGTTAAACCAAACGTCATAACTAACCATTTATATAGTCCAAACTTTATTTTAAATGCAGTTTTCCATTCGTCTTCAAGTTTTATTCTTATTTGATGGCATCCACTTCTTAAATCAATCTTAGAAAATATGGTAGACCACTCAACTCATCAAACATATCATTAATTTAGGAATAGGATGACAATATCTCACAGTAATATTATTAATGGCTCTACAATCAACACACATTCTCTAAGACCCATCTTTTTTTGGAACCAAAATCACAGGGACATCACAAGGACTTAAGCTTTCACATACATACCCTTTGTCTAGAAGTTCTTGTATTTGCCTTTGTATTTTCTTGGTTTCTTTAGGGTTGGTGTGGTATGATGTTCTATTGGGTAACGCAACCCCTGGGATAAGATCAATTTGGTGTTCTATGCCACACAATGGAGAAAGTCTAGCAGGAGTTTTATTTAGAAAAACATCTTCATATTCCTGTAAAAGTTGAAAAATAACACTAGGAAGAGATATTATGTCATTAGTCAAAAACAATGCCTCCTTGTACAAGGGTACAATGAGTACTTGAGTTGGGTTATTCCTCACATCTCTCATTTTTGATTTTGTGGCTAACATAACTATGTTCTCACCTTCTGTTTTCTTTTTATCTTTCATGTTTGGCTTGTGGCTCTCACTCTCCGAATTGTGGATGTTTCTCATTCTGTTTTTCTCTCTTTCTTTCTCACTTTCTATCCTAACTTCAGAACTCTTTTGCATATGTTTAGCCATTATTTATTGAGGTGTTATTGGTTTAAGCACAAAACTCCGCCCTTTTCACTAGATAGTGAATTGATTTGTTTGACCACAATGTAGCGAGGATCGATCAAATTGCCATGGTCTTCCTAGCAGCAGGTGACACACTATCATGGACACAACATCACACTCAACCATGTCTTCATATTCGCCAATCTTGAAATGAACTTTTACTCGATGTCCTATCTTAATATCTCCACTATTATTCAGACATTGAACATGATACAGATGTGGATGTCGCAGCAATTTTAGACTAAGTTTGTCACACATCTCCTTGCTTGCAAGATTGTGGCAGCTACCTCCATCAATAATTACCTTGCAAATCTTGCCTTCCACCTTGGCTTGGGTCTGCAAAAGATTATAGCGTTGTCTATTTTTAGTTTCTTTAAGTTGTACACTCAAAACTTGAGTCACCCTAAGAGCAGCACCTTGTTCAAATTCACAAGTTGTCTCCTCCTCTTCTTCGGTGTTATCTTGATTTGTTCTGCCATTAAGAACTTGCTCTTTCTCCTCACTAGCAAATACATACTTTCCTTTTTTAGTTACAATGATGGTACGATTATTTGGACATTCTTTGATGACATGCCTACGGCCTCCACACTTGAAACATTGGATGTCTCTACTTCTAGAGGTAGAACCAATAGAAGTTATAGATGAAGCTGCTAGTTTACTCTTTTCACTTAAATTGACAGCCTCTTTACCACTAGAAACTCCGGAAGCATTTGAGCGTAAACCTCCACTTGAGTTTACACTTGTACCTCGGGTAAAATTTGCTCTTGGCGTAAACTTATTGCTACTGGATATAACCCGTGTACCTAAAGAGTTTGTCTTCTTCAGCTTATCATCTTGCTGTAATTGACGTTCAGCTTTGCTTGCTTTATGCACTAACTGAATAAGATTACGGTATGGCTGAAATTTCACAATCCTTTGAATATCCCTGTGCAAACCAGACATAAATTTTGCAATAGATTGCTCATCTTCATAAACATTAGCTCGAATCATAGCTTTCTCCATCTCCTTATAATATTCTTCAACAGACAAATTTCCTTGCTTCAAATTCTATAATCTATCAAAGAGATCACACCGATAGTGCTTTGGAATAAATCTAGCTCTCATTTCTCGTTTCATTTTAGCCCATGTAGCAATTTCAGCATGGCCAGCATCTTCTCGGTCATTCATCAATTGCTCCCACCATATTAGAGCATAATCATCAAATTTAAGAGAAGCCATTGCTAACTTCTTTTCTTTAGAATAATAATGGATATGAAAAATCTTGTCAACCTTCAATTCCCATGTAAGATGATAAGCTTCAGGATCAGATCCACCATCAAACTTGGGCATGGTGAATTTAGTTTACCAAGTCTCACTTCTTTATTGTTTCTTTGGTTACGATTACGACTAAAGTGATGTGGTACATAATCATTATCATCTCCTATTGGGGAACGCGAAGGCTACGCTAGCCAAAAACAAAACTTTTTCTACCGCACACACCAGGAAGCCTTGCTAGAGAGGGACCATAGATCGTTACCTCAGGCATGCAGTGCAGCGAAAGGAGAGTTAGAGTAGCGAGCCGATCTAACTCGAGCATGCCAAAGTGGTTGGGAAGCCAATCAACGTCCTTAGGAAGCAGCCGATGATGCCCTTAGGAGATGGATGATCCGATCAGGAAGTCCTTGACCGATCTCCTTGGAGCCGATGACAACACCGATCTGATCAGTGGTGCTGATGCTGATGAGTATAGCAGGAAAAGTAGCGTCTCTACTGGTATCCACACATTTGGGGTGGGAATGCTAGCTAGTGATGTACTAGCACCTGGGCGGTCAGCGAGATGGTCGGGCTCGAGAGAGGTGACAGCTAGGGTTTCATGGTGACTAACAAATTAGCACGCACAAAGGCATATATGTATATGAGCCCCTTGTCCTCATATATATATATATAGACGTCCTAGCTTGAGCACTACCGGGCCCAACCAGGACTCTACTCAGATCCCCATCCGATCTGTTCATATCTCTATCCAAACTATTTGGATCTCTATCTAAATTGAGTCCAATTCGAATCTTATTCAAATCCAATGTTCCAACACGTTAAGTGTGCGACCTTGTAGATTCACGTATAGCTTGGTTAACATATGGAAACTCCTTTCCAATATTCCATAAATAGTGGCCTCTAGTAAGGCATATTAACCCAAGTATATGTAAAGATCATGTCGTCTGAACCTTGTAATGTTCCATATGTACATGTCCCTTTGCCTCACGATATCGATCGAGCACAAGGTGAGATTTGTGTCATCCTATCAATAGCTTGATCCTCTCTCGATCTCCGTATTAGATTATAACCTATGATTAACTATTTAATCAGTCGGCATGGCCGTACACTTCCATAATTCATTACATCGAGGGGCCCAGAGATATCTCTCTCGTAAGGAGTGGCAAATTCCATCTTGACCACTCATATCCTACTACATGTTTTATAGTAGACCCAATGACTACTTTTATAACTATTTAGTTACGGAATAGTGTTTAGTAGTCCCAAAGTAAGCTACTACGTATGTGGGGAACTATGGAGATCTCAGATAAGGACTTTACATAAACACTACCGAGACATACTGATGACACATCAAAACTCAACAGTATCTCATAGCGGGTGTATCTAACATACGTCCATGCTATTGAGTCGGTATCTCTATACACGTGATCCATGAGACATGATCATCAATCAATACACATGCCGATCTCAGTCAAATCTGTTCCATATATGACTTATATCCGATTAGGGATCATTTAGAAATAGTCACATTTCGAGTCTCATAAACGATCACGTACTTATTGATTCATATTACAATCTATTTCAAGGAACAGTAACTTTATTTCATAAATATAGTATACCATGTACAACATCTCCATGTTGCCTCTAGGGCATAATGCTGACATCTCCTTCATCATCAGAATCAGCATATTCATTATTTCTTTGACCATAACCTCTTCCTCTTAATTGAGCAGCACCTCTTCTTTCATTCCCATGACCAAGGCTGGGTGGCCTCATGGCATGAGCAGCAGCACAATTTCTTCTCTCTTGAGCTTCGTGTGCAACCTGAGCAGCAACTTTTTCATCTATTTCATCAGCATGCACACTTGCATTCTCATCAATAGGATGAAGATCTTGAAGATGAGCCATAATATTTTGAATGCTTGCTTCTATATTCTGTCTCAACTCATTGAATTGAGCCATAGTAATACAATCTTCAGGTTAAGGAGATTCCATGTTCC